>AP026547.1:10600000-10915969 GCA_026075535.2 Tricholoma matsutake
AGGGATGGGTGGTGCGGATATTTTCCACAGTGACATATGTGAAATCACCAATGTTGAAGTTGGGTGCAGGTGCCCAATGCTTGTCCACAGGACCTTGATAACGTTCTTGAGTGGCTGCAAGTTGTTTCCAAAGTTCCTGTTGAAGGTCGTCTAAATCGACAATGAACTCTCAGGCACGTTGCGAGGCTAAGTCGCATTCTGGAAAGATGGAAATGTTCGGGTGATAGCCTTTGTTGGCAAAGACAGGGGATATGCCTGTAGAGGCGGCAGGTGCATTGTTGTAGGCAAATTCACCTAAGGGAAGGAGGTGAGACCAGTCATCTTGCTGATAGTTACAGAAGATCCGGAGGTACTGTTCCAAGGTCTGGTTAACTCGTTCAGTCTGACCATCACCTTGCAGGTGATAACTGGAAGTGAAGTGGATCTGCATGTCGAGCACTTTTCTGAGAGAGTAGAAGAAATGAGAGACGAACTTGGATCCCCAATCGCAAGTGACGTGCGATGGGACGCCATGCTTGGAGAAGACATGGAGGATGAATAGGTTGGCTAGTTCTTGGGCCGTGATTTCATTGACAGTTGGAATGAAGATGCCTTGTTTGGTGAGGCAGTCAATGATGACCAGGATAGTGGTGTGACCAGCGGAGTCGGGTAGTTGTTCAATGAAGTCCATGGAGATGGAATTCCAAGGTCGTTCTGGAACTGGAAGTTGCTTGAGAAACCCATAGGGCTTGTGTCGAGGTGATTTGGATCGTTTGCAAGTGGTACAGGATTTGCAGAATTCCTGCACAAAGGTGTGGAGGTTTGGCCAGACATATTCCCGGCAGACAAGCTGCTGGGTCTTGTTTTGTCCGAAGTGGCCAGAGAGGATATGATCGTGCTTGTACTGAAGGACCTTGAGGTGAAGATCCGCTACGTTTGGAACATAAATCCAATCAAAGTGGCAGAGAAGACCTGTCTCATCTATGGTCCAGTTGGGGTTGACAGGAGTCAGAAGATGTGGGGATGATAAGGGGTCAAGGGGTAGGGATGTGCAGATGTCATGGTGAAGTTTCTCAATATCCATGATTACTGCTTGTCGAAGGATGTGTGTGGCAAAATAGGTGGCATGGAGGGAGGAGGTGAGTTGTTCCAATGTGAATACAGGTCAGAAGTTGGTCAGGTTTACAGAGGCGAAGTCACTATTTCCCCCTTTGTGGTAGATGTCCCAACATCTAGTGAGCACGTCTGGCTTGGCCCCTAATTTGCCGGGGCAGAAATGGATGACGAGGTTGAACTGGGAAAGGTATTCAGACCAACGGGCCTGGCAGCAGGTGAGTAACTTAGTAGTGCTGAAGTACTCAAGAATTTTGTGGTCGGTGACCACATCAACTAGGTTTATGGAACCCTCAAAATACTGCCGCCAGTGTTTGAAGGCTTCAAAGATAGCCAAGAGTTCCTTGTCATGGGTGTCATAATTTAGTTCAGCAGGGTTAGAGGAGTGGGAATGGAAAGCAACTGGATGGATTTCTCCATCTGCAGTGTAAACCGAAAGGATACCAAGGCATAGTTGGAAGCATCGGTTTCGAGCACCATCTGTGAGTCCAGTACCCATTGAGTTAAGATGGGCGCATGGGTGAATTCTTGTTTGAGCTTTTCAAAAGCGTCACGGCACTTCTTGTTGAAGTCCCAAGGTGCGGATTTCTGCATCAAGTGGGTAAGTGGGATGACAATGTCTGAATAGCCATTAATGAAACGGCGGTAAAAGTTGCAAAAGCCTAAGAAGGATTGGATGTCCTTAACTTTCCTAGGCTCGGGCCAGTCGAGCACGGTTTTGACTTTATCCTCGGACATCCGCAGTCCATCCGGTGAAAGGATGAAACCTAAATATTCAATGGTGTCTTTGTGGAACTCACATGTCTGTGGAGAGGTGTAAAGTCCATTTTTCCGGAGACGGCAGAGGACTTCCTTAATGTGAGCCCCATGCTGGGACTTGTTGTCTGAATAGATCAGGATGTCGTCGAGGTACATGATGACACAAACATCCAACATGTCGATGAAGATGTTGTTCATAAAATGCTGGAATGCTGCAGGTGCATTAGTGAGTCCAAAGGGAACCACCAACCACTCGAACGATCCATAGTGGGTGTGGAAAGTAGTTTTCCATTCATCACCATCCACGATGCGGACTAGGTGGTAAGTGTGCCGCAAGTCTATCTTGGTGAACAAGCAGGCTGTTTGGGGAGAGTTGAGGAGGTCGGAAATGAGAGGAAGGGGATAGCAGTCTTTCTTCATAAGACGATTGAGTCCTCGGTAGTTGACACAAAGTCGGAGACTACCATCCTTCTTCTTGACAAAGAGGATTGGAGCACCATGCGGAGACTTAGAAGGGTGGATGAAACCTGAGCAGACGTTTTCATCAATGAAGACTCATGAAGCTTCTAATTCAGAGGGAGAGAGAGAATACATGCGGCCCAGAGGTGAAGGAGTGTTGTCTTCTGTCTCTGTCTTGAGGTCATAGGACCAATGCAGAGGAAGGGTATCCGCTTTAGTCTTATTAAAGACATCAGCGAATTCATGATACTCGGGCGGAATATCAGAAAGGTTGGATGAGTTAGCAGATTGGGCAGATAACCCTTCTGGAGTGAAGGTCATCTGAAAAGCTACTGCCCCAGGAAGTTTGCTAGCATGCGCATAAGCGGCAGCATTGATGAAAGAGATGTTGGGAGGTGTAGACTTAGGAGGAATGGGGGGTTTGGAAAGTGTGGAGGAGTCGAGGATCTCTACCAGAAGGTTCGTGGACAAAGGTGATGTCAGGGGTGCTGGACCTCTATGATCTGCAGAGCGGAAAGCAAGACCAGTCAATCAATGGATTGTATTGCTTCAGTCAGTTATGACCGAGTAAGGCGGAACAGGAAGAGTCAAGCGAGGTTACATAGAATGACAAATTGAACACTTCACTGGCAGGAAAGGTGACTGGGAGTTTAACAACCTGAGTTATGGTGGAGTTGCAAGATCCATCAAAGAGTCGTAAACTGATCGGGTTATTGGATTCCATGCTGAGTTGGTTATCCAACATGAAAGAGGAGTCGAGAAAGCAGTGGGAGAAGCCAGAGTTGATAAGGGTTCGGAAAGGAGTGGAAGAGTTGGGAAAGGTTAAGAGAATGGTTAGGGAGTCAGGGTCAGAAAGAGTGGACACATTGAGATGAACATAGGCAGCCAAATGGGTAAGGTCAATGCAACCCCCAGCCCCAGTGGCTGTATTCTGAGGGTTGCAGACTATTTTTCTGAGTCCACAGATTCGGGAATCACAGTGGATGCGCGGGCTTTTGCGGCTTTAGATGTTGGGCAGTTTCCTGCTATGTGCCCTTCTTCACCGCAGTAGAGGCAGAGTCTTTCCCTCATGCGGCGTTCTTGTTCCTCCCCAGTAAGCTTCCCATTCTTCCCCAGCTTATTGGAGATGGACGACTTGGGCTTGTCCTGGGGAGTGTTCTTTGTCGTGGAAGACTGCTGGTTTGAAGATGGGGAAGGAATTTTGGAAGAGTCCTTCCAACTAGAGTTAGTGATATTACTGGAATTCTTTGTTTCAAAACAGGATTCATCTTCATGCATCCAGTAGATGTCATCGCTGTCCTGTGCTTTCAAGCACAGCTCTGGAAGAGTGTTGGGTTTACCACCCCAGAGAACTTCTATGCGAAGCCGGAGTGGAAGACCATGGAAATAGTGGTCACGAAGGGCTGCTTCATTCCAGTTGACCCTAGAAGCTAATTCCCAGAAGTCAATGTTGTATTTCATGATACGACCACCTTTCTTCATTGCTAAATCAGAGAGAGCTTTTTCCACATCTCCGACCAGGTTGTGCGGGCCAAAGGTACTTTCCAGCTTGGCGAGGAAAGCTTCATAATTCCACATCCAGTGTGTGGAATCAGTCGGGTTGCTCAGACCGGGTTCAAACCAACTGAGAGCTGATCCCTTGAGATAAGAAAGGATAAATATGATCTTTTTCTCATCAGAAGAAAATACGTGCGGACGGTCGTGGAAATGAAGGTTACACGGGACTAGGAAGTCTCTAAGTTCCTTTGGGTTGGAGCCATTGAAGGTGTCAGGGTCGCAAACTTTGATTTTCTCAGTCTTGGGTGCATTGTTTTGTCGGAGGGTGCAGATACTCTCTGAGAGGTTGTAGAGAACATCTATGAACCTAGCCCCTGGATCAGGGTTTCCCCCGCAGGAGGTTGATCATCAGGATCATTGGGATTGGGGTCACCCCCAGGGCCATCCAGACCACTAGGGTCATCGGGTCCACCGGGAGGTCTGTCCTCTAGACCATGATCTTCAAACCCATAGGGTTCAGGCTGGTTGATGCCCCCTATGTACTCAAGGGGAGTTGTGGGTCGGGGTTCTTCCAGATTTGCGGGAGATTGTTGAGCTTGAGTAGACATGAGGGTTGCACTGATTGATGGGGCTCCAGAGCCGATTTGTCGGAAAATGTTGGAAGGTCTGGAAGATACTTCGAATGTTGTGGCGGGTCATGGGCTAGGAAGTGTAGATCGCTGAATTGCAGAGATCCCTGGAATGGTGCTGGTGCGCTGAGAGTTTCTGGTTGTGCACTGGTGAGTTTCGGTTGGGGTCATAGGAGGAGAAGAGACGAGTGAAGTGTGAGTTCATATATACTGTTAAGAACTGATCCTAGAGGCCGCTTCGGACTCCGATCGGACACTGCAGGTGATGATAGCAGGAGTTTGTCAGGTCAATGCAGATTCTGTGGGAGGGGAAATGGAAAGGACTTGGCTTCAGCTTGTAAGAAGCTGCACCCTTCACCTCATCTGGTGTCCTAATGTCAAGTCGAGGGTTTAGAGGTAGGAGCGGGAAAGTGTGGGTAAATGCAGGAAGGAGTATGGAGGGACTTAGATTAAGTTCAGGTGAGGTCAGAACTTCAGAGGGAGACTAGAGGTTGAGTCGAATGGAGTTCAGACTCTTAGAGGACAGAGGTAGGAGTAGAATGAGATTTGGATTGACAAGTTACAGTCGAGTCTATGTCAATATACAAACTGAGGAATACAAGGCGAAACTAACTAAGCTTAAATACTGTAGTCCGGAATAATGCAGAACAGGAACGAAAACTGTGGCAGTGTCTCGACTGCGTAGATAAATTATCTAGTGGGAGCCACACAGGAATCTGTAGTTGAATTTGCAATAGAGATGGCAGCCTTGGGAAGGCAGCCGTGGATGCTGTACAAGGCAGCCTGGTGCACAGCAGTGTGGGCAGTGCAAGGCAGCCAGGAATGAAATTGGGAGGCATAGACAAAAGTCAGGTTCGAGGTGCGGAAAAGGATCCGACAGATGTGGGTTCCAATCGTGCAAGGCAGCCAGGAATGAAATTGGGAGGCATAGACAAAAGTCAGGTTTGAGGTGCGGAAAAGGATCCAACAGATGCGGGTTCCAATCAGGCAAGGAATGGTTCTTGACCCTCGCCTTCTTTGATGTCTGGGGTTTTTAATAAGTCAGCATTGTATAATAGGTAGCATATTGCCGAAAATGGGTCTCCTTGATCCAAGCTGTTCAGTACTGCAAATGTTTCTGTTTGGAAGTCGTCGAATGATAGTGTTGTTTGTCTGTTTTCTAGTTGTCTCTTCATCCATTCCATGTATTCCATGGGTATCCCACATTTTTTCATGTTGTGAATGAGTCTTTTGATATCCACGCTGGGGAAGGCGCCCTTGACATTGAGGAAGAGCGTAGATGCAACCTGGCCTTTACACCATGCATCCTTGATTGTTTTTGTTAACATGTGAATCGAGTCTGTGGTGGTGCATCCCAGTCTCGCACCGAAATGATTTGCTGGTAAAATGTTGAATTTTGCACATACGTACAATTTCTTCTGTCTGGCAGCTGTTCAGGAGGTGTGCCAAGCCATATGATAGGACAATGGGTTGCCACACTGTGGGCGTGGTGTAGTCGGGCTTTCTGGGTTTCTTTAGTATCAGAGTTTCTGTGATCGACCATACCTTTGGGTAGTAGTTAAGTGTGTTGGTGGCACGGTACAGTGGTCCTAGGTGAGGAATGATAGCTTCTCTGGTGTGTATGAGTACTGAGTTTGGGATGGTCCCAATCTGACTGGCTTTGAATGGCTTCAATTTCTTTATGGCCTGGTGTATCTGGTTGTTTGTTATGTTCTCGAATGTCCACCGCGGGGGTGGGTATCTGTAGTTCTCTGGTGGTGGTGTTAGTCGTGGGTTAGCTGGTGGGAAGAATGTTTCATAAAACAGTTTGCCTTTGCCCACATTGTCGGACTCTTTTCTGCATACTCTTTTTGTGACTGGGTCCTTCAGTTGTAGCATTGGTATCCTTACTCTCCCCACATCCGTGGGTGGTGACATCACTAACTTACTTGCTTGCCATACACTCGTTCTGTCTAAGCCTTCCAGCCATTCTATCCAGTGATCCACTTTGGCATTTTGTATCTTCTCTGAGTATGCATTGTGTTGCTGTCAATATTCTTCGTGAATTGGGTGGTCTGGGCTTCCACAGTGGTATTTGGATCTTCCCCCTAGCTGCATCATTTTCTTTTTCTCCTTTGCTAGTTCCATTGACCACCATCTTTTGGAGTATGGGCTTGGTTTCATTAGCTGTATGTGTTTGTTGATGGCATCTTGGATCACTGTGTTTAGAGCTTCCAGTTTGTTGTCGAAATCTTGAACGTTAGTGATTTCTGTTGGGGTTGGTAAGTTGTCAAGGTTAGTTTTCAGGGTTATTACCAGTTCTGGCCAGTTTGCGAGTCTGAAGTTGTGTCTCGGTTTTTGTGCTATCTTTGGTGTATGAATGTTCAGTTGCGTCATCATTGGGTAGTGATCCATTTTTATTGGTCATGAGGCATCGTCCATGTTGCATTTGACTACGGTGTCTATGAGTGCTTCGCTGCAGAATACATTGTTGACCCTCGTATGGTTTCCCATGCTGTGTGAGCATAGCATCAGTATTAATGGTGGGAGGGACATCTTCATGTTATATCTGCTCAGCATATTTAGTAGCGGTTGCATTAGTTCTAGGTTTGCTCTGGTGAAGAGGTGGGTGTTTCTGGCTTTGTCCCAGAGGGGATGGTGTCGGTTGAAGTCTCCCATCCATATGGTATATAGTGGTCCTATAGTGAATCTTTGTCTTTCTCGATCTCACATGTATGCAGATACGTGAGTGAGTGCTCCATTGTTCTCGCAGTCATTGTATACGTTGATGATGCATAACATACCTGATGTTCCTGTCAGTTCTATTGCTGTAATATCTGGGTGTTGAACTGTTATTTGTTTCCAAGCATCCATTAGTATGTTAGAATTAATGAGGATGAGGGATCTTGAGCTTTGTGGGTGGGTGCTATGGGTGCTTGGGTATACTGTGATCCATTGCCTGTTGGCTCAAGATTTACTGTTGAAGTTGATGTAAGGTTCTTGTATTGCACACATGTTGTATTCGTCTCACCGTAGGCTTCTGAGGAGATCAAGTTGGCTTAGTAGAGACTTGTTAACATTTTGTTGTCGTATTTGGAAGGGCCTTTGTATTGTTTCGTCTTGTGAGTTCTCAGACATAGTCCAGGGGCGTTAGGCTTCTGTGCTCTGTTGTGTTTGTTGGTCCTGGGGGCTTTCCCATGGCTGGTGGGTATGGATTGTCCCCCCAGTCCAGCGGATATTGTGCTGGTAGGTTCTCTGCCTCTTCAGGTGTGACTGTGTTTGGGTATGACCATCTGCCCGTGCTGTATCCGTAGTCATGTAGAGTGGTTTGTGCTGGTCTTACTGGCCAACCGTTGTCTACAGTCCTTGTGTTAGCTCCTGTCCTGCTGTCCATTTGCATACCTGGTGCATAGGGTTGAGGCAGTGGGTGTCTACCTCTGTGTCATCTGACTTCTTGCCAATTGTCCATGAAAGCTTGCTGATATTGTTCATCTGTATGATGTGGGTATCGGGTTGCATCTTGTCTCATTGCCTGTTGTAAAGGTGCTCTGTTCGGGGTATTATTGTTTAGTAGCCTCCATGTGCTTGGGTCTTGTGTGGGGAAATACTTATACTTATTTTCTGGTGTGTGCACTAAGGCTTTTTCCTTTTCAGTCTTGAAACGGTGGCAGTTGCGGTCTGCAGCTCCATGTCCATTTGCTACCTCTCCTGTACAGTTCGCGCATGAGAAGTGGGCCATGTCTGTGACCGTGCATTGGTTTGTGCGGTGTTTTTCGGTGCATTGCACACATGTGTTGCATTCCGCTTTGCAGTTTGGGGCATAGTGTCCGAACTTCTGGCATTTGAGGCATCTCCTCGGTTCTGCCAGCATTTTTTGTACCATAAGGTGTTTCCCTTTGATGTACATGCCTTTCTGAATTGCTTGGTTCGCATCTTTTTGACTCCTGAAGCCGATGGTGACATGAGCTACCCTTTGGTTTGACAATCATAGTTGTGGTGGTTTGATATACTTTGAGAATCCTATTGTGCCATCTGTGAACTGATTAACGTCTTCCAGGTTTGCATGGGAATAACTCCCTCCTGCATCATAGGTGATTGGTACAAACTCGGCTATGACATAGTGTAGTTTGTCCTTTATGTTGGAGGTGCCATCGAAGTGGTCCATGAAAGCCTTTTTAACGTCCTGCAGGTGTAACCAAGTTGCCGCGTTCTGTGAGTTCATGCTGTATAAAATGCCTCCGTTTCTTAGTTTTCTTGCTGCTATGAAGGTGGTGTTGTGTGGTTTGTCCAATCCCTTCCATCCCATGAGGTCCAATGCTGTGTTCGCCTTCGCCACCAGGTCTTTTTCTGCTAAGTCATAAAGCGAGTTGTCAGTGGCATTTCTGTCTCTTTGAATAAGCAATTGTTTATCCGCGGTCTCTCTCCTCGCTACTATTTCTGCTTGATCTGAGCTTGGTCATTGTAGGATTGTTGCATATGTATTGTGTTGTTGCTCGTGGGATGTTGTATCCGGGTTCTTGTTCGTGGTGTCTGCCATTTTTTCCATGAGTTCATGCATGGCCTGTGTTAGTTGGTCTGTTGATGCTTGGAAGCCATCCATAAATTTGTCTAGCTTGCCTGTGATTACCTTTGCGGCTCCTGTAATGTGTTCCACTGCATCACACATGGTTTCTACACTTGCTGCGTAGCTTTCCAGTTGTTCCTCTAGCTTCTTTTTTACTATGTTGACTATGCCTTTCACTATTTGTTGTTCATATGCCTCTTCCATCAGGAATGCCACCGCTCTAATTACGTCCATCATTGTTTTTGGTATTTTGTTAGATACGCTGAGCTGTAACAATACGTGAGCTAACGTGTGAGGGTTGACGGATGCACCTTGTGGGATATAATCGCTTGTCACTAGGTATGCCATGGCTTGTTGCTTCGATTTTACATCAGTGTTTACACTGTCAGCATCTTCCAGTTCCTTTCGTGTTTTCTTTGGTGCCATCACTGACTTCAATCTGGTAGTCTGATTTGTTGATCCTGTAGATGACAACATGTTGTTTAAGTAGATAGTAGGTGAGAGATTATGATAATGTATGAAGGCTTTGACACTATTCTACTCCTTGTGGCCACGTTCCTTCTGTCCTTCCCTGGTACAGATACCGTGGGAAGAAACTGAGATGATGACGGTTTGAGATCAAGGAGCATCCTCAGCATGTACCTTTGTCATCAGTGTTGCTGTCAGTTTGCTGTCATCAGCATTGGGGTCAGTTTTTGGTCTTCGGGGTCTGGTATTGTATGTCCATTCATTGTGGTGGTTCTCTGGCCTTGCCATTCATTGTTGTTGTCATTTTCCAGCCTTGCCATTCGTCATCATCACCCCCTAGCCTCGCCATCTGTTGTCGTCGTTCATTCGGGTGTGGTGGCCGTTTCGGGGGCAGTAATGTCATTATTACAGAAGTAGAATCTAAAAACAGAATGAAAAGTTAGTTGGTTATAGAAAAAAAGTAAAGAAACTTACCTGGAAACCAAACAATTTGTTTGGGCTCATTTTGTGTGTGATGTGGCATTGTTGAAGCTATGCGTTCCATTCCCCAATGGGTGCTGAGTCAGCAGGTGAGTTAGCAGTGGTGGTTGTGGATGAGCGGTGGAGGAGGGGAAGTGGCATTGTTGGTTGTTGTGAACAACATGTCAAAAAGAAAGTGGCACCACTTGCTGCATGAGAATGAGCAAACATATGCAAATGGTCCGTGCTCACCTTGGGATATTTAAATGGCCCACATTCCAGCCATTTGAACTTCATGTGCCCCAGGTAGTATTTAGCATTATAAATATTTATTGTATCCTAAGTTGTGAACCACAAGTTTGGTTCAAGACCAGTTACAACTGGTTTTGAGCAGTTTTACTGCTCCTTGAGGATCAGAGGACCAAAGACCAGACTGGTACTGTAACCAGCAGGACCGCAACCAAAGGTCCGGTTCTATCGGTTGCAGTTTGGTTCAGTCTCGGTCTTTTTTTGGTCCTTGTAACTGGCCCTTTAAGCACTAACTGCCACATTTGGAAATTCAACCAACTTCCTGATTTGGACTCAAACACTCATGTGCCTTGTAGGCTCGGCACTAAGGGGGAAATACTATCAAGAACCATTCCTCGCCTGATCAGAACCCACATCCATCTGGACGTTGTTTACAGCCTCGGTAACAGTCTCCTGGGTTTTGTTGGCCATCTGAGTAGTAGACATGGCCCTAGACACTGTTTTTGGGGTGGTTGTAGCAGCTGTGGGCACCGTTGTTGATGGTGACATGACAGTGGTAACAGACAGCTCAGGGCTCTGAAGAGGGGCTGGAGAGGGGGCTGGGGTGTAGTAGACCAGCCTGGTATCCAGTGCTGTCATTCTAGGGCTGTTGCTGCTGGTTCTGGGGCAGGGAGCGAGGCAGTGGTAGTGAAAGTTGTTGGCATTGTTGGCATTGTTGATGGGACTGATGGCACAAGAGGCAAAGCAATATTTTGCCTAAGAGAATATGTTGAGAATAATGAGAGAAAAAGACACTTTTTCACTAGGGAAAAATAAAAGGAACCATCAGTAAAAATATGTTATTTTCTCACACTTTTCTCCTTTTGGTTGTTGCTGAAAAATAACTAACCTGTTTCCAGAAGAAAAACCTGAGAAACTTAAGGAGAAAAAGGTTATTTCCCCATACATTCCCACTTTTTTCTCTATGAAGAAATATCTAATCTGTTGCTAGGAGAAAATATTGTGAAAATCAGGAGAAAAAATGTTATTTTCACCAAAAATAGAGAAAATGTTTAAAAAAAGAGATATTTCCCCTCTATTTTCATCTGATTTTTTCTCAGGAATAGATAAGTCATTTTAGTTGAGTAAGAACAAAGAGAAAAGTGTGGGAAAATGACACATTTTCACTGATGGTTCCTTTTATTTTTCCCAAGGGAAAAAGTGTCTTTTTCTCTTATTATTCTCAGCATATTCTCCAGGCTAATATATTGCTCTGCCTCTTGTGTGGGGCCATTGCTAGGGGTGATGTGGCAGGTCTTGTGGGCTCATTGGATGGAGAAGAGGTCAGTTGGGCTGAGGGCTGTCGTCAGTCTGTACTGCTGTCTCACAGGTGTTGCAAAGCTTGATAGATGTCCCTGCATTGTTCAGTAGATGTGGCAGCTCGTCATCATGCACAGTTTGCATGGTGGTGTTGATGGAGGTGGTGGCCTGGGTGCTCGAGTCAAGGGTGTAGTTGTCCGTCATTTGGGTGCTCATGTCAACATGGATGGCCATTTCATTGTTCCTCAACTTCTCTGTCTCTGTTTTCCCACTTCTTGACCTTCCTCAAATTCTTCATACCCTTCAAGTCAGGCAGTCATTAGTAGGTTGTGAACTTCTTCCTCAGTGTAGTAGTTGTGTGTTGTAGTTATCGCTGGAGGTTCTGTATGTACTGTTATGATGGTGGGTGTAGATGGCCTTGTTGGTGGTGGGAGGGTGCTAGCAATGGATGGAATGGGTATAATGCTAGGGACATCAGTGGAAAGTAGTGCAACAAGGGCAGGGGAAGGCATTGGGACTGTGTGTTAAGAACTGATCCTAGAAGGCACATTGGAATCTGATTGGACCCTGCAGGTGATGATAGCGGAAGGTTGTCAGGTTGTGGCAGATTCTGCAGAGGGGAAAACAGAAAGGACTTGGCTTCAGCTTGTAAGAAGCTGCACCCTTCACCTCGTCTGGTGTCCTAATTTCAAGATGAAGGTTTGGAGGTAGAAGCGGGGAAGTGCGGGTAAATGTGGGAAGTAGTATGGAGGGACTTGGGTTAAGTTCGGATGAGACCAGAACTTCAGAGGGAGACTAGAGGTCAAGTTGAATGGAGTTCAGACTCTTAGAGGACTGAGGTAGGAGTAGAATGAGATTTAGATTGGCAGGTTAAAGTTGAGTCTATGTTGATATACAAACTGAGGAATACAAGGTGAAACTAACTAAGCTTAAATACTGTAGTCTGGAATAAAGGCGGAATGGAAACAGAGGCTGCAGCAGTGTCTTGACTGCATAGATAAATTACCTAGTGGGAGCCGCACAGGAATCCATAGTTGAATTTGCACAAGAGATGGCAGCCTTGGGAAGGTGGCCATGGGTGCTGTACAAGGCAGCCTGGTGCACAGCAGTGTGGGCAGTGCGAGGCAGCCAGGAACAAAAGCGGGAGGAGTTGACAAATGGGTTTGATGTGCAGAAAAGGGTCGGATGGATGTGGGTTCTGATCAGGTGAGGAATGGTTCTTGACAGTCTTTCCCCCTTACTGCTGAGTCTATGAGGCACTTGAGTGGTTGAGTCCAAATAAGGAAGTTGGTTGAATTTCCGAATGTGGTAGTTGGTTGAAAGTTTTTTCATGTTGTTTCCTACCCCCATCCCCTATCCAATATGTCCCCCCCAGCAGTCTCCACGCAAATCAAATTGGCCGCGATGAAGGCCCAACACTAACAGAGGGAGCAGGCAATGAAGGAGCAGATGGAATGGGAGATGAGAGAGCTGGAGGAAGCGACAAGGGAGGAGGAGCGGAGGCTGCAGGAGGAGCAAAGAGCAGCAGAGGAGGCTGCGAAGGCAGAAGAGGCACGCCAGGCAGAGGTGTGGAAAAACCAGGCAGTGGCCACAAGACGAGCAGAGAAGAAGTGGGCAGCTGCAGCCACAGGTTTGGGGGACAAGGCTGAGGGGAGCAAGTCCCCAAAGAAGAAGAAAGTCGCCAGGTCAAAGGTGAGGGTGGGGTCAGGGTCCGGAGCAGGTGCAGGCTGCCTTGCCCTGCAAAAGGTGAGTTTCTTGTTTTACTTCTCAGCCTTCATTTACTGATAAGTGGAGATGCAAATATCAAAAAATTGCTTGTTTCAAGATGGGTGCGAGGCACGTGTGCGATAACTGCATGCACATCAAACACAAGTGCAAAGAGGTAGTGTGGGAGGGGTAGGAGGCCCCTGCAGCCAAAATGGCAGGAACAATGGGGTCGACAGGAAATAGCGGGGCAAATGCAGAGCTGATGCAGCAGATGATGAAGATGATGAAGAAGGGATTTGGTGAGGTGGCAACTGCGGTGTGGGAATCCATAGGGGAGATCTGGGATGCATTGGACCCAGAGTGGGTGGAGGACAAAAGTGCTGGGGAGGAGAGCGACGAGGAGGAAGAAGAAGTGGAGTGGGCGGTGTGAGAGTCCCAGCAGGAAAGACGGGGGATCCGCCAGTCTGGAGATGACTGTGTGGCTTTCCCAGAGATATCTGGAGAAAAGGTGGGTGTATGACAAGGAGGAGAGTGAGAGTGGAGAAGAGGGTGAGAGTGGAGAAAAGGGCAAGGGTGAAGAAGAGGGCAAGGTTGGGAGAGAGGGTGATGAAGACAGTGAGGGAGAAGTGGAGGTGGTAGTGTAGGGATCTGGTTGGATCCAAAGAAAATTCTTTTTGCAATAATATTTTGTTTCTGAATTCCAACTGAGTGAATGAGTAACATGAATAGACTTTAAGCGAATAATGGACCTGGTTTCTGTGGGTAGCAGGTGTGAAAATCCATGAGGAGTTCTTGGGTGTGGTCAAGTTCTGTAACAGGTAGCCAGAAGGTTTCTTCATTGGTTCCCTGGTAACCTTCCCATCGGACAAGGTAGAGAATCTTGTAGTGACATCGATTGTCGACCTTGGAGTCAAGGACTTCAGCAATCTTATACTTGAGCTCATTGTCAATAGTGATTGGAGGAGGTGGAGGTTGTGCTCAATTTGGAATTGTGTTCAGGAAGTGTTTTTCTAGTTGGGAGACATGGAAAACAGGGTGGATGGCCCACATATGGTCTGGAAGCTGCAGGGTGACTGAGTGAGTACCCAGGTGGGCGATGATTTCAAAGGCCCATGGTTCTTTTTGGAAAGTTTCTTTGAGGGACAAGTGGTGTGGATATTTTCCACAGTGATGTAGGCAGAGTCACCAATGTTGAAGTCGGGTGTGGGTGCCCGATGTTCGTCTGCAGGGCCTTGATAATGCTCTTGAGCAGCCACAAGCTGTTTCCAAAGTTCCTGATGAAAGTCATCTAAGTCAACAATGAACTCATGGGCGCACTGTGAGGCTAAGTTGCGTTTGGGCATCGACAGAAAGGTTTGGGTGGTAGGTCTTGTTGGCAAAGAAAGGGGATACACCTGTAGAGGTCGAGGGAGCATTGTTGTAGGCAAATTCACCCAAGGGTAAGAGGTGAGACCAGTTGTCCTGCTGACAGTTGCAGAAGATCTGGAGGTCCTGCTCCAAGGTCTGATTAAGTTGTTCCATCTGACCATCACCTTGCGGGTGATAACTGGAAGTGAAGTGGATCCACATGTTGGGTGCTTTCTGAGGGAGCAGAAGAAATGGGAGACAAACTTGGATCCCCAGTTGCAAGTGATGTGCAAAGGGACACCATGCTTGGACAAGACGTGGAGGATGAACAGGTTGGCTAATTCTTGGGCTGTGATTTCATTGACAGTTGGGATGGAGATGCCTTGTTTGGTGAGGTGGTCAATGATGACAAGGATAGCTGTGTGGCCATCAGAGTCAGGTAGTTGTTCAATGAAATCCATGGAGATTGAGTTCCAAGGTCATTCCAGGACCAGAAGTTGCTTTAGGAACCTTTTGGGTTTGTGTCAAGGCGATTTGGATCATTTGCAAGTGGTACAGGATTTGCAGAATTCCTGCATGAAGGTGTGGAGGTTTGGCCAGACATATTCCCGATGGACCAGCTGCTGGGTTTTGTTTTCTCTGAAGTGGCCAGAGAGGATATGATCATGTTTGTATTGAAGGACCTTGAGGTGGAGGTCCGCGACATCCAGAACATAAATCTGGTTGAAGTGGCGGAGAAGACCTGCCTTGTCTATGGTCCAGTTGGGCTCAACAGGTTTCAGAAGATGTGCAGATGATAGGGGGTCAAGGGGTAAGGAGGTGCAGATGTCATGGTGAAGTTTCTCAACATCGATGATTACTGCTTGTCAAAGGATAGGTGTTGCAAGGTAGGTGGTGTGAAGGGAAGAGGTGAGTTGTTCCTGTGTGAATACAGGTCAGAAGTTGGTTGGGTTTATGGAGGCAAAGTCGATATTTCCCCCTTGGCGGTAGACATACCAATGTCTTGTGAGTGCATCTGGCTTGGCCCCTAATTTTCTGGAGTGAAAGCAGATAATGAGATTGGTACTCAGACCATCTGGCCTGATGGCGGGTGAGCAATTTAGTAGTGCGGAAGTACTCCAGATCTTTGTAGTCCACAACCACATCGATTGGGTTTGCAGAACCCTCAAAATATTGCTGCCAATGCTTGAAGGCTTCAAAGATAACCAGAACTTCCTTGTCATGTGCATTATAATTTAGTTTGGCAGGATTAAAGGAGCAGGAATGGAAAGCAACCAGATGGATTTCTCCATCCGCAGTGTAAACTGAGAGGATAGCTGCTAGGGCATAGTCAGAAGTGTCGGTTTCGAGTACCATCTGGGAGTCAGGTACCCATTGAGTTAAGATGGGGGCATGAGTGAATTCTTGTTTGAGCTTTTCAAAAGTGTTGTGGCACTTCTTGTTGAAGTCCCATGATGCAGACTTCGATGTCAAGCGGGTGAGTGGAATCACAATGTTGGAGTAGCTGTAGATCAAATGGTGGTAAAAGTTACAGAAGCATAAGAAGGATTGTATATCCTTGATCTTCCTAGGCTCCGGCCTGTCAAGCATGGTTTTGACTTTATCTTCTGACATCCATAGTCCATCCAGTGAAAGCATGAAACCTAGATATTCAACAGTGTCTTTGTGGAACTCACATTTCTGCAGTGAAGTGTAAAGTCTGTTCTTCCGGAGTCTCCAAAGAACTTCCTTGATGTGAGCTCCATGCTGCAATTTGTCATTGGAGTAGATTAGGATGTCATCAAGGTAGACGATGACACAGACATCTAGCATGTCGCTGAAGATGTTGTTCATAAAATGCTGGAAGGCTGCAGGTGCATTAGTGAGCCCAAATGGAACTACCAACCACTCGAAGGATCCATAGCGGGTGCGGAAAGTAGTTTTCCATTTGTCACCATCCGCAATGCAGACTAGGTAATAGGCATGCCACAAGTCTTTCTTGGTAAACACGTGGGCTTTTCAGAGGGAGTTGAGGAGGTCGGAAATGAGCAGAAGTGGGTAGCAGTCCTTCTTTGTAAGATGGTTGAGGCCTCAGTAGTTGACGCAAAGTTGTAGGCTGCTGTCTTTCTTCTTGACAAAGAGAATAGGAGCACTGTGTGGGGATTTAGAGGGGCGAATGAAACCTGAGCAGACATTTTCATCAATGAAGACTCATAAGGCTTCTACTTCAGAGGGAGAGAGGGAATACATGCGACCCAGAGGAGGGGGAGCATTGCCCTCTGTCTCTATCTTGAGGTCATAAGGGCAATGTGGAGGAAGGGTGTCCACCTTAGTCTTATTAAAGACATCAGCGAATTCATGATACTCAGCGGGAATGTCAGATAAATCTGGCTGGTGTGAAGATTGAGCAGAGCGGGTGGATAACCCTTCTGGAGCGAAGGTCATCTGGAAAGCTATTGCCCCAGGGAGTTTGCTGGTGCGCATGTACATGGCAGCATTGATGAATGAAATATTGGGAGGAGAAAACTTAGGTGGAATGTGGTTTCTAAAGATGCAGATGAACCACCGGTATCTACCAGAAGGTTCAGAGACAAAAGTGACGTCTGGGGTGCTGGACCTCTATGATCTGCAGAGCGGAAAGTGATTTGGCTTGAAGACCAGTCAATCAACAGATTGTATTGCTTCAGCCAGTTATGACCGAGTATGGCAGAACAGGAAGAGTCTAGCAAGGTTACATAAAATGACAGATTGAACATTCCACTGGTAGGGAAGGTGACCAGAAGTTGGATGACTTGAGTTATGGTGGAGTTGCAAGATCCATCAAAGAGCTGTAATCTGATCGGGTTAATGGATTTTGTGCTGAGTTGAACATGAAGGAGGAATCGAGGAAGCAATGGGAGGAACCAGAATCAATAAGAGTTTGGACTGGAGTGGATTTGTCAGGAATGCTTAAAAGAGTGGTTAGGGAGTCAGTGTTGGAAAGAGTGGACACATTGAGACAAACATAGGCAGCCAAATGGGTAAGGTCAATGCAACCCCCAGCCCCAATGGCTGTTTCCTAAGGGTTGTGGACTATTTCTCTGAGTCCATAGTGTTGGGAATGACATCAGAAGCATGGGCTTTTGCAGCTTTGGAATTTGGGCAGTTTCCTGCTATGTGCCCTTCATCACCACAGTAGAGACAAAGTTGTTCTCTCATGTGACCGTCTCATTCCTCCCCAGTAAGCTTGCCGTTCTTCCCCAACTGATTGGAGATGGACAACTTGGGCTTGTCCAGGGGAGTGTTCTTTGTCATGGAAGACTACTGGTTGGAGGTGGAGTTTGAAGAGGATTGGTTTGTAGATGGGGAAGGACCTTTGGAAGTGTCCTTCCAACTAGAGTTAGTGAAGTTACTAGAATTCTTTGTTTCAAAGCAGGATTTGTCTTCTTCCATCCAGTAGATGTCGTCACTATCCTGTGCTTTCAAGCGTGGTTCTGCAAGAGTATCGGGTTTACCACCCCAGAGGACTTTGATGCGAAGTCAGAGTGGAAGACCATGGAAATAGTGGTCATGAAGGGCTGCTTCATTCCAGGTGACCCTACAAGCTAATTCCCAAAAGTCAACATTATATTTCATGATATGACCAACTTTCTTCATTGCTAAGTCAGAGAGAGCTTTTTCCACATCTCCGACCAGGTCATGCGGGCTGAAGTTGCTTTCCAGCTCAGCAAGGAAAGACTTGTAGTCCCACATCCAGTGTGTGGAATCTGCCGGGTCATTAAGACCAGGCTCAAACCAACTAAGACCTGATCACTTAAGATAAGAAAGGATAAATATGATCTTTTTCTCATCAGAGGAAAATATGTGCAGGCGGTCGTGGTAATGAAGATTACATGAGACTAGAAAGTCTCTAAGTTTTTTTGGATTGGCACCATCGAAAGTGTTGGGATCTCAAACTTTGATTTTCTCAGTCTTGGGTGCGTTGTTCTGACAAAGGGTGCAGATACTCTCTGAGAGGTTGTAAAGGACATCTATGAACCTATCCCCTGGATCAGGGTTTTCCACTGCGGGAGGTTGATCATCTGGATCATTGGGATCAGGGTCACACCCAGGGCCATCAGGACCACTAGGGTCATCAGGTCTGCCAGGAGGTCCATCCTCTAGACTGGGATCTTCCAACACAAAGTGTTCAGGCTGGTTGATGCCCCCTACATACTCAAGGGGAGTTCTTGATCAAAAACCTTCCAGGTTGGCAAAAGGGTGTGGGGCATGGGTGGACATGAGATTGGCAGTGATTAAGGGGGCTCCTGAGCTGATTCATCAGAAGATGTTTGAGGGTCTGGAAGACACTCCAAAAGTAGTGGCAGGTTGAGGGTCGGGAAGGGTGGATCGCTGAATTGCAGAGATCCCAGAAATAGTCCTGGCACGTTGGGAATTTTTGGTGGTGCACTGGTGGGTCTTGGTAGGGGTCATAGAGAGGACTGAGACGAGTGAAGTGTGAGTTCATATATACTGTTAAGACCTGATCCTAGAAGGCACATCAGAATCTGATCGGACCCTGCAGCTGATGATAGCAGAAGGTTGTCAGGTTGTGGCAGATTCTGCAGAGGGGAAAATGGAAAGGACTTGGCTTCAACTTGTAAGAAGCTGCACCCTTCACCTCGTCTGGTGTCCTAATTTCAAGATGAAGGTTTGGAGGTAGAAGTGGGGAAGTGCGGGTAAATGTGGGAAGTAGTACGGAGGGACTTGGGTTAAGTTCGGATGAGACCAGAACTTCAGAGGGAGACTAGAGGTCAAGTTGAATGGAGTTCAGACTCTTAGAGGACTGAGGTAGGAGTAGAATGAGATTTAGATTGGCAGGTTAAAGTTGAGTCTATGTTGATATACAAACTGAGGAATACAAGGTGAAACTAACTAAGCTTAAATACTGTAGTCTGGAATAAAGGCGGAATGGAAACAGAGGCTGCAGCAGTGTCTTGACTGCATAGATAAATTACCTAGTGGGAGCCGCACAGGAATCCATAGTTGAATTTGCACAAGAGATGGCAGCCTTGGGAAGGTGGCCATGGGTGCTGTACAAGGCAGCCTGGTGCACAGCAGTGGGGGCAGTGCAAGGCAGCCAGGAATGAAAGCGGGAGGAGTTGACGAATGGGTTCGACATGCAGAAAGGGGTCAGACAGATGCGGGTTCCAATCAGGTGAGGAATGGTTCTTGACACTGTGCCAAGGTCAGGAGTATCAGTATCCATCTTGTTACACCACCTTGACTCAAATTCCTATTTAACAATATCCCATTGTCTATGACCTTTGTTTGGGAGCTTGTTGAAATATTTCTTTGTGGGAGAGCCACAAAAAAGCTTGCTAGCAAAGAAGTCGACCTTCTCTTGATTGGTATTGGATTGGTAAATGTTGGTCTCGAGAGCTGCTAGCCAGTCAGCTGGGTCTTCAGGTGCACCTGGTTCACCAGTGAAGTTGTAAGCTTGACAGTATGGAGCCATGACTGAATGCACAGAGTCAAATCTCCATGTTCTCACCAGATGGAGACATGCAGTCTTACAGAAGCAGAGGGGAAATGCCTGAAAGCAAGGGCAACAGCTGTGTATAGCAGTGCTGTGGTAGTGATGATGAGACAATCCCTTGTTTTTTTTTTTTTTGGTGGAAGCATTTTTCCCACAATTTGTGGGAGGCTTTGAGACACTAGAACTCCATTTCTGGAAGACCATCCTGCTTAATGTGGGGATGACAATGCTACTGCTCTCACCGCCTGCTTAGGGGTTCCAAGGAATTTGAACCTCAGAGTAGGGTTACCAGGGAGGAAATGAATTTTATGCACACTGTATTATTACAGTGACTCATCACATTGGATAATACCCACTAAAACCTCCCAGTGGCTGAACAGGGGCAGGATTCGAACTTGAGACCTTCTGCCTATTGTCAGTTGGTCACAGGGCCTAGGCTGAGTATGATGGTTGCCACTACACCATTGTGCCCCCATGAGACAATCCCTTGTCTACGTGGATATCAACACGGGATCACGTGACCACATAGATCACATGACTGTATCTACTGTGTGCACACCTGAGTGCATAGTTACAGTGTCAGTGACATCAAAATACATGTGGCACGTGGTGCATCAATTATCTTATGTAGCACACTGTATATCCCAAATGCAAGTGTCTGGCTCATCTCTGTCAGTTCCCTCACTGAAGACTCAAATGCCATTGCCCATTTCGACTCCTTGTCCTGCTGGATAACAGACAAATCCACAGGAGCTTTCATCGCATGCGGCCCCCTACTCCCCACAAAGAAACTCTATGCACTCACCCTACACTCAGCTACTGCTGATCATGCTCTTAGTGTCCATGGTACACCTTCTCTCGTAACCTGGCATTGTCACCTTGGCCATGCAAATTATCAATTCCTATGGGATATGGCCAGAAAGGGAACACTCACAGGTGCATCTGTCTCCTCTATCTTGAGACTGCCTAAATGTGATGCATGCATCCTTGGAAAACAGATGAGAACACCAGTACCAAAGAAGCATGAGCAAGGGGATGGGCACAAGGCAATGAGGAAACTGGGAAAAGTATGGGTAGATTTATCAGGCCCACATGCTGTTAGATCGCATGCCAGAAATGAATATATCATGGATATTGTTGATGACTATACCTCATTTCCTGAGCTCAAGGCATGGGAGCTAGCTCATGAAGCTGAGACAGGCCTCAAGGTCGGAACTTACATTACTGACAACAGGGAACTCAAATCACATCAAATGGAGACATGCTCAAATCTCGAGGTACTGAACCACAGTTTACTGCCCCACATACATCCACACACATTGGACATGTTGAATGTATGCACGGAACCCTCATGGCAAAGGCACATACAATGTGTATATATGCACAGCTACCTACATATCTCTGGGATGAACTCTACCTAATGGCCATCCACCTACATGCAAAAACCACCACGCGGTCGTTACATGGAATTATGCCCTGGGAATTATGGTATGAATGCAAACTGGATTATTCATACATGCGTGAAATAGGTTGTCAGGCATTTGTTCTTATCCCTAAAAAGATAACCCAAAAATGTTCGAACGATCAATTGAATATGTCCTTATCAGATATGAACATAAATCCAACGCTTACTGATGCTATGACCATACCATCCATAAGGTCCACAGCTCCTATCACGTTCGCTTCATTGAGAGTCATGAAGGCCATACACCATTGATGAACACACCTGACATGGACTCAGTTGGATCAATAAATCTGATAATCACACCACCTGATGATGATGATGATGAACCTATTACTCCCACAACTTGCCTGGATATACATATGACACCACCCATAATTGCGCCCCCTCAACAATCATCTCAGGTTCCGATACCAACTGATTGCAATCCAAATGGTGGACCTACTGTCACCCACACTGAAACAGCTGTGCAGGAATCCATGGAGAGTGCAGTTCACATGACAGAGCTTCATTGGGAATGGAAAGCAGCTAGACAGGCTGAAATGTGCACTGATCACCCCAAGGAACTTGCCACTGGCAATATTATTGCTGATGATCTCCACCATGCATTTGGGAACTTCGATCTTGGTGATCAGGCACATAAGCTTCTTGCCCTGATCTCGGAAATGACTGATCTTGATCTGGAATCACTTCAATTCAAAGATGAACCCCAAACATGGGATGAGGCAAAGGTGTCAGCTGATGCAATTAGATGGGAAACTGGGTATCATGATGAACTAAAATCACTGAAAGAAATGGGGGTCTACCAGCTCATCCCTCACACTGAGTTTCCTCTTGGGAAACACATCCAAAAGGGGAAACCTATTTTCCACATTAAGTGTGATGAAGAAGGAAAAGCAGTTAGATGGAAAGTACATCTTGTCTCTAAAGGTTTTGAACAAATTTATGGCAAGGACTACACTAAAACCACCTCACCTACTGCACACATGGAATCATGGAGAATCCTTTTACACATTGCAGCCTCTCTGGGTTGGGACATGCAACAAATCAATGTGAAGACCACTTTCTTGTATGGACGTGCATGTGCATGAGAGTCTAGCCAGCTCCATCTGGTGACAACAGGCAACTAGCTGTCAACTGTCCTCTGCTCTGTCCACTGTCCACTACCTGCTGAACCTGCCCACTGCACTCTCACAACTCTGTCAACTGCTTTTCCCAGCTCATTCTATCTGCTAAATGCTTGGTTTCAACACATCTGTCTACTGGTCTACCATATACCTGCTCTGCTTCATTTCAGTCCTCTCTTCTACCCTGCTAACACCCTAGACTGGCAATGCTACTGCACCACCCCAGACATCCAAATTTGGCAACAGCACCACTGGATATGTCCCAACTGCCCACAATGAGCCATGAAGATGCCGACGAAACAGTCACATCATTGTCAACAATGCCAACACCACCCACAAAAACTGTTGAGAGCCAGCCATCTGGAGCTCAGATGACGCACATACCACCTACCTACACACCTCTGCAATCCCTGAACCACCACCTGCACCCTCGGCATCACTTGTTAACCCCCCAGCATCGCCGACACCATTAACAACCATGACATTACTCACAACGGCCATCCCAACCAATGAGGATGATGAGAATGAAACAATGGAAGATATAGTGCCATTCTGGGGCAACGATGAGCACGATGATGAGGACCTGCACGACTTCCTCAACACCATCAAGCAAATGTTTATAATGAAGGCCACCATAACTGATGCCCAACAGCTCCAAGCATCCAAACTTCACCTGAAGTCTGGTGCCACTGTGGAACAATGGTGGGAAGAACTTCCACCAAGTAAAAAGGACAACTGGGACCACTTCTGCCAAGTGTTTAAAGTAAGATTAGATGGCCAGTAAGAATACCCACAGCAAAAATGGTATGATAAAAACTAACACACCACATCACAGACGAGGAGCTCAGGACACAAGTAAAAACACAAGGTATAGATGTAAGGGGACTAGGGGGGTGCCCTGTGTGTTTTTCCTACTTTTTATGTTTGTCCTATATTTTTCCCCACCTCATTTCCTTCTATTCTTCATTTTCGATGATTTTTCCGGATTTTATTACTAATTTTCCCTTGCTATCATGTTTGTACATGTTGACACTTTTATATTTAGAGGCGGAGTACCCCTTCCGACACATACCCCTTGGTATGATGTCATTCAGCGGCCTTGATCCGCCTATCTCCGCCTTTTTCTATTTTTAGGTTATATTTGATTTTTGTCGTCTTCACATATACTGGGCATCAGCAAGGGGATCCTTAGAGTTTTCCGGATTTTATTACTAATTTTCCCTTGCTATCATGTTTGTACATGTTGACACTTTTATATTTAGAGGCGGAGTACCCCTTCCGACACATACCCCTTGGTATGATGTCATTCGGCGGCCTTGATCCGCCTATCTCTGCCATTTTCTATTTTTAGGTTATATTTGATTTTTGTCGTCTTCACATATACTGGGCATCAGCAAGGGGATCCTTAGAGTTTTGTCTTCGGATTTCCCTTTGCTAGGTGTGTCCCCAATGCCTGTATTATGTAGTATAATTTTAACTTTGGATTTCCCTTTGCTAGAGGCTTAGGTTGCCCTTATAGTAGAAAACTCTCCCCTAAGGCCCGAAAATCGCGAACACGCTGCCGAAGATAGGCAGGTACGGACTGGACGATGCTTCCCAAAGCTCCACAGAGTCCCTACACACTGTTCCAGATAATCTCGCCTTTATTACACTGCCATTTTCGCCAAACGCGCTCCCTAGCGACATGGATGCATCAGAACACTTTGATGCATCAGAACGCTTCGACGCGCTTGAAACCAATGTTTCCGGAATGTGCACGCAAATCGACTCGCTTGTAAATCTACGATTGAAAACTTCGTTAGGACCCTCCAGGCTAACCCTATGACCAATAGTTCCCCCTTTACGACTCCAAGCGCACCCAACAACAATGTTTTGCCAAACACATCCACTAAGGAACGTGCCCAGATCAAACCGTCCCCCCCGCTGAATTTAATAGTGCACGTGCGCAGGGACATGCATTCCTTAATTCCTGTGAGTTATACATTAGTCTCCAGTCACATCAATTCGTCGATGAGGCTGCAAAAATTTATTGGGCCTTCACATACATGAAATCTGAATGCGCCTATCTCTATGTGGACCGTATCCTATGTCAAACTAAAGAACTCGGTTCTCTACCTTTCTCCACTTGGGGTGACTTTCAAGCTGAATTTGTACACCACTTCTGCCCCCTCAATGAACGCCACCCAGCAGTGACACGACTTGAGTCATCCACTTACCACCAGGGACATTGATCCGTGGACAACTATATCGATGAGTTCATGGATTTGGTGGACATGGCAGGATATGGGAGTGGGTTACCAGTGGTGGTGAAGTTCTGAAGGGGGCTCAACCAAGAAATTCAGGACCAGATTGCACAGATGTTGGAAGGGCGCCCAGTGGACGATGATATCCTTGCTTGGTATGAAGCTGCTTCACTCTGTGATGAGAACCGACTCAGAAATGCAGCGTTTAATGCTGCATTCCATGCTCCAACTACCACTCATATGCTCTACACCTTCAATTGAAGCCTCCCCCGCCCTAACCCCATTCCTGTTCATCAAACTCCCACACCAGCCATCAATGTCCCAGTACCAATGGATGTTGATGCAGCTCGCAGCCGTGCACATAAGTTGGATCTCTGCTACCATTGTGGGGAACCTGGACACAGGGCTGGAGCATGTCCCCATCGTCAGGATATCCGCATGCTCACCCCCGAGGGATGAGACAAACTCCTGCAAGATTTGTTGGCGCTTGTAGATTTTGAGGAAGCGAAGGATCAAGTTGCAGAGGAGATTAAGTTGGAAGTTGTAGAGGAACAGGATTTTCCTATTTGCAGTGAGTGAATCGTACACTCTCACTGCCTGTCCATAACCGCTTTGAAGTCTTGTCAGTTGAATCCCTGGAGAATGAATCCATTTCTGTGACTGCTCCCCTCTCTGACCCTTCGAAGTTGGCTAAAGACGTACCTGCTCTCCCCATCTCTCCTTCTACTCTACGTCCCAAAATTAAATCATGGGAGTGTAAACTACCACGCAAGTATATTGTGGCATCCACTCCCTCTGCACATTCCTGAAACCTAGCCATCGAACTGCAGACAACCGACACTGGACAGATACTCGGTGTCTCTGCGCTCCTGGACTCTGGTGCGACTGGTCTCTCCATCGATTCCCATCTGGTACAACAACATCACCTAAATACTCGCTCACTCTCACATCCAATACCTGTATATAACGTGGATGGATCCCCAAATGAAGCTGGTGCCATCTGAGAGGTTGCAGACCTGGTTCTCCATTACAAAGATCATAGTGAGCATGCCCTTTTTGCTGTCACTCAATTAGGAAAGCAAAAGGTGATTTTGGGATATCCATGGCTTCGAGACCATAACCCAGAGGTCGACTGGCGTACTGGGGAGGTTACCATGAGCCGATGTCCATCCCGCTGTCGGACGTGTTTCACAGAAGCCAGGCAAGAACATCGTGGACAGAAGGCGGCAATACAACGTACTCAGAAGTGTCATGCTGGACCCCTGCCTATACCTGAAGTGGAATTGGAAGGGGTTCCTGATCTAATGCCAGACTTGGATGATGATGATGAGGACCCAGAGGAAGTGGAGGAGGGTGATTGGATCTTCTACACTGCGATTCGCTCATTGCATGAGGTGTGTGCCACATCGAACATATCACAATGCCTCGCCGAGGCCTTCCACAAAAACAACGCTGCTAAATCCTCTATTAACTTCTTACTCCCTCATCTCCATGAGTTTGAAGACGTGTTCTCCAAGGAGTCATTTGACTCTCTTCCTGTGCACAAGCCATGGGATCACGCGATCAAACTCACCCCCGGTGCAACCCCTTCATCCTGCAAGGTCTATCCTCTCTCTCCGGAAGAACAACGGCAGCTTGACCAGTTCATTAACGAGCACCTGGCCTCTGGACGTATTCGACCATCGAAGTCACCCATGGCCTCTCCCTTTTTCTTTGTCAAGAAGAAGGATGGCTGACTTCGACTGGTTCAAGACTACAGAAGGCTCAACAACATCATGGTCAAAAATTGCTACCCACTACCCCTCATCTCCGAACTCATAAACCAGCTCCATGGAGCCCGATACTTCACCAAGCTCGATGTCTGTTGGGGCTATAATAATGTGAGGATAAAGGAGGGAGATGAGTGGAAGGCAGCCTTTCGTACCAACCATGGTCTTTTTGAACCACTTGTCATGTTCTTTGGCCTTACTAATACCTGCCACCTTTCAGACCATGATGAACGACATCTTCCACGACCCCATCCTCGAAGGCGTTGTCTGCATCTATCTCGATGACATCCTCATCTTCACTCGCACGGTTGAAGAGCACCATCGCATCACGTGCCTCATCCTAGAGCGACTTCGACGGTACAAACTCTACCTTCGTCAGGACAAATGTGAGTTCGAAAGGACCAAGATCGAGTACCTCGGCCTGATTATCTCGGAGGGTCAAGTGGAGATGGATCCTATCAAGGTAAATGGGGTCACAGCTTGGCCGATGCCCACGAACAAGAAGGAGGTGCAGTCTTTCCTGGGCTTCATCAATTTCTATCGGTGTTTTATCAAGGATTTCTCACATCATGCATGACCACTGTTTGACTTGACAGGAAAGGAAGCATGGAGGTGGGATAATGCAAAACAGGAGGTGTTCAAAAAGCTTAAGGAGATGGTCACTTCCGCTCTGATCCTTACCTTTGCTGACGATTCGCATCCTTTTCGTGTAGAAGCCGATAGTTCTGACTTTGCAATGGGCACTGTGTTGTCTCAGCAGTCTCCAGAGGACCAGAAGTGGCATCCTGTTGCGTTCTACTCCAAAAGCCTTAGTGCTGTAGAGACAAACTACGAGATCCATGACAAGGAGATGTTGGCAATAATGTGTGCGCTTGAGGAGTGGCGACACTTCCTCGAGGATGCCCAACACAAGGTGGAAATTTGGACGGATCACAAGAATCTCGAGTACTTCATGACGGCCAAGAAATTGAACCGTCGTCAAGCTCATTGGTCCCTGTATCTATCTAGATTCGACTTCTCCTTGCACTACCGTCCGGGTCGCAGCATGGAGAAGACCGATGCCCTATCCTGATGTGCAGACCATGGGGATGGCAGCAGTGACAACCAAAACATTGTGCTGTTGCAGCCAGACCTGTTCACCATTCGGGCACTGGAAGGCATTGCACCCCAGGGCGAGGAGCAGGACATCCTATGTGACATTCATCACGCAAACCATAGCAGTTTACATGAGGATGTTGTCGCCCGAGCTGTTAAAGAACTGAGGAAGGGATCGACCCTTTCCTTACGTGCAGCAGAGTGGGCTGAAAAGGAGGACTTATTGTATTTCAGGGATCACATCTATGTTCCCAATGACCCAGACCTTCACCGGCGCATCATATCCCAACACCATGACTCACAGATTGCTGGCCACCCCAGATGCTGGAAGACCTTGGAGCTCACCTCACGGAACTATTGGTGGCCACAAATGTCATGGCTCATTGGTCAGTATTGTCGCACTTGTGACCTTTGCTTACGCACCAAGGTTCCTTGTCACAAGCCTATTGGTGAGCTACACCCTCTTCCTGTTCCAGAGAGTCGTTGGGATGTTGTCAGCATCGACTTTGTGGTGGAATTGCCAGAGTCAAATGGGTTTGATGTGGTGATGTGCACAGTTGACTCAGTGGGAAAATGCGCTCACTTCATTCCCACTCACACCACTTTCAGTGCCCTAGGTGCCGCTCGACTCTAGCTCCACCACATGTGGAAATTACATGGATTTCCTGGTGCCATCCTCTTGGATCGTGGCCCTCAGTTCATGGCAGAGTTCACTCGTGAGCTGTACCGACTCCTGGGGATCAAACTCCTCGCTTCAACTGCTTATCACCCACAAACTGATGGCCAGACGGAGCGAGTCAACCAGGAACTGGAGCAGTACATCCACCTCTTTGTCAATGAATGCCAGGACGATTGGGATGATCTCCTTCCTTTGGCTGAGTTCGGATACAACAACCATGTCCATGCTTCCACTCAACAGACCCCTTTCCTCTTAGACACTGGATGACATCCACGCATGGGATTTGAACCTTGCCAAACTCCCTCACACATCGAGACAGTGAATGAGTTCACAGAACGCATGAGGGATAGCTTGGAGGAGGCAAGGGCAGCCTTAGCAAAGGCAAAGGACGACATGGCGCAATTTTACAACCAATGCCACTCCCCAACCCCTCAGTACAAGGTTGGTGATCGAGTTTATCTTGACTCCAGTGACGTCTCCACTACACGTCCATCCAAAAAACTCGCTCATTGCTTCTTGGGACCTTTCCCCATTGTCAAGTGCGTTGGAATGCATGCCTATCGTCTATGCCTCCCAGCCTCCATGTCCAGACTCCATCCCATCTTCCATGTCGTCAAATTGCTTCCAGCTCCCCCAGATCCATTCCTGGGATGCCATTCACACCCACCACCACCACCTACAGTGATCGAGGGAGAACCCCAATACGAAGTCAAGTCAATCTTGGACAGCCGTTTGCGTCAAGGAAAACTCCAGTATTTGGTACATTGGAAGGGTTATGGATATGAGGAGAACTCATGGGTCAAAGAGTCTGACATAAATGCCCCTCGGTTAATCAAGGAATTCCACCGACAGCACACTGCTGCACCGCGTCACATTCAAGTCACAGACTTTGGTTGTATGCGATTTCGAATGCATTGGGGAGATGCATCTTAGAGAGGGGGTGATGTAAGGGGACTAGGGGGGTGCCCTGTGTGTTTTTCCTATTTTTTATGTTTGTCCTATATTTTTCCCCACCTCATTTCCTTCTATTCTTCATTTTCTATGATTTTTCCGGATTTTATTACTAATTTTCCCTTGCTATCATGTTTGTACATGTTGACACTTTTATATTTAGAGGCGGAGGACCCCTTCCGACACATACCCCTTGGTATGATGTCATTCGGCGGCCTTGATCCGCCTATCTCCGCCTTTTTCTATTTTTAGGTTATATTTGATTTTTGTCGTCTTCACATATACTGGGCATCAGCAAGGGGATCCTTAGAGTTTTCTCTTCAGATTTCCCTTTGCTAGGTGTGTCCCCAATGCCTGTATTATGTAGTATAATTTTAACTTTGGATTTCCCTTTGCTAGAGGCTTATGTTGCCCTTATAATAGACAAATATGCACATGTAGTATGGGCAAACAAGATCGAGAGACATGCTGCAGCAATCCCAGATACTGATGGCCTACTAATCAACAAAACCCGGAAAGCCATGCCAAAGCATTATGGAAGGTAATAGGAACCACACACACTGACTGGGCATCTTTTTGCAGAGTGATATGCACAGTAACTCTATTACAGATTAACAAGGCAAAAGAGGAAGAAATAGAAGCACAGGATTTACAAAACATGGTGAAGAGTTTACAGGACACATGCAGTACCTTGATGAGGGACATCACAAGTATGTTCCAAAGACTCACCAGGAGCATGCCCTCCCCCACCCTGAGGTTCTCACCACCTCAGATACAACCTGTCAACACACAGATCAGGCACCCCTCACAACCATCTGACATGAACAACTGACCTATAACACACATGAACATTGTTGACTTGTACAGCATGCAGAGCAAGGATGACCACAAGATCGCAGTACCATTTCAATATACAATCAAATTAAACAGCCCACAAGAAGAGATTGTATGACTAAAGAGCACCTTCAACAATGGTGCCATGGTAAATGCAGTGGATTTAAAGTCATTTCAACAAGTCAAACACTGCCTGAAATCCCTTGAAAAATCAGACTGAATCTTACACATGGCAGATGGTCAACTTGTACCTTCAGCAGGAATCTGGAATGGGGAAGTCACAGTTGGGAACACCACACACAGTGGAACCTTTGAAGTCTTTGACAGCAATGGCACCTGTGTAGTATTGTTTGGAAAACCTTTACTAAAAACAATTAAAGCAGTCCACGATTACGATTTAGATATAGTAAGAATCCCCAACAGCAGCAATAATTGGACAGAACTACAGAAACAGCACCAACAAGGGGATCACCATGTGTTCCCCTCAAGGTGAGTTTCACACACTAGTAATAATGAATCAGACAACAGCACAGATATAGTACACTTAGAACATGAGAAAAATATCAACCAACCTGGTCAAGCACCAAACCACAAGATTCCACCAGCTGTTTCAGTAGAAGAAGAACAGAGCATGGATGCTGAAGAATCACAAATTCCACAGACACCAACACAACAAAGGAACCCACAATGGTCAAAAGAAGAATGGGAAAAGTGGTGAACTGATAACAATAAGGAACCAAAGAAATCATGGGGGGAATGAACAACAGCCAAACACAACAGACTGGGAAGAGTATCTTCAAAGGGGGTTAATTCAAGTCATCCACCTGTTTCCCCACCTGAGGCAACAGTCACTGACAATCATATCCCTAGCACAGATGCAGAACCTGAACAAGAAGACAATATATGGCATATCAACACTATGTCTCCAAATGACAATGTTGGGGTTGAACAAAAATTACTAACCAACAACCTTGATAAAGGGGTGTGCACTCACCACACAGACCCATTCAAGGCTGAGCATGTAGATGCCATGCTCTCTGAACTCACCATAGGAGATGACCTAACTGAAGAGCAGCACATAGGTATTGTGAATTTACTACATGAGTTTGTTGACTGTTTTGCACTGTCTATGAGTGAGGTAACTGTGGTACCAGGAACTACCCACAAGCTGAACATACCCAATGGCACAACATTTAGAAAGAAGGTAAACCAATGACTGCTCAGCCCCTCACAGAGAGAATACTTCAATGGTGTGCTTGATAAGATGCTGGATGCAGGTATTATTGCACCAATTGACCACAGGGATGTCAAATCCTGTGGAGTGACCACACTGGCAAAGACTATGATGGCAAAGGACTAAACATTGATGAATTGCAGCACAAGCAGCAACACCCAGATGCTTATCACAAGACTGTACACCCTCCTGGAGATTCTTCATTCCATGACCAATAGACATGCAAGGATGAACATGAAGAATATGATTAGTGGGGTCCACATTGCATGTGAACACAAAGACCAGCTTTTTGGGCTTCTGATGGTCATCCACCTCACAATGGAGAGTGATATTAAAGTGATCATAAACCTTGGAATGCCAGGTAGACTTGGAAGCCTCTGAAAAAAACAAGACAATGTTCATGAGTTCCATCATAGTACTGGCATGAGAATTGACATGTATCGATAATCGCACTATCAGATAGGGACCATACCTCAGCATCTGTCTTGCCCACAATAGTCTTTTTTGCAGCACGAGCCTTTACAGGAGAGATAAGGACAGCAGGAGTTGCAAAGTCTGTATCTGAGTCCTCAGTAGATGTCTCAGCAGTCAATTGAGCACTAGTAACTCTTCTAGCAGCTGGAAAACATCCCTGGTGCATTGTTTAGCACTACAGAGGGAAGTGATGGGGGGAAACAACCACGAAATGGCTGCCAGATGTCATTCAACAGCTTTGGACAGCCTCAATAAGTGGAGTTTGAATATCTATATTCAAGGTGTACCATGTAAATGGGTCCTGTGCTTGAAGAAGCTTGCCATTGCAGGTCTTCCCAGACGCAGGAGCTGTTACATGGCGCCACCACTACCGGAGCACCCCCAACCACCGCTGTGAGCAACTGCTCATGGGGTGGGAGTGGGGAGCAATGGGGATGGGGATGATGGGGAGAAGAATGGCAATGTGGGAGGACAAACGACAGGGAGGGGGATGGCAGAGATGACAACAACAGTGGGGAGGTGGATGGCAGAGAAGACAACAATGGCAAGGAGGTGGATGGCAGAGAAGACAACAACAGGGAGGGGGATGACAACAGGGAGGGGGATGACAACAGGGAGGAGGAGGAGGACAACAGGGAGGAGGAGGAGGAGGACAAAGATGGGACAAGGACAGGATGATACCAAGCCCCCCCACTAACAATGGACAACCCGACACCTGTACCTGCTGCTGTGAGCAACTGCTCGCAGGGTGGACCACAGGTGCTACATATAACACTGGCTGCCACCACCCCCCTCACTGGCTTTTAAGCAAGTGGGGGGTTCTCTTGTTTCATTCTAGTACATGCTGACTACTGCTGCCTCCTCCCTCACTCCAATAGTGAGGGGGGTTCTTTTGTTTCTTTCTTGTCAACACCAGCTGCCACCACCCCCTCCCTCACTCCAACAGCAAAGGGGGGAATTCTTGTGTTTCACTCTAGTTTATTTTGTTCTAGTTGATTTATTATAAGTATATATGTATTGTACATAGTATATACAGTCCATACTATAATAAATGGTGCTGCTCGAGAACTGTGCAGTGTGGGGTAACTGCAGGGTTTGAGAAAAATTTAAATGCATGAATTCTGTGGGTAACCTTGTGATAAACATGGCACCTGTACCCAGGCCATAGAGATATGGTGTTCATGGGTAGCGGTTCAACTGAAGACACTGGGGCTGGGATAGGGATCCACCCTGTGAGCAGATGCTCATGGCAGTGTTGTTGTGGGCCCGTCATAACCATTGAGGTAGGCCAGGGAGTGACAGTTGTTCCCCCTGTTCCTGCAACACAGGGGGGGTCTTGCTCCGCAAGCAGCTGCTCATGGGCATGGGTTTCATCTCGTAGGGATCCACCCTGTGAGCAGATGCTCACGGCAGTGGCATTAGTACCTAAAAGGTTTGTTAGTAAAATGAAAATGAAACAAGAAAAGAAAAAAACACACCTGTGGCCCAAGAGACGTCGACAATGTCTCTTGGGCCTTTTTTTGTTCAGTTTCCCTCGTCCTCATCACCTTCCAGTCATCAGTCTTCATTCCAGGGCATTTCTAATGCCCACCTTGTGTGTACGAGCCCCTCACATCCCATTTGGATGGGGAGGAGGGGTGGGCATGTGTCGTTGTAAAAAGTAGTAGAAAACCTAAAAACAATAGAAAAAACCAATTAGTACTTGAAAAAGAATGAAAACAACAATGAAAATACTTAGTTTACTTAGTGTTAAGGGGCCTGAGGCCCTTCAACATGAGTCAATGGTTGTCAATGTCCAAATACACATGCAATGTGGCACTCTTGCAGCCACATGGTTCGCCGTTGGCTCAGCAGCCTGTTGATGGAGTGGAATGGTGTTGGCAGCTGTTGATGGTGGTTGGAGGTGGTTGGGTCAGAAGGAAGAGGTGGTGGTGGGCAGCATTGATGGTGGTGGTGGTGGTGGTGGTTGTGGTGGTTGTGTGCAGATCCATAGTGGCGATATCGATCATCAGTGGTGTGGCAATGGTCCACAACGGTTGTGTTGACTGCCAACACTCCATGGTCTTGGTAATCAATGGGTTGGCAATTCTAATACCATAGTAACTGTGCAGAACCCATGACCTGAACCCACAGATTTTACCATACCTGTACCCATGTCATTCCTTCCCAAGACTATATTAATATAATATTACTCATTTATTTAAATTTAATAGTAACCATCCATTCATCCATGGATATCACCCATGCAATATCCATATCCATATCCATCCATCCATATATCATATCCATGGATGGTCATCCGGTCTTATCTGTGGGACAAATTCTACCTCATGGCTGCTCATTTACATGCCAAGACTACAACATGTTCCCTTGCAGGCCTAACACCTTGGGAATTATGGTATGAGAGAAAACCTGACTACTCTTACCTCCCTGAAATTGAATGCAGGGTGTTTGTGCTTATCCCCTAGAAGGATAATCCCAAGATTTATGAGTGGTCAATTGAATGCATCTTGGTAGGTTATGACCTGAAATCAAAGTCATATTGATGTTATGACCACACAATGCATAAGGTCCATAGTTCATATCATGTCAGATTCTTTGAGAGCCATGATGGCCATTTACCACCCCCACCCACCACATTACAGGAGGATGGAAATATTGACTCCATTGGGAGCCGACCCCCCTTCCTGGGTCCCATCTTACAAAATGATGTTGATGATGAGTCTTTTCATGACTTCGCTGTCCCTGATACACATTGTCATAACACTGCCCCACTGGTACCACCACCAGCCCAGTCAATATGTTGGTCAACCCACATGCTGATACCCACTGAGAGGAATCCTAATGGTGGCCCTGCAGTTACCAGAACTGCTGCTGCCATGCATGACTCTGGAAAGTGCTGCTCAGATCAAGGAGGCATGGTGGGAATGTTGGGCTGCACTTGTCGCTGCCAGATCTGATCATGTCCCAGATCAGTCCACCGATCATGATCCTGATGTCATGGAAGAACTCTGCCAATCATTTGATAATCTTGATCTGGGCGATCAGGCACATCAACTTCAGGCCCTGATCTCAGAAATGGCAGATTTTGATCCAGAATCACTTCAATTTGGGGATGAGCCAAAAACTTGGGATGAGGCCAAGAACTCAGCTGATGCAGTGCATTGGGAACATGGATACCGCAATTAATTGAACTCATTGAAGGAGATGGGAGTCTAGAAGTTGATACCTCAGTCTGAGGTCCTACCAGGGAAGCATATTAGATGTGGGAAACCTGTCTTCCACATCAAGCATGATGAAGCGGGCACCGCTATTAGGTGGAAGGTACATCTTGTTTTCAGAGGTCATGAGCAGATTTATGGCAGGGATTACACTAAAACCACCTCACCAACCACATGCATGGAATCTTGGTGAATTCTCTTACACATCACCGCCTCTCTCAGATGGGACACACAACAAATTGATATAAAACTGCTTTTCTCTATGGCTTACTCCTGGATGACAAAATTCAATATATGCAGCAGCCTACAGGATTCAAAGAGCCAGGCAAGGAGGACTGGGTTTGGCAGCTCCAGCGTGGCCTGTATGGTATGAAGCAGAGTGGACATATTTGGAATCAGACTCTCAATGCACAAATGCTCAATTGGGGATTCACCTGCCTTTCTTGTGAATCCTGTATCTATTACCCCAAAACCGACACTGGTATGATAATTGCTGCTGTCCATGTTGACGATTCACATAGGTAAGCTACATTGTATCGAATGATATGACCTATCAAATGTATACACTGTATCGAATGATACAGGTTTGATGGACACTGTCAAACTCACTATATAAAGTCACTATACTATACTAACCAACGACTACATTGTACACTGATTATTATACCTTACAATAGACATGCATTAGGAGTGTAATACAGACATTAGTAACATTTGAAATGCACTGGGCACAGACATGGCCACAGACATGGCCACAGACATGGCCACAGGGATGGCCAGGGCATCGCCATCGGGCACAGACATGGGAATGGGCAATATTAACCTATGAATACTATTGACTGTATACATTGTATTATCTGTTTTGATGGACACCATCAAACTCACTATATATTTGTACATACTCTATTAATTAACTAATGACTACATTACTACTTTACTTGCTGTACTGTACAGATAGACATGCCTTAAGAACATATACAGACATTAGTAATGTTTGAAATGCAATTGCAGGGAAAGGGGACAGGGACAGGGACAGGGACAGGGATGGGGATGGGGATGGGGACAGGGACGGGAATGGGGAAGTGGCACTGACATCAGAGCTTGACAGGACCACAAAAAAAATGATATTACTACAATGAATCATGATGTACATTAAGAACAGAATACAGACAAAAGCTACATAGATGTATATAATGAGTAAGGTATTAATTATCCTTCCACATCACTGGGAATCAGCAGGGGGATCGGCCATAGCGTCTGAGTGGGATATGGTGTAATTTCTGAGAACCTCCTTCTGAATGATTTCAACTTATTTTCAACCCTTTCCTTCAGAATGGCATCTGTTTTCAATGTTATATCTTGTTGTTTGAGCTTCTCCACCTTGGCCATGTACAGATGATGACTGGCATCCTTGTATAATGTGCCAAGCTGGTCTTGAAGGGCCTTCACTTCATCATGGCAGCTCAACAACTCCCTGTCTGTCAAGTCCTGCAACAGGATGAACAAATGTAGAAATACAAATGAGGATGACACTTACTGGATCAGAAGGTAGGGTGAGCTGATTGCGGGCCACCAGGTAGTATGGTAGCACAGTCATGTTGCCAGACTGAAAATTGATCATAATGTCAGTTGGGATAGACAAGACATGGAAGCGGATAGAGAAATGGAAGTGGCCAGGATATGGGAGCGGCCAGGATATGGGAGCGGCCAGGATATGGGAGCGGCCAGGATATGGGAGCGGCCAGGATATGGGAGCAGCCAGGATATGGGAGCGGCCAGGATATGGGAGCGGCCAGGACACAGCAGTGGCCAGAGACATGGCAGCAGCCCTTAACTTCAACATGATTTGAAATAAACAAAGCTTACCCCTCCATCTGCATTACAGACATCAAGTTCCAACTTCTGGTGATAGGCATTCATCACCTGATGAGTGGCAGGAATCATAAAGTGGGGCACTAAATAGTGGTGCCCATCATCAGCTTGGATAGGGATGTAGCCATCTAGAATGTTGCCTTGCATTTGCTGCTGGTTGCTCATTGTGGATGGATCAATGTAACAGAGGTTATAATGTGCATCTAATCTAGTGATCAGATATCGATTGGATGTTATTTGTTTGGCCTTGATGAACACACACAATGGTTGATTTTCATCGTTCCAACTTTTGTTGACTTTCAAACCCCCTCACACCCATCCCCATTCCTGTCCCTGCTCTGACTCATCTCAACATGAATGTTACAGCTCAACAAGTCCTCAGCCACATCAGCCAGATCGAGCAGGCCATTTGAAATGGCCTTCAAACATGAAACATCAAGGCCATCATGAGGGAACAAAAATGGGCACTTGTAAGTAAAATACTATCAGGACAACAGTGGGACTAATATACTGTAGAATACATTATTTTCATGGCAACAACAGGATCTCACGGAGGACTTGAAAGTGGCATTCAGTGCCAAGTCATTCTTGTGGGGTTTTTTGGTCCTTCGAGAAGTACCACCTCTCAGCCAAACCCAAAGAAGAGAGTGGGAACATCCGAGGACAGAGAGGAGGTCAAACGAGGCAGAAAAAAGTCATGGTTGGACATTTTATTTTACATTCATACAGAAATATTGTTGTATAATTAGTCTGAAATTTTCCCATTTTTCCTCTTCTGCTCTTTTACCAAGGGTGGTGATTAAAATGGCCTCCTGTTGTGCAAGGTCATCAGCTGTCTTTCGGTGTTGACCCTCTGATTGGTTGATTGTCAGGTTTTGTTGGGATGTGGGTGGGGTCATTGGTTGATAGTTAACCATTGATGATCCTATATTGGCGAAGCTGGCCGCTGCCGATGTGATTGCCTGATTGTCAGGTTTTGTTGGGATGGGGGTGGGGTCATTGGTTGATAGCTAACCACTGACAATCCTATGTTGGGCATGCTGGCCACCTGTAATCTACCCTCCGCCACCTATTCCAGTCAGAGTCCAGTTATTCTGATTGGAGTCCAGTTATTCCATTCGGAGTCCAGTTATTCTGGTCTGAGTCCAGTTATTCCAGTCAGAGTCCAGTTATTCCAATTGGAGTCCAGTTATTCCAGTTATTCCAACCAGATTCTGGTTACTCCAGATGCTCAACTTGGAGTATATACCCTAATGGATAGTCAAATTTCAAGTCTTAAATTGTCAAAGTGCCTACAAAATATATTTGTGCAGAGTAAGGATTGAACTCAAGACATCTTGATTAGAGTGATCACATGGCAAACCAAACATGTGTGCTTAAGCAGTTGAGCCACAGAAGAATTATTAGATAGTAATATAATGTTTATTCATGACACTCTAATTTGTTTCAAAGTAGTTAAGATCAAAATTTTTTAATTAACCACATCCCTCACATTGAATGCGAGGGAGTGGGGATGATTGTAATTATATACATAAACAGAAAATCCTCCCTCTCACAAGATGCAAGAGGAAGTTGTATTTATATACATAAAAAGCTAACCCCTCGCGCTGAATGCGAGGGGGGAGGTAAAAACATGAAGAAAACAATCTCTCCCCCATGCAAAATGGGGGAGGGGGGGCACAATACTAATAAATAATTAAAAGTACAAAAAAAATCCCTCCCCACACGAAGTGCAGGGGAGGGGGAGGGGATGCGACCCCGCTGTTGTCTGTCCTTCCACCCACGATCCACCACATGAGCAGTTGCTCGTGAGGCTGGGGGTGGGTGGCTTGTTGTCGTTGTCATTCCACCCATGTTCCACCCCATGAGCAGTTGTTCATGAGGCTGGGGGCAGGTGGTGCATTGTCATCTCCCATCCCTGCACCTGGGCATCGTTCCACCCACGTTCCACCCCACGAGCAGTTGCTTGTGAGGCTGGGGGTGGGTGGCTTGTTGTCGCTGTCATTCCACCTGCAATCCACCCCACGAGCAGTTGCTCATGAGGATGGGGGCGGGTGGTGTGTCATTGTTGTCTCCTGTCCCTGTGCCTGGATGTCATTCCACCCATGATCCACCCCATGAGCAGTTGCTCATGAGGCTGGGGGTGGGCGGCTTGTCATCGTTCATCGCTGTCATCCCCTGTTTGGATTTCTGTTTTTGTCTTTTTTTTTTTTGGGGGGGGGGGGGTTGGGTGCATCAGTGTGATGTGGCACAAGTACAGAGGTGGGTGGGTGCTTACTAGGCAGGTACCCCCCTTCTGGGGTCTCCTGGCATCCCTCTGCACCCCCCTAGCCCATGTCAACAGCCTCACATCCCATTTGAATGGGGAGGAGGGGATTGGGTGGGTGTGGCCATGGGTTGTGCATTTTTCGTCGTGGCAGGTTGTCCCGAGTAGTATACAACCTAAAAAGCAATGAATTACAGTTAGTTGATTGATAAAAACAAAAAGAAAAAAGAAAAAAGCTTAGCTATGGCCTAAATGACATTGCCATCGTTTGGGCCTGTGTTCCGTCCAGTCAGCTCGCATTTTTCGTTGTGGCAGGTTGTCCCCAGTAGTATACAACCTAAAAAGCAATAAATTACAATTTGTTGATTGATAAAAACAAAAACAAAAAACAAAAAAAACTTAGCTATGGCCCAAATGACGTTGCCATCATTTGGGCCCGTGTTGCATCCAGTCAGCTCGTTTGAAGGTGGTGGTGATGGTGGGAGTGGGAGTGGGAGTGCTGGTGGTGGGTGTGCATGCAGTGGTAGTGGTAGAGTGGAGAGGAGGAGGAGGAGGCGGCGTTGACGATGGTGTCATGGTTGTGAGCTAGCAGTCACATGTCACGTGTCATGCATGTATGCATACTTATTATTTATTCTGTTAATGGCAGTAACTATGCACCTTGGTTGGGTAATAAAAGTATTAGATGTATGTAGATGAATAATTACTTGCTAGCTCGGTGGTTAAGCATGCTGTTATGTGTGCAGACCCAAGGTCAAGAGTTCAATTCTTGTTGCATGTTGAACTTTTATTTGGGGAAGCACGTTCATTCCAGTTATTCCTGTTATTCTGGTTGTGATGAGTCCGGTCAGATTCCAGGGATTCCGGGTGTAAATTGGATCCTTATTCTGACCAGAATTGTGCTGCACAGGTAAAACTACATACGAAAAAGATTCCACTGGATTCCAGAAATTCCAGAAATTCCAGCCGGACAAACTGGAATCCAACCGGAATAGGTAGGAGAGTGTAAAGTACTCCTGGCTGCTCCTGTGTTCTGGCTGCTCCCATGTTCTGGCTGCTCCCGTGTTCTGGCTGCTCCCGTATCCTGGCCACTGCCGTGTCCTGGCCAGCAAAAAGGGGGTGAGGTTTAGGATGTTGTGATGTTTGTTGAGGAGGCAGAGTGGCGGTGTCATTTTGGAACAGGGATGGATAAATAGGGGGGTCATTCACATTGTTTCCTGACATGGGTCCCATGCACCTCATGTACTTGTCTCAAGGTATAAGATACTGTGGTTCACCATCACCTGGACCATTAATTGGCTGTGGCTGAGTGATGCCAGCTCTACATAGTATATCCATCATCATTTGATGGACTTGCACATTGTTCAACAGAGTTGCACATTGTTCAACAGAGTTGCACTTGTGTTCAAGTTGTGTGCCTGTTCTGCTGTTGACCTTTGGCCAGGTCTTTTTGGCTTGGATTTGCCTTTTGCAGCTTTTATGGCTCTTGATTGTGAACGCGGGTTGTGAGAAGATGCACCTAAGCCTTGGTATTGGCCCTCATGGTTGGGCACGGGCATGGGAATGGGAGTTGGAGTGGATGAGTCAGCACTGGCCACTGGGTTGTCTGCACTGAGCATGGCAGTGGTGGAGCCTACATTGGGCACAGCAGCGGCATCTGCATTATGTTGGCCAGTGCATTTGTGCATCCATCGAGAAGGTGTAGGGCTATTCAAATCATTAGGATATTGTGCAGGAGAGACACTACCAATGTGTAGCTTGATTCTTTTGAACCTGAATGCCCTCTCAGGGCCCTGTGCCATTTGCCACTGCAGAGTGTGGTTGAAGAAGTCTTCTATTACACTCTTTTGCATGTTCCATGGGTCTGTCCATTTGAACCTGGCTGGGAGATATTCAGGATTGATGAATCTTGATGTGTGCTTGGCAATTGCTGTGAATGGGACATGGTGAGTACAACCATTGTTCACTAGTTCTGCATGCAGACCAGTAATAGCTCATTGAAAGGGAAGTGATCATACTGTAATGCTGCCCAACATACAACTTAAACCATTCCTCCAGCTCTTTTTCTTGTACTGTGAGGCTTTCCATAGTGTGGGTAGGAAACCCATCACTAGTCATCTCAAGTTGGATTTGCATTGCATCACCATGCGCTGTTGACCTTGAATCAATGTCTGATGCATGTAAAGCCTTGATATAGCCCATGAAGTGGTGCTTGAGCTCTGTGATCTCATTATTATATGTGTCTATGAAGGATTGTGCAGGGGTGGCCATCAACAATGAAACATATTTGTGACTGTGATTGGGAGCGGGATTGGCAATGGCAGCGGAAGATTTTCACTCACGCATCAACAACCATCAAACCATCAGGTGCAGTGTAGGCCATGAATGTCACAGAAAGCACCCCCATTTCTAGCCACTGTTGTTGTGCAGTCTCCTCCACACAGTTAACCAGGTTCTTCTCTGCTTGACAGCAAAACATCATCAGCAGCAGCCATGGCAACAGGTTAACATACATTCACTGCATTTTCTCTGGATAACCTTCCCCCTCCATTTTCTCCTGCTCAGCCTCAAGCACTGCCTTTTCCTCTGCAGTCATGCTTTCAAAAACCCTCTTGATGGCTCGCAGTCAGTTCTGGAACCATCCAGGCATACTTGTGGACGCATCCTCAACATCTAACATATCTCCAATCTCTTTCCCAACTTGGTCCTGGTGTAAGCTCCAGATCACTTCTGATTGCTTCACTTTGAAGTTGTGTGGACTTCATTGATGAGCCTTTCATCATTTGCCAGTTGTTTGAAAGCCAGTTTGTTAGTTCCTGGCAATGTGATCAATAATACAACATTGAATGGGATGATAGGCCACCTTGGCATGCATGCAACTCTCCTCTGGATCTATTGGGGTCATCTCAATTGATGCCCAGTAATTAAAGATGGTGGGGAGAATGTCAGTCTTGAGTATTTGCAATCAGGCAGCTTTTGATTCCTGAGATCGGAATCCATCGGTATAAGGCTTGATGACCTTCTGCTCTGTGACCATATATTGCCTCCCCTTCCGGTACTGTCTGTGTCCTGGGTTCTCTGATGGCTCAGGTGGCATTGGAGGGGATTGATGTGGAGGAAGGAACTGTCCTTGCCATTGGCTTCACTTGTCATTTGGCATGAGGATCACACGAGGATAACACGAGGTAAATAGTACAATAAATAGCCCATCAATGCAATTGATTTCCCCCAATCATCATGAGCCTGACAAGAGCTCTTTACAAGCAAAAGAGAAGATCAAAGGACAATGCCCCCCTGCATGAGGACGATGATGGTGTGGTGGATACTGTCACACATAAGGAAGTTGAGGTCAACACGAGACATGGACCAAAAGCAAAGTGTATCAAGGCTCCCTTGCCTCCAGTTACAGAAGAACATAGTGAATCAAGTTCAGCTTGTATCCACGACAATCCAGGTCTTGCTCCAGAATGGGATATGCAGGAACCTCAGGTGGCCAATGAACCAGTTTGGCCACAGATTGGCATGGTCAGGTTCTGACATTAATTGACTTACTGAGGCTCATGTACAAATAACAGAGGCAGCAAGACTATGTCTTGAAGTTTGTCAGATGAATAGATGAACTGCTGCAAGCATCCCTGTCTCAGCAGGCATGGTCAATCGACAAACAAGTTTGCAACCACTGTTCATTCAATAAATGGGCAATTTGGAGATGTGTCAATTGTTCACTAGGATGAACACTTTGCTGACCATGTATGCAGGTAACACACAGGCAAAATCCCTTCCATCGCATTGAATCTTGGACTGGCATGCCCTTTTGCAGGGCTGGGTTATGGGAGGTTGGCACATACCTCTTAGTTCAGCACCAGACAGATCAGCTGATTTGCAATGCTCTTCAGTTCCAAATGGAATATCTGGAAACATTGAAGGACATGAAGGATAAAGCTGAACAAGAGTCGGCCAATTGGGGAGGTGATGATCCGCATCAGCCTTCATCACATCAATCAGCATTGGCCCCGTATCATGAGTCAGGAGCAGCAACAGCAATGGCAACAGCAATGGCAACAGCAATGGCAGATGAAGAGGGGGACAATGAAGCATTTTTTGATTCCCTTGATGAGCTTCTGATTCAAGCTCACAATACATATGTTGATGATAGCCTACAAGACTTCTTTGATGGCAATGACACACATGAAGTTGAACACGCTGATGAAGACATCCATGGGTTTTGAAACAGCTGAATGCATGAGGACGGTAAGCAGTAACTTGCTACCCACCAGCTTCAACAAAATATGCACTCTTTTCACTGTGCATGTCCTGGATCATTGTCAGCTGTAATCTGGAATTGAAGGCATCAGCCTACCAGTTTACCAGTTGATTCAGCATGTCACATTGCCAATGAGGCCTGCAGAAGTGGTCAACCTCTATCACAAGCTTCGGCGCATGTCCCACTTATGGTGTTGGATGAAAATATTGAGGTGGGCTGGGTATGGTCACAATCAAAAAGATCCATTGAAACCTGAACCAGGATCACTCGCCAACTTCTGTCCACCTTGGCCTCAAGTAGGCATAAATATACCAGAAAATTGGAAGGATGATGAGAACCAGTGGGTGATTAAGCACCTGCTTTGTGCAGTGGTCTCTAAAATGATATTACACCTTAGATTTGTTTTTAAATGCATATTTGTGGCCGATGGCAATTTCAAAGCTGACCATGTTTGGCAGAAAAACTCTGATACTGATATATGGGTATGGGATGGAGCGGGGATGGCCCCAAATCAGGCTGAATACAAGCAGTTTCTCCAAGATGCCATAGAACAATTAACAGAAAGTACACTTCCCTTGCTGCTGCCACTGCCATTCCTGTGGCTGTGGCCATTCCCATGCCCACTCCTGATCTGATCTAATCTGATCTGTGCCCCTGATAGGACTGGAGTAGCTGCCATTGCATGTGCATGACATGGATGTTATGCACCCAATGCATTGGTAGACTTGTTCTGGGGAGAACAGCAAAAGAATGTTGACTTTGCTTTCCTTCAAGCACTGAAGACTACCAAGGTTGACCCACAACAGGGAGTAATGCTGATCTACAACATTGTCTGCCAGTACATCATCTACCTTCTGGAGCACATTGGTGCACATCTTCCAGCTGACCTGACCATTGACCAGGCTATTGGGCTTATGCATGTACATGGTCACAAGGATGAATGCTTTGTTCACTATGCTCCATCTTTCATTCCAGGCTCTGGCAGCGTAGCAGGAGAGATACTAGAGTCCCTGTGGTCATCTCTGAATTCCATTTGCCCAACAGTCAGGACAGCAAACTTGCCACATCGGGCAGAAATGCTTGACGATCATGCTCTGGACTCAAATCACAAGAAAATGCTTGGCATGACTGCTATGCTGTGTGCAAAATCTCAAGAAGCCCTTGAGATCTCCACACAACTCAGCAAGCACCATGCTGATCTTCCAGCAGCATTTGGTCAACAGGCAGTCAAAAGATGGGAGGATGAAGGGACTGCAGCAGAATCACTCAGGCTGACAGATGTTAAGGCCATGGATATCTATGCCACTCAGGGATCGGGAGTGGGAGTGGGAACAGCAATGGCATCGGAAATGGGAATGGCACCAGCACCAGTTCAATCTGCAGTTGAGGAGTGGATTGATTTTGCAATCATCGTTCAACAAATGCAGTAAGTACTGCCTAACATATTCATATATCACAACCCATTATTGGCAAACACCAGGATTGAATTACAAGACAAAGTCCACTGACTTGGTACATCACCAACTGTTTCTGACACACAATCTGTTGAAAGGGAAAGGGAAGCTCTCGCATCCCACATGGAAACCTTAACAGATTTACAAAATGCTGCCAATGTGGCCGACCATGACATTGCCCTGTCACAACTCAGCCATTACAATGTTGACTTCAGATGAAGACACACCTACAGTATCGGGGCCTTCATATCTTCCAGCTGATAGAAATGCTATTCCAGTTGAGGAGCAACAAGTATACCTCCCATTTAATGGCCCTCTGGTGGAGGTGGAGATTCAGCTCCAGAAGAATCAGGCAAGCCGACTGCTGCATCAGCTGCAGGAGCTCATTGTGGACAAGTCATTTCAATATTCACACATTATTCAAGTGGCCCCGAGACAGGTAGTTCACACACAAGCACGAGCCACTGTCCAGGAGTTGGTTAAATAAATTGCCCTGCATTCCCGAATGTATAACCATTGCCGAAGCAGATTGGTGGCACTGGATTGTGACACTGACACCTTAAATATGTTTCAGTGGTTAAAAAAGGATGACCTCAATGCTAGCACAGCTATTCTGAACCCAAACATGCCAGGCTCCACTAATATTTGTCTGGCCTGGATTTGGCATAATTCTCACATTTGGACTGGTGTTACTGCCTTCCCCGATGCTGCTGCCATACCCACTCCTGTGACTGCTCCTGGGACCATCCCTGCTCCCATTTCATTTAACAGCCCCACTCCCAGTCCCACTGATCGGTTCTGGGAATGTATGTCTATTTTGTGGCTATTTGTTTGCATTGCACTGAACTTCTTGGATAGTCAGGTGAGTACATTGGCTTTGCTCATGGGCTCAGAGACATAGATGGAAAGAGGAATTTCTGCTTGTCACATATGAAATGCAGTGGACTGTGCAGTATTTCATTTATCACAGTGAATGGTGGCAGTCAGCCTTGCACTCAGAGAATACCTTCCCTGGCCCCCTAGCCTATGCTAACCGTCAGCGGGCTTTATGGCATGAATTAGCATTTAGGGCTGACACTGCATTTACATCAGCAAACATTGATTATATCTCCCCTCTACGACCCTCTATTATGTAAACTCGATCATCTTGATCTCTAACCACAATCAACATGTCAAATAAATGTCTCTCAGTCTTCAACCCTTTTTCTTTACAATCGGGGCCAAAAGGTCTGCTCCAAATGCATACACAGCAGATCGTTTGGTATGCAGAGTCCCATTTCCATCAAGTCCTGTTGCACATGGAAGGGGCAAATGTCTTAAAGCAAAAATGGATGCAAAAGATTTTATATTGTGAGCTTGTAAGCAGGATCTTTTATGAATCAAGTAAGAGATTTGTCACTGAAAAATATTGCAGCTGTGCATCATGTCTCAAATCAGCTTTGCCACATCAATTGGCCTGGTTTTTGAGGTGCTGATACTGCTTTGTTTGTTGGCTGACAGTCTTGCTGAGGTAACCTTTGACCACTACCACTCAGATTCCATCCATCCCTCTTGGCTGTGTTGGATGATGGTGTCACCCCCAAACTTACAAGCAGTCTAGTGCCCTCATATGCCCTGGATTGGTGGAGACTCCAGAGTGAACAGGCAGCAGACAGCATTATGGGCATTGACACCCTGGATCAGTGCTTTGATCACCATAAGCAGTGTCTGACTTGCCTGCTCCTGCTTCCCAAGCCATTGCCACTCCTGCATCCCAAGCCATTGCTGTTCCTGCTGCTGATTGCCGATCCTGCATCAACCTTTGGGGTCTCGTGAATGATATGCTGCACGAAATGCGCAGTACACTTCAGTTTATAGACAGCTGCAAATCATTGGCAGATGCTGCATTGAATGCCAATGTTAGGAAAGCAGCAGTGTTACACTGAGGTCATGAGCTTGCCCTGCTGAAGGAGATCCAGGCTGAACCACAGGCTTTGGCAACAGTATCAAAACCCCCTCAATGTGCTGGGCAACCTTCAAGGCAAACAGCAGTAAGAAGAAAATAGGAACTGGTGGCAGCAAATGCACAGGCAGAACTTGAGTGCCTGAAGTCCCTTCCCCCCAGCTCCTACAAGTGGCCTTGGGGTGTCAACATCATGGAAAATTATGTTTTTGGTGCTAATGAGAAGACCAAGAGCAGGGGCAAACAACAGCATTCTGGGTATGGGTTGTCTTTGCCTGATGGTGCGAAGGGAAGAAAGGTGTGGTAAAGCACACCAATGGTCTTGCCAGTTGCATCCAATGCCTATGGTCAACCACCCACAGTATCAGGTGATTGAGGAGACAATTCATCGCCTCCTGGCCCCACTCCTGGCCCCACTGCTTCTCCTGCTCCCTCTCCTGCTCCCCTCCCCATCCCCTCCCATTCCTGATGCTGCTCTCATCCCCAATGCTGCTCCCATCCCCAATGCTGCTCCCATCCCCAATGCCACTCCTGTCCCCAATGCCATCCCCATCCCTGATGCCTTGCCCGATGCAGAAGTCAGCCAGCCCACTACCTTGTTTGCTCCTATGGTTTGGCAAGGCAAAGATGATGTGTCACATGATGCTGATCAGCCCACTGCCTTTCAGGCAGCCATGGCATGGCAGGGTGACAATGATCAGTCATTGTCTTCCCCTACAGGTTCCCTGACTGGCTTTGATGCTGCTCCCTTTTATCTTTCTGATTCTACCTCCTCATCTCCAGCTGCCAATCCAACTTCGACAGATGCGGCTGATGCCATCCTATCATCCTCAAATATGGCTGCTTTCCCCACTGCATCTGATGCTGCAGATGCTTTTCTGTCATCCTCAGAGACTGTATCTAATGGTGAATCCGGTGCCAAGGCCGATTCTGATGTAGAAGATTCCATTACCACATCACAGATAGAGAACACCACTCCTTCTCATATCACCTTGCTGACCTACCCTCCTGTGGACTTCACTCTGCCGATCTACACTCCTGCAGACCTCAGTGATGTCAATGAGACTTGGTTGTCTAGCCCTGATGAGATGATGGACACTGACATTGAATGATGCATCATGTATATATAGTGTTGTGGGTAGTAGTACATTGTATGTAGTAATATCATTGTTTTTGGGGTCCTGTCAAGCCCCAATGTCAGTGCCGCTTCCCCACACCCACACCCACCCCCGCCCAAGTAAAGTAGTAATGTAGTCATTGGTTAATTGATAGAGTATGTACAAATATATAGTGAGCTTGATGGTGTCCATCAAAACAGATAATACAATGTATACAGTCAATAGTCCCCATCCCTCCTCCCATCCCCATCCCCATCTAGTGTTGCCGCAGCTTAAGTTGACTTAAGCCGAGGTTTTTTGCTATCTTGGGAAATAAATTACACAAAATTACCAAAATATTTGAGGAGCTAGATCCCATCAAAAGCTGAGGGGTCTCCTGCCAACTCTTAGTGATTGGAGAGGCCATTCCTGAGATATTTAAACGGCTTTGAAACAGCTCTAAATGGCTTAACCTCTCCCCCCTCCCTATACAGGTGCATTGACACTGAGTCCCTTGTTACCAGCTCTTCCTACATCACTTCCCACATCTACATACACCAATCTACCACTCTACATATACTGCTTTGGTTCTAGAGGGTGTGCAAGCCCAGTAGACAGTACCCTGTCTCACACTCCCCTCACTTCTCCATACTTCCCTTCTTCTACACCCCTGTAGAGCCTTCCCCACTCATGTACTGATCTAAATATATCATTCCCTAGCCCTGTATATGTAGTGGAACCTCTCAATGGGAAGAAGAGACCCCTGCTTATCCCTTGTTCAAGGGAGAATGTGATTGCATACTTAGACATAGGTGAACATAGATGTTTATAATCCCTATATATACATACATAAGTACTATATACAAAAAAAATGAAGGGAAAGGATCAGGAATGAGCGGACAGGCATGCTCATCATCAGGGATGATGAGCACAATGGTAGCCGGAGCTGTGGCACATATTGATCAACTGTGGGAGATGGTGATCAGACAGTGATCAGGGTTGGAACAGTGGCAGGAAGCTGTCCCACACATCCCTGGACTTATGCTTATGTGAGCATAGTGTGTACACTTACCTTGGTGATGTCTAAATGGCACTTGGGGAGGGAATTAATGCTGGTGTAGGGTTTTATTGAGATCAAGCCTTGTGATGCTAGGTCACAAGCATGATGACCTGCTATAATATTAATAAGGCTGTCACTGTGGGAAGGTCAGGTGTCAGCAGCACCTAGTGATGTCACAGCTCAGCTCAGCTCACTCATGGCACAGCTCAGGCACTTGAGCTCATCAAAATGGCACTAAGTCACCCTGAGTAGCTCTGAGCTGGCTAAGCCAATTGAGATTGCCCAAAGTTATGGGCTCCCCATCCTAGTCTTGAATAAGTGATTGTAGCATTAGATGACACTGACACTGACACTGAATATAGTCATAATGATGCACCCACAGATTATTAATAGCTGGATATTCTAAATAACAATTATGATTACTGATCAATGCATCAAATGCTTGTATAAATAGTCATTGTAGATAAACACAATAATAAGTCCATTTATACTATAATCAAGTCCTCAGAGTCTCAACAGGTTATGGGCCCTGAGCTTGACCGCATTTTTGGGTACACTCACTCTTAACACACTGAGCCACTTTTCAAAATGACAGACACATCAAACATGCACACAAACATTTACTGGATAGAACCCCTGACAGGAGCCAAGAATTATGCCGTATGGAAGATCAAAATGATGGATATCTTGATGGGACAAGATTTGTGGGAATATGTGGATGGATTAACTATTTGGCCATCAGATGAGGCGGCAAAAGTGGCATGGGTAAAGAAGGATAGGATGGCTCTATCCACAATCTGATTAAGGGTTGCCAACAAAATATTGGTATATGTCATAAGTTTGACAATGTCAAAGGAAGCATGGGATGCACTGAAGTTATTATTGGAAATGCAAGGGGCACTTGGCATAGTGTTGGCATGACAAAATTTATTTTGGGCTCAAGGTGAAGAATCGACACCCATCGAGGAACACATCAGGACTTTGAGTGGCTACCAGGAGGAACTGCACAACCTGGGACATAAAATTGATGGGGAAGAATTTTCTATTATTCTGCTAAGCTCACTTCCCAAAGCCTGGAACAATTATATTGCCTCTATTGACACAACAGCCTTAACAGACACCCCAAAACTGATGGTGCACATCCTTGAACATGATCAATGGATTAACATGTGTAATACTGACAATATGGCCTTAATAGGCAAGCATGGGAAAAGGAAGTACAATCCCAATATCACCTGCTTTGAATGCGGGGAAAAGGGGCACATAGGCCAGCAATGTAAGAAGAAGTCCAAATCAGGAAAGTGGAGATTGGGAGGGAAGCAGAAGGGCACAACAGAAGCAAATGCAGTGGCCAATGACATATTTGTGTTCTGTGGGGATGATGGGAAGGATGTAGCACTGGCTGTCTCATCAGACTCTTGGTTAGCTGATTCAGCATGCACATCTCACATTGCTCAAAACCAAGAAATTTTTATTGACTACACTTCTACCCCTGGACACCAGATTTCTGGATTCGGAAAGGCACCTGTGCTTGGACAACATTCAATATGGCTGGAATGCACTGTGGGAGGAAAAATATTCAGAATCACTCTCAAGGATGTGGCACATGCCCCTGATATGCCATTCAACCTCATTTCAATTTTACATGTGCTCGAGGCTGCGGCAGCTGTTGTATTCACAGCACCAGGAGTCAGATTCCGATTGCCCAACGGATCAATCATCATGGAAAATCAGGTCATGAACCAATGAATATCAAAGGTATTGCCAAACACAACCAAGCATATGCCAAACATGGGAGAACATGGGACAAATGGCACAGAATTTTTAGGCATCTAACCATGGGTTCAGTAAAAATGCTCAAAGAAAAGGAAATGGTTTTGGAAATAGAAGTGGATAGGATGGTGGAACCAGCTTTGCAATGCAAGGCATGCATGACTGCAAAGCAACAAGTCTGGCCATTTTCTGAAGAAAGCAAATCAGAGATCAAAGAGATCGGAGATCTGACAGTTAGCAATCTGTGGGGACCAGCGTGCACTCAGGCTCCAGGGGGAGACCAGTATTTCATAACATTCACTGATGGAAAGGCACAATGCACAATGACCTATTTCCTAAAACAAAAATCTGAAGCACTAACGAAGTTCAAACAGTACAAGAGTTGCATCAAAACTCAAACTGGGCACAAACTCAAGAACTTGGAGGTGATGGCCAATTCTGGCAGGTATGAGTCCTTATATTTTATGATCTATAATCAAATAATGCTAAATACCTGACAATATTTGGTAATAAAAAACCCAATAGTATGCAAAGAAATATTAAATACTAAATCAGCTCAAGAAGCTGATCAGAATGATATATAAAACATAAAATACAGGATATAAACTTTATATTTAGCCCTAATAAATGATACCAAATAGTGGAAACCATTATGTTAATGATGCATCAATGATATTCTGTTCTATTACAAGTTAAACATTAAGGAAGATATAGCTTATTTTCATTAATAACAAATAATAACAAATATATAATAATATCTCTTGATTCTGTTCCAGCAATGTGGATTTTTATTGGACTTCCAACCATTTTTCACCAAGGTCACCTAGTGTTACCATGGCTTAAGCTGACTTAAGCCAAGGTTTTTTGTTATCTTGGGAAATAAATTACATAAAATTACCAAAATATTTGAGGAGCTAGATCCCATCAAAAGCTGAGGGGTCTACTGCCAACTCTAAGCAATTGGAGTAGCCATTCCCGAGATATTTAAGTGGCTTTGAAATAGCTCAAGCCAAGCCATTTTAGAGCTGTTTCAAAGCCATTTAAATATCTCAGGAATGGCTTCTCCAATCGCTTAGAGTTGGCAGGAGACCCCTCAGCTTTTGATGGGATCTAGCTCCTCAAATATTTTGGTAATTTTACCTAATTTATTTCCCAAGATAGCAAAAACCTCAGCTTAAGTCAGCTTAAGCTGTGGCAACACTAAGGTCACCTAGTAATGATTGGCATAGCATTAGTATTTTAGATATAGTTTCCATTCCTATGATGTCTCTCTCCACCGATCTCTGACCTAACTCTGCTATTTAGTATTTAACCTATTTACTTCCATTTGTATTCTTCAGCTCATAAAGCAACCAAGTTTACCCATCTCAATCTCTAGTCTCCTCTCCTGTCTTGGACTTCCTCTCAAACTCTGATATTCTTACATTTACCTTTGTCTTGAAATTAGACACTGACAAGGTGAAGGGCATAATTTCTTATAAGTTGAAGCCAAGTCCTCTCTGATACACTATCCAATATGAGTCTGACAGATTTCCACCCTCAAGTTCAGCACTTAACAATGATTGCCTAATAGTATACAACATTGTTTATATAAGAACTGACTGAAATAATAAATTGAAACCATACAAACAAGGCCAAATAATTCCAAATGAGATTTCAATAATGGGCCAACAATATATCTTTTTATTTCAAGTTAAATAAAACAAATGGGACAAGAATTGAGTGAGATACAGCATTTTTGATGATTTAATAACAAATATAAACAACCTTTGTTAGCACACCTAAATCATAATGTACAAACAGTATATATTTTATTTTCAGGTTAAATCAGTCAGATTAAAGAAGAACTGAGATACCACAAACAATGCCAAACAATACCAAATATGATCTCAATGAATGGGCCAATAATGTATCTTCTTATTCCAAGTTAAATAAAACAAATTGGCCAAGAATTGACCAAGATACAGCATTTTGATAATTTAACAAAGATAAACAATTTTGTCAATATAAAATGCCCAAGCTATATACCCTTCTACAAGTTAAACTCAATTGAATTAGAACTGGCTCTGATATAGTCTTTTTGATCTGCTTGATATATTAACAAATAATAGCAAAATCTGTAAATATCCTTAAAGGATAGACCAACAGTATCTTTTTATTTTCAAGTTAAATCATCCAAAATGGATGAAAACTAAAAGAGATACTATATATAGGCATGACAACAATGTCAAACCATAGCAAATACTCTTCTGATGATTGGCCAATGATGGGCCAATAGTGTATCTTCTTATTCCAAGTTAAATAAAACAAATCAGCCAAGAAATGGGCAAGATACAGTATTTTGATGATTTAACAAATAAAGATAAACAACCTTTGTCAGTGTAAAGTGCCCAAGCTACACCCTTCTACAAGTTAAATAAACTCAATTGAGTTAAAACCAGCTCTGATATCATCTTTTTGATTTTTTGATATATGAACAAATAATGCCAAATATTTTTAAGTATCTTTTAATAATAGACCAACTATACTTTTTATCTTGCAAGTTAAATCATCCAAAATGGATGAAAACTGAAGGAGATACTATATTTAGCCATGACAACAATGCCAAACAATGCCAAATACCCTCCCAATGATTGGCCAATAATGTATCTTCTCATTCCAAGTTAAATAAAAGAAATCAGCTAAGAATTGAGCAAGATACAATATTTTGATAATCTAGCAAACAAATATAAACAACTTTGGTCAGCACAGGGTAAAGTGTCCAAGTTACATACCCTTCCAGAAGTTAAATAAACTCAATTGAGTAAAAACTGGCTCTGATATAGTTATGTTGATCTTGTTGATCTTGTTGATCTATAAACAAACAATCCCAAATACTTGTAAAATGATAGACCAACAGCATACTTTTCATTTGCAAGTTAAATCGTGCAATTTGGATGAAAAACTGAAGGAGATACTATATTTAGCCATGACAACAACACCAAACAATGCCAAGTACTCTCCCGATGACTGGGGTGACCTGCTAAAAGACATTTTTTACCTGTAAAGTTTCAAAAATGAGTGTTAGTTGTACAACAGCACATATCATGCTGCTACTGTAATGTGGCTTCGGAACCCAAGTAAGCAGAAACATTTGTTTTGAGAAAAAAAAACAGCTAGTCAAAGAAACACTGAAAAAGAAAAGATACAATTAACCCCTTACACAAACACAAGGGGGCAGCACAACAATATTAAACCAAACAAAAAAAATCCTGCCTGGCACAAAACATGTGGGAGAGGGGTCATCCCATCATCCAAAGTGAGAAAAATAAAATAAAACTAAAGTACTCCCTCCTATCACAATGCATAGGGGGAGGTTAAGGGTGTGGGGCCGCAGTGCCATCGTGTTGCACTGTGTTGTCAACGCCGTCACCCTGCTGTTTGCTCATCCCCTGTCCTTCTGGTCATCCATTAGCACCCACTGCTTGGATCATCCTGTGCATGATTGCCATCCACTCTTCCTCATTGTTGTTGTCCCTGCATCCCTGCCCATTTCAGCGTGGTCCCCATCCCCATCCCTGTTGTCATTGTCTTGTCCCGGTCCTGGTTCTCCTATTGTCATTGTCCCCTGGTTTGTCATCGAGCACCCATGATCCACCCTGCTGTGTGGTGGGTACTGGCATCATCGTCCAGTCATCATCGTCAGCAGTTCTAGTTAGTACCTAAAAAAGTTTGTTAGTAACAAAATAATGAAATAAGAAGAAACTTACCAATGGCCCAAGAGACGTAGCTTGACGTCTCTCGGGCCTTTTACTCGTGTGCTTTGCCTCCTTCTTGTTGTCTCCCCTTGTCTCCCACCATCTCATTGTTCCATTGTAATTCCATTTGGTCTGGTGGCGGCCTTGCCATTCTCTCGCTGATTTGTAGTTGCACATGTTCCCATTCCATGAGCAGTTGCTCACGATGGTGGTTGGGGGTGCTTCCATGGTCCTGTAAGTGGCCATTGTCATTGTCTGGGCATCATTTCATTGTTATAAATCAAAACCTACAAGAAATGAAAAATATAAGTTAGTTGAATCAAATAAAAAGCATAGAACATAATAATAAACTTACCAGGGGCCCAAACAATGTTATTGTCATTTGGGCCCATATCTGCTGTTGGTTCTAGAGATATGAGGAGGGGAGGAGGCAGTGTTGTCGATAGTGGTGGTGGCTGCTGTTGTTGATGCGCAGTTCAGAAAATGAACCAACACATAAATCACATGGTATATTGATTTGTAAGATGTTCAATTTAGTGCTCCTGGGCCAAGCCACCAAGGGCCGGTCCTCACCGGTCCAGCCCTGGTTCATGGTCTACTCATTGCCTGGACCTGGACCTGCTGAGGCGGTCCAGTCCAGCACTTAGGTGAACCTGGACTGGACCTGTGAGGGTCGGACCAGGTCTGGACCTGGGTCAGCAGGTCCTGGCCTGGACCTTGGACAGTGTACAGATCAGTATCTTTGATGAGATTATTTGGCCATGTTTATCTCCTCATACCTATTACAAAACATGCTCATGAGATAGCTCTGGCAAGTAAGGTATAAAAATATACATTCCAAACAGCACTAGGGCCTTGTACAGAGTATTTTATAATGTTTTCAGAAGGTTTAAAGCGATGTAGCAGCCCTGAAATTTAGACAAGTGGAGGTAGAAGAACAAGGCACAAGTGTTACAATTTTCCTTGTAACTCATGGAACCCAACGCACCTGATGATCCCATCCAGACAGGAGGCACCCCTTGACTCATGCCTGAGGCATGCCCTTGACACCAGATGCACCTACAATGCATGCTGACAAAATGCATTCAATCCCCTTCCCATGGAAGGCACCCTTGACGCATGGTGACTCCATGCACCCAAACCCACACTCGTACATGTTGTGATGCAACAGCACCTTGACATGAGGTCCATGACATCAGACTCTCATGATTGACATGCTGCGCCGCAGCACTCCGTGACATCGGACACCTCATGCTAGGCATGAGGCCTATTGTTTCTATTATTACTTGATACACATCCACCTTTCCAATTGGATGATAGAGACCTCCCTTCTAGTATAAGTACTTGTTAAATACAGTGATGAAACACTTGCTACATAGTACAACAGACTTATTACTATACTCATTAGATTGTAGATATTATGACTGAAATTAGTTTACTTCATATCTTGCTTCATACTATAGCTATTCCTTAGATTTTTGGACCCAGACGTAGAGGGTAACGCAAACGTGATATAGTGGACACCTAGTTTCACGCCTCGCGGTTTTCTGGCACAACAGGAACAAACAAAAGCGAAATCCTACTATGTCTAGGAAACTAGACACGAGATCAATTGGAAATAAAGTGCAATCACATCACTGTAAGGGGACTAGGGGGGTGCACTGTGTGTTTTTCCTATTTTTTATGTTTGTCCTATATTTTTCCCCACCTCATTTCCTTCTATTCTTCATTTTCTATGATTTTTCCGGATTTTATTACTAATTTTCCCTTGCTATCATGTTTGTACATGTTGACACTTTTATATTTAGAGGCGGAGTACCCCTTCCGACACATACCCCTTGGTATGATGTCATTTGGCGGCCTTGATCCGCCTATCTCCACCTTTTTTTATTTTTAGGTTATATTTGATTTTTGTCATCTTCACATATACTGGGCATCAGCAAGGGGATCCTTAGAGTTTTCTCTTCGGATTTCCCTTTGCTAGGTGCGCCCCCAATCCCTGTATTATGTAGCATAATTTTAACTTCGGATTTCCCTTTGCTAGAGGCTTAGGTTGCCCTTATAGTAGAAAACTCTCCCCTAAGGCCCGAAAATCGCGAACGCGCTGCCCAAGATAGGCAGGTACAGACTGGACGACACTTCCCAAAGCTCCACAGAGTCCCTACACACCGTTCCAAATAATCTTGCCTTTATTACGCCACCATGTTCGCCAAACGCGCTCCCTAGCGACATGGACACATCAGAACACTTCGATGCGCTTGAAAGCGACGTTTCCGGAATGCGTGCGCAAATTGACTCGCTTAAATCTACGATTGAAAACTTCGTTAGGACCCTCCAGGCTAACCCTACAACTAATAGTTCCCCCTTCATGACTCCTAGTGCACCCAACAACGATGTTTTGCCAAACACGTCCACTAAGGAACATGCCCAGATCAAACTGTCCCCCCCTGCCGAATTTAATGGTGCACGTGCGCAGGGACGTGCATTCCTTAATTCCTGTGAGTTATACATTAGTCTCCAGTCACATCAATTTGTCGATGAGGCTGCAAAAATTTATTGGGCCTTCACATACATGAAATCTGAACGCGCCTATCTCTATGTGGACCATATCCTATGTCAAACTAAAGAACTCGGTTCTCTACCTTTCTCCACTTGGGGTGACTTTTGAGCTGAGTTTGTATGCCACTTCTGCCCCCTCAATGAACGCCACCGAGCAGTGACATGACTTGAGTCATCCGCTTACCACCAGGGACGTCAATCTGTGGACGACTATATCGATGAGTTCAAGGATTTGGTGGACATGGCAGGATATGGGAGTGGGTTACCAGTGGTGGTGAAGTTCCAATGGGGGCTCAACTGAGAAATTCAGGACCAGATTGCACAGATGTTGGAAGGGCGCCCAGCAGACGATGATATCCTTGCTTGGTATGAAGCTGCTTCACTCTGTGATGAGAACCGACTCACAAATGCAGCGTTTAATGCTGCATTCCGTGCTCCAACTACCACTCATACACCCTACACCTTCAATCGAAGCCTCCCCTGCCCTAACCCCATTCCTGTTCGTCAAACTCCCACACCAGCCGTCAATGTCCCAGTACCAATGGATGTTGATGCAGCCCGCAGCTGTGCACATAAGTTGGATCTCTGCTACCGTTGTGGGGAACCTGGACACAGGGTTGGAGCGTGTCCCCATCGTCAGGATATCCGCATGCTAACCCCCGAGGGACGAGACGAACTCCTGCAAGATTTGTTGGCGCTTGTAGATTTTGAGGAAGCGAAGGCTCAAGTTGCAGTTGGAAGTTGTAGAGGAGCAGGATTTTCCTATTCGCAGTGAGTGAATTGTACACCCTCACTGCCTGTCCATAACCGCTTTGATGTCTTGTCAGTTGAATCCCCAGAGAATGAATCGATTTCTGTGACTGCTCCCCTCTCTGACCCTTCGAAGTTGGCTAAAGACGTACCTGCTCTCCCCATCTCTCCTTCTACTCCACGTCCCAAAATTAAATCATGGGAGTGTAAACTACCATGCAAATATATTGTGGCATCCACTCCCTCTGCACATTCCTTAAACCTAGCCATCGAACTGCAGACAACCGACACTGGACAGATACTCGGTGTCTCTGCGCTCCTGGACTCTGGTGCAACTGGTCTCTTCATCAATTCCCATCTGGTACAACAACATCGTCTAAATACTCGCTCACTCTCATGTCCGATACCTGTATATAACATGGATGGATCCCCAAATGAAGCTGGTGCCATCTGAGAGGTTGCAGACCTGGTTCTCCGTTACAAAGATCATAGTGAGCGTGCCCTTTTTGCTGTCACTCAATTAGGAAAGCAAAAGGTGATTTTGGGATATCCATAGCTTCGAGACCATAACCCAGAGGTCCCCTGGCGCACCAGGGAGGTTACCATGAGCCGATGTCCATCCCGCTGTCGGACATGTTTCACAGAAGCCAGGCAAGAACATCATGGACAGAAGGCAGCAATACGACGAACTCAGAAGTGTTGTGCTGGACCCCTGCCTATACCTGAAGTGGAATTGGAAGGGGTTCCTGATCTAATGCCGGACTTGGATGATGATGATGAGGACCCAGAGGAAGTGGAGGAGGGTGATTGGATCTTCTACACTGCGATTTGCTCATCACATGAGGTGTGTGCCACATCGAACATATCCCAACGCCTCGCCGAGGCCTTCCACAAAAACAATGCTGCTAAATCCTCTACTAACTCCTTACTCCCTCATCTCGATGAGTTTGAAGACGTGTTCTCCAAGGAGTCATTCGACTCTCTTCCTGCGCGTAAGCCATGGGATCATGCGATCGAACTCACCCCCGGTGCAACCCCTTCATCCTGCAAGGTCTATCCTCTCTCTCTGGAAGAACAACAGCAGCTTGACCAGTTCATCGATGAGCACCTGGCCTCTGGACGTATTCGACCATCGAAGTCACCCATGGCCTCTCTCTTTTTCTTTGTCAAGAAGAAGGATGGCTCACTTCGACCGGTTCAAGACTACAGAAGGCTCAACAACATCACAGTCAAAAATCGCTACCCACTACCCCTCATCTCCGAACTCGTAAACCAGCTCTGTGGAGCCCAATACTTCACCAAGCTCAATGTCCATTGGGGCTATAATAATGTGAGGATAAAGGAGGGAGATGAGTGGAAGGCAGCCTTTCATACCAACCGTGGTCTTTTTGAACCGCTTGTCATGTTCTTTGGCCTTACTAATAGCCCTGCCACCTTTCAGACCATGATGAATGACATCTTCCATGACCTCATCCTTGAAGGCGTTGTCTGCATCTATCTCGACGACATCCTCATCTTCACTTGCACGGTTGAAGAGCACCATCACATCATGCACCTTGTCCTAGAGCGACTTCGACGGTACAAACTCTACCTTCGTCAGGACAAATGCGAGTTCGAAAGGACCAAGATTGAGTACCTCGGCCTGATTATCTCGGAGGGTCAAGTGGAGATGGATCCTATCAAGGTAAACGGGGTCACAGCTTGGCCGACGCCCACGAACAAGAAGGAGGTGCAGTCTTTCCTGGGCTTCATCAATTTCTATCAGCGTTTTATCAAGGATTTCTCACATCATGCACGACCGCTGTTTGACTTGACAGGAAAGGAAGCATGGAGGTGGGATAATGCACAACAGGAGGTGTTCGAAAAGCTTAAGGAGATGGTCACTTCCACTCCGATCCTTACCTTTGCTGACGATTCACGTCCTTTTCGTGTAGAAGCCGACAGTTCTGACTTTGCGATGGGCGCCGTGTTGTCTCAGCAGTCTCCAGAGGACAAGAAATGGCATCCTGTTGCATTCTACTCCAAAAGCCTTAGTGCTGTAGAGACAAACTACGAGATCCATGACAAGGAGATGTTGGCGATAATGCATGCACTTGAGGAGTGGCGACACTTCCTCGAGGGTGCCCAACACAAGGTGGAAATTTGGACGGATCACAAGAACCTCGAGTACTTCATGACGGCCAAGAAATTGAACCATCGTCAAGCTCATTGGTCCCTGTATCTATCTAGATTCGACTTCTCCTTACACCACCATCTGGGTTGCAGCATGGGGAAGACCGATGCCCTATCCCGATGTGCAGACCATGGGGATGGCAGCAGTGACAACCAAAACATTGTGCTGTTGCAGCCAGACCTGTTCACCATTTGGGCACTGGAAGGCATCACACCCCAGGGCGAGGAGCGGGACATCCTACGTGACATTCGTCGCGCAAACCATAGCAGTTTACATGAGGATGTTGTCGCCCGAGCTGTTCAAGAACTGAGGAAGGGATCGACCCTTTCCTTACGTGCGGCAGAGTGGGCTGAAAAGGAGGACTTGTTGTATTTCAGGGATCACATCTATGTTCCCAATGACCCAGACCTTCACCAGTGCATCATATCCCAACACCATGACTCACAGATTGCTGGCCACCCCAGATGCTGGAAGACCTTGGAGCTCACCTCACGGAACTATTGGTGGCCACAAATGTCATGGCTCATTGGTCAGTATTGTCGCACTTGTGACCTTTGCTTACGCACCAAGGTTCCTTGTCACAAGCCTATTGGTGAGCTACACCCTCTTCCTGTTCCAGAGAGTCGTTGGGATGTTGTCAGCATCGACTTTGTGGTGGAATTGCCAGAGTCAAATGGGTTTGATGTGGTGATGTGCACAGTTGACTCAGTGGGAAAATGCGCTCACTTCATTCCCACTCACACCACTTTCAGTGCCCTAGGTGCCGCTCGACTCTAGCTCCACCACATGTGGAAATTACATGGACTTCCTGGTGCCATCCTCTTGGATCGTGGCCCTCAGTTCATGGCAGAGTTCACTCGTGAGCTGTACCGACTCCTGGGGATCAAACTCCTCGCTTCAACTGCTTATCACCCACAAACTGATGGCCAGACGGAGCGAGTCAACCAGGAACTGGAGCAGTACATCCACCTCTTTGTCAATGAATGCCAGGACGATTGGGATGATCTCCTTCCTTTGGCTGAGTTCGGATACAACAACCATGTCCATGCTTCCACTCAACAGACCCCTTTCCTCTTAGACACTGGACGACATCCACGCATGGGATTTGAACCTTGCCAAACTCCCTCACACATCGAGACAGTGAATGAGTTCACAGAACGCATGAGGGATAGCTTGGAGGAGGCAAGGGCAGCCTTAGCAAAGGCAAAGGACGACATGGCACAATTTTACAACCAATGCCACTCCCCAACCCCTCAGTACAAGGTTGGTGATCGAGTTTATCTTGACTCCAGTGACGTCTCCACTACATGTCCATCCAAAAAACTCGCTCATTGCTTCTTGGGACCTTTCCCCATTGTCAAGTGCATTGGAACACATGCCTATCATCTACGCCTCCCTGCCTCCATGTCCAGACTCCATCCCATCTTCCATGTCGTCAAATTGCTTCCAGCTCCCCCAGATCCATTCCCGGGATGCCATTCACACCCACCACCACCATCTACAGTGATCGAGGGAGAACCCCAATATGAAGTCGAGTCAATCTTGGACAGCTGTTTGCATCGAGGAAAACTCCAGTATTTGGTACATTGGAAGGGTTATGGGTATGAGGAGAACTCATGGGTTGAAGAGTCTGACGTAAATGCCCCTCGGTTAATCAAGGAATTCCACCGACAGCACACTGCTGCACCGCGTCGCATTCAAGTCATGGACTTTGGTTGTATACAATTTCGAATGCATCGGGGCGATGCATCTTAGAGAGGGGGTGATGTAAGGGGGCTAGGGGGGTGCCCTGTGTGTTTTTCCTATTTTTTATGTTTGTCCTATATTTTTCCCCACCTCATTTCCTTCTATTCTTCATTTTCTATGATTTTTCCGGATTTTATTACTAATTTTCCCTTGCTATCATGTTTGTACATGTTGACACTTTTATATTTAGAGGCGGAGTACCCCTTCCGACACATACCCCTTGGTATGATGTCATTCGGCGGCCTTGATCCGCCTATCTCCGCCTTTTTCTATTTTTAGGTTATATTTGATTTTTGTCATCTTCACATATACTGGGCATCAGCAAGGGGATCCTTAGAGTTTTCTCTTCGGATTTCCCTTTGCTAGGTGCGCCCCCAATCCCTGTATTATGTAGTATAATTTTAACTTTGGATTTCCCTTTGCTAGAGGCTTAGGTTGCCCTTATAATCACTATTATTAAACCTGTGTTATAAGTGTGTTGCAGACAGTTGACTTGAGTTGCTGACTAGTGATATACACTAGTAGAATTTGTCATAAGCTTTAACAGTACTGTGACTTGTAGTAGGGATGTCTCTAGTTTAGATCTAGGCAATCTACAGCCTTAACTTGCAAGCTCATTCAAAACGGCTAAGGAATCCCCTTACAATGTGAACTCACTCGAGACCACTAAGGAAGCCCCTTAGTGCATGAACCCAGATGACTCTATGCAGAAGCCCTGCTAGAGGTGTACTATCATCTTACATCAGACGCTCTAAGTAAGACTAGTACCAAACAACTCAACAAGGAAGCACCTCGTTGACATCGACTAGATTGAGTAGTTGAGGCTTTGCCCTTAACAACAAGTGTAGTGTACAGATGTTTTGCATAGTAGAATTCTGATGCGTTCAGGTCATGTGATGGTGCTTCAGTCTTTTTGCTCAACTTCTATTTGCTCTACATAGCGAGTTGCATTTCTCTTACTTGCCACTGCTGAGTCCAGTTTCATCATCTAGTTTTTTGTACATAACATGGCAAGCAGTTCAGCTCAGCAGGGAACATGCAGTTTTGGCAGACAATCAAGTACTTTACACTCCCCCATCTATTCCAGTTGGATTCCGGTGGAATTCTTTTTGTATGTAGTTTTCCCTATGCAGCACAATTCTGGTTGGAATAAAGATCCAATTTACAGCCAGAATCCCCGGAATCTGACTGGACTCATCACAACTGGAATAACAGGAATAACCAGACTAACCAGAATAACCAGAATGCATGTGCTTCCCCAAATAAAAGTTCGACATACAACAAGAATTGAACCCTTGACCTTGGGTCTGCATATCACAGCATGCTTAACCACTGAGCTACCAGGTAATCATTCCTCTACATACATTTAATACCTTTATGACCAAGCCAAGGTGCATAGTTAACTGCAGCCATTAATGAAATAAATAATAAGTATGCATACATGCATGACACATGACATGTGACTGCCAGCTCACAACCACCACACCATCGTCAACGCCGCCTCCTCCTCCTCTCCACTCTACCACTACCACTGCATGCGCACCCACCACCAGCACTCCCACACCCACTCCCACCATCACCACCACCTTCAAACGAGCCAACTGGATGGAATGCGGGCCCAAATGACATTGCCTTTTTTTTTTTCTTTGTCTTTGTATCAATCAACTAATTATAATTTATTGCTTTTTAGGTTGTATACTACTGGGGACAACCTGCCATGATAAAAAATGCACAACCCACCCCCATGCCCACCTGATCCCCTCCTCCCCATTCAAATGGGATGTGAGGCTGTCAACATGGGCTAGGAGGGTGCAGAGGGATGCCAGGAGACCCCAGAAGGGGGATACCTGCCTAGTAGGCACCCACCCACCTCTGTACTTGTGCCACATTGCACTGACATGCCCAAACCCCCCCCCTTGTGTCCCCTCCCCTTCCCAAAAAAAAAGAAAAAGAACAGAAATCCAAGCAGGGGATGACAGTGATGAACGACACCAAGCCACCCACCCCCAGCCTCACGAGCAACTGCTTGTGGGGTGGATCATGGGTGGAATGATGCCCAGGCACAGGGACAGGAGACGACAATGACACACCACCCACCCCCAGCCTCACGAGCAACTGCTCATGGGGTGGATTGCAGGTGGAATGACAACGACAACAAGCCACCCACCCCCAGCCTCACAAGCAACTGCTCATGGGGTGGATTGTGGGTGGAAGGACAGACAACAGCGGGGTCACATCCCCTCCCCTCCCCCACACTTTGTGTGGGGGGGGACTTTTTTTGTACTTTTAATTATTTATTAGTATTGTGCCCCCCCTCCCCTGTTTTGTGTGGGGGAGGGATTTTTTTCTTCATGTTTTTACCTCCCCCCTCACATTCGGCGCGAGGGGTTAGCTTTTTATGTATATAAATAAAACTCCCTCTTGCATCTTGTGAGAGGGAGGATTTTCTGTTCATGTATATAATTACAATCATCCCCACTCCCTCGCATTCAATGTGAGGGATGTGGTTAATTAAAAAAATTTGATCTTAACTACTTTGAAAAAAATTAGAGTGTCATGAATAAACATTATATTACTATCTAATAATTCTTCTGTGGCTCAACTGCTTAAGCACACATGTTTGGTTTGTCATGTGATCACTCTAATCAAGATGTCTTGAGTTCAATCCTTACTCTGCACAAATATATTTTGTAGGCACTTTGACAATTTAAGACTTGAAATTTGACTATCCATTAGGGTATATACTCTAAGTTGAGCATCTGGAGTAACCACAATCTGGTCAGAATAACCGGAATAACTGGACTCCAACCAGAATAGGTGGGGGAGGGTAAATTACAGAGACAATCATGTTCATGGACCACAGCAGCCAGTCCAGATGGTGGGCAAGGTTCTGGATCCTTTTCTGATGTGTATGTGGCCGTAAGGGTGGAAGAAGGTTTGAGGGAGACTGAGGGACAACAAGTGAAGGTTCTGGAAGGTTGGGCTTGTCTAGGCGTATGATGGTCGACCTGGGTGGCATCAAGAAGGGCGAACTCTGTGCAAGCAGGGCCAATGCTTATCAAGGCACCCCCAGGGGTGAAGCCAGCTGCTGGATACCTATATGAAGTTTTACTGCCTGTAGAAGAACAGGGCGAGAAGGCACTGGAGTTGCTGGGCGAGCCAGAGGACATGTCTGGAAAGGTTGTTGACTCTTGGGACTTCACCACAATCCAGGCAAGTTCGATGGCCCTCCCAGTAGTGGAGGTCAGTCAAAAGCAGACAGCAACCAGTGAAGCACCAGGGGCCTCGGAACACTCACAGATCCCTCCCCCTCTCACTTCAGCAGCAGATTTCTCGCCCACACACTTTGACAAACCACAGAGCAGGGGCTTGCTCGACACATGGCAAGACAAAATGGTAATGAACAAGCAGGCAGCAGAGCAGTGGGTGACAGGTGTTGGGATGCTTCCCTCACCAATGGCAGTTGAACCAAAAGCATTGATGTGGGCAGCAAAAGGGAAAGGAGACACAGCTATCAAGTTTGGTGGTCAAGAACCCTTTTCATCATGGGTTAACACAGGACATCTTCTGCATGCATGATGCAGATGCAGCTTGGTCAGCAGTGCAGGACCAGGTCCCACCAGAAGATGAATACCACCTGACAGGTTATACCCCAGTAGGCGGAGTTGCATACAAGGTTGTCTCCCCCAAGGCTAGGGGATCGAGTGCTGGGAGGAGGCTGTATATGGAGTACCGGAGAGACACGCAAGGTGAATCTCATACACCACTGAATCTACTGCAGGTGGGGCCACATAGTGCCCAGGATGCTGCAGTGGCACGCATACAGCTAGGAGAGCATACTCCTCTTACCATAGCAGCAGCGCATGCATGCATAGTGCCAGGACTGCAGGGTCCTCATACTGCTACAGCAGCTCACATGCGTGAAAACCCAGGTTAGTGAACTTGGTTATTGCATGGCAGTGTGCCCTCACACTACTGCAATAACAGGTGTTTCTGCAGATCCATGTATGGCCACAGTGTCTTGCATGCACGAACATGAAGCACCAGGCAGTTTGGCACAGGCTCCCATATATGCACCCCATGTGTCTGCACCAACATTCACTGTTGCGACCCAGTCAGACAGCCCCTTCAGTGTATTTGGACCATTACAAATGGACCAACTAATGGTGGCTTTAAGCTGTTTGAAATGGTCCAGCTAATCTGGGCCCATGGATTATAACAGACCATAGTAGATAAGTGGGGTCATGTGGTAGATATAAGGTCATGGAAATAGGATGGGCTTATGGGTGATATGAGTACCGTATAGGCCATTTGTCATGAATGGGCCCATGGGTCAAGTCAATACTGCAGTAAACCATATGATGGATAGGCCCATGGGTCATGTCAACACTATAGTGGAACATATGATGGATGGGCCCATGGGTTATATATATTAATACTGCAGTGGACCATATGATGAATGGGCCCATGGGTCAAAGGAAGACACACAAGGGTCTCCGCAAGGTCACATGTATTGGTGCATGGCATCCTTCAAAGGTTATGTTCTCTGTTGGGCATGCTGGTCGAAATATGTTGAAGTGCTAGCTCCACATCATTCCATCAGAAGATAACCATACAAAAGTTCATTTGTCACCCAGTATGATATTGTATCATGAAATAAAATTGGAAATACAAATCATTCAGACTGGCACAGATGAGAAAGTCTTGGTCACTGTCATCCACTCAGGTGATCTCATCCTCATCCTCTCATGAACATTATCCCTCATATATTGGGCAATACATACCCAGTTCCCATTAATCTCTGAAATTCCATGTCGGATTACCTTTCCCAGCAGGAAAACCATTGTTCCCAAAGGATAATCCAGCTCCAATCCAAGGTTCTTGAGTTTCAACCGAGCTCCCTTTTCATAATCTCTGATGGTCATTAAACAGTCGTACCATGGGCCTTGGGAATTGTTGTCCCAATGCATAGGGGTGATGCAATTACTGATCAAACCATATCCTGAGAAAGGTGTCATCCACAGCTGTAAAACCTCTAGCACCTCCTCACCATCCTTTACCATGTCCAGAGAATCTCCCACCTTCTTCAGCACCCCCTGATCTCGCCTTCAATGTCTTTGAAATCTTGGGCTTGAATTTAGGAGTCTAGAACAATCAGAAGATAGAATTAAAGGCCCTGAAATATAAAAACCTTCAACTTACATTGTGTGCTTGCTGGAACTAAGCTGGCAAGAGATTGATATTGCCAGGATAAGGCTGACATTTTCCAGGAGATTTATAATATTGAGGATCCGAATGCCATTTTGTGCAAATCGGATTCAGAGTAAGGGATCCTCTGAGAGATTGATCCATCTTCAGTGCAGCCTCCCAAAGAATTCTCTACAAGCCAAGTGATAGTCGAATGAATCAGAGGGGGGTATTATTATATCAACAAGTTCTCACCTGTCTTTCAGGGCTCAGGATGCCAGGCAGGAACCAAAGTAGGATCCGTTCATGCATGTCTAGGACAATGGTCGGCTGGGTAAGTAGTCTCTGTCCACCATAATGGCTTGTCACGATCAAGGAATCCTCCTTGAAGTCGTTCCGACCAGTTGGTCTCTTCGATAACATGTTTGAGTCATATCTTTGCACATCAAGATCATTGAATTTCACTGAAATCATTTAGCCAGAAATTTCAAATTGACAAAATCTAAATATTACTTCTATTGCAATAAGCATCAGCTGCCATTGTTGCCATTTTTTCACAGTCAACTGCGAGTTGAACTGATAGTGAAAGTGGAAGAAGTGGGCCAGGATTCTCTTGGTTATAGATCAGCCAAATTGCCTTCATCTTTGCGAGATCAGGAATGTTCTGATTCTCATGGAGCTTCCTTGAAATCACCCACCAAATTTGGGCTTGGAGGTAGTCCGAAACAGTGTCGGAAGGCGAGTTAGATGGTAATGACATGTTGAATCTGATGAATCTGAGATAGACAACAGATTGTATTTATATAAATCAGAGGGGCCTTTATCTACTGATCACTCAAATCAATCTGATATCTGACATTCCAATTGTCAAGAATGTCCAGTGAAATGAAATGTCGCTGCAATTGTTGTCCATCCCGATCCTGATCCCAATTGATGTTATCTTTCATCTATGAACATCATCTGAACATCATCAGCGACTTTGATCTCCGATACCGATAAGCGATCAATGATAGATGTTGATTTCTCTAATCATTCTCATCAATATCTATCATTACTCCTGACAATGAGTGCTCTGAATGTAACATGCCAGGCAGTTGTTGATTATCTCTGCTCCAGGGCTAGAGCAGTGACACTTGAAGCTAAACAGCCTCATCGTCAGTTGGGTCTCAATGAGTATTATCATATTTGGAAAGCCAGGATGAAGCAAGAACTTGTAAGTTGCATTACTCCTACATAACTACATCTTTATCCAATGTTAGGGGATTCTGGAAATTATACTTGGATGGATGATCCTTGAGAACAAGTTCCTTTATCTCACCCCTTTTCAAAAAAGACTGCACTCCTTGGTCATGGATGTATCAAGTTTGGACATTGGCACATTCAAGGGAAGCCTTTCGTCGCTGAGGGAGGCTACTACCGACATCGACTTGACAAGGATTGTGGAACCATACCTCGATCCTTGGTGGATCATCAGTACTCCCATGGTCATCAATCCAGACCTTTTCCAAGATGTACCGAGATTCCGGAACGTGGTATGTAGCACTACATCTCATTATTAGATACTAGAATGATAATATTTTTTATTGATAACAGGTGGGGCCAGGTGTCAATGAAATTGCCCCTTCCTTCCGATCAAGGGTTTTGCTTGATGTCAGCCAAAGTCAGCAGGACTCGTTGCTGGCATTGGGAATGGTACATGTGGCTGTGGGAGAGCTCTTGATAGAAAGGGAAGATCTTGTAGATGATGAGGAGGTCTCCAATGTGGAATGTCCAGTCTGACTTACCTTGCCTTTAACCCAGTGATCAAAAGTAGATAATGGAGTCTTGATGATTGGAAGTCTGCTTATGGCTATGCAACTTATGTAACAATCAACATTGGATATATTTACTTGAAACTTGAGAGATGGTCAAATAACCAACCATGAGCATCAACTGGAATGTATTGCCAGTGTTTATCCATGAAGGTGTCATTGATTTCCCCTTTTTGAACAATGCCGAAGCACAGGAATTCATGGATCTTCTCTGCTCACAGAGTTTGTTCATGGCAGCAATCAGTCCCGATAGTAATCATTCAATGGAGCATAAATTGCAATATCTGCAAATGATTAGAGAAGAATTGGTAAGTGAACCAATGGGAACTGTCATTTCATTTGGTTTTCTAAAATTGGACAGGCTGCGGGTCGACAATTCCTGGGGAAATGTTATCTGAAGAGTTTCCACATTATAGTTCCAGAAGTTTATAAGCAAATGCATCATATTGTCAAGGCAGAAGAAGAGCTCCTTGGACTCCTTGAAAAGATTAGAGGATTGCATTCTAATTACTTACAAGAACATCCCACCACTAGTGGCCAGAAAAGACAGCCCTGGTTCTCAATATCTTTGAACAACCAGTGGGGTATGAGTCTGGAGCAAGCACTTCAGGCACATAGAGAATTTGTGAGTGATCCTCTTCATCTTGGATTTAATTTTAAATGTAACTGGACAATGCTCATTGTGATCATCTTAGAACATCACTGGTGATGACACCACCAGGCAACACCATCCTATACTTCCAAGGGAACTCCTACCTGCTATGATGGCAGGATATTGAAACATGTTGGAGAGTCAAACAAGAGTGGCTAGTATTTGGGCAGCTATACAGGATGATTTGAGATAATGGAGAGAGGCTTACCTATGGAATTATATATTGGATAATCATTATTTACCTTTGGACCATGAAAGATATTCGAATGTATGTGAAACGATTACAACAATATAAAACCACCCTGCAAAATGAAAGTGAGATCAATCCAACAAAATGACCCAACAAAATGGCCAGATAAGTATTTGGGTCATCTACTGTTGGGTCATCTGGTGTTGGGTCATCTGGTGTCGGGTCATTTTGTCGGGTCATTTTGTTGGGTCATTTTGTCGGGTCATTTTGTTGGGTCATTTTGTTGGGTCATTTTGTTGGGTCATTTTGTTGGGTCATTTTGTTGGGTCATTGCATTGGGTCATTTTGTTGGGTCATTTTGTTGGGTCATTGCATTGGGTTGTTTTGTCGGATCATCTGGTCGGGTCATCTACTGTCGGGTCATCTGGTGTTGGGTCAGAATACTTATCTTGCCATTTTGTCCCGACACCAGATGACCCGACAAGATGACCCAACAAAATGACCCAACAAAATGACCCAACAAAATGACCCAACAAAATGACCCAACAAAATGACCCAACAAAATGACCCAACAAAATGACCCAACAAAATGACCCAACACCAGATGAGCTGACACTATGACCCGATAAACAACTTGTTTTATTGGGTCATAGTGTCAGGTCATCTGGTGTTGGCTCATTGTGTCGGGTCATTTTGTCGGGTCATTTTGTCTGGTCATCGGGTCATTTTGTCAGGTGATCATTTTGTTGGGTCATTTTGTCGGGTCATTGTGTTGGGTCATTTTGTTGGGTCATTTTGTCAGGTCATTTTGTTGGGTCGTTTATCGGGTCATCTAGTGTTGGGTCATCTAGTTTCAGGTCGGAATACTTTTCTGGCCATTTCGCCGGGTCATTTTGTCGGGTCATTTCATCAGGTTATCTAGTGTTGGGTCGGGACACTTATGTACTACTACTCTAATCAATATTCACCCCCAATCTAATAAATGACTTCCTTGCTGTATCAGCAAAATCTTCCCACATCGCCTCCTGTTGTGCAGCATAGATCTTATGTCCATGAGAGTAATCAGCCTCTTTTCTCTTCCTCCACTCTGCTGCCCAATGATTGAAGTATGCTGTTGTCCATTTCATCTCATACCGGACAAGGGTGTTTTCCTCCATTGCTCGTTCAAATGCTGCTTTTGCTCTCAGCCAGTTCACCCGGTGAACTACATATATATCTTTAGTTTTACACATCAGTCAATCTTTCATCCACTCACATTCTTTCATATAATTAGATGACAAACTGTCACCCTCGACATCCATATACCAGAACCATGGCAATGAATCATGCTTCTATCCAGACTCCTTTGGGTTTATCAATGTAGTACTCATCTTTAGATGGCTCTGATCAAGGATTTGGAATCGATCTAGCATTTCTTTTGAAGCTCCCGATGACACCAGGGCTTCCCTACCAGCCCGATAGTTTTGAGCATAGAGTCGTAAGGCCTCGTCGGTAGAGTGAATACCATCCCAAGATTTTGTTTTTCCTGTTTTAGGTCCCTTGGGTCAGATCTTTGTAATGAACAAGAAAGCTTTCTTTCCCAGCATGAGCCTGATCCCTTTGAGGTTGTCATTGCACTGCCCACTCCAAAGTTCTGTCTCAAGCTTTGCCAGCTCCACCAGCCCTCTCTCTCTGATTGCTTTGGCGGTCAGAGATGATGGCAATGCAATGACAGAAGTCTCAGGCCTGTTCCCCGATCCCACATCATTGAATGGGTTGGATGAAACAGGGCAAGAGATTAGATCAATCTCACCATTGTCATCAGTGATGAAGACTTTGGAGGGTTCATAGGAGGAACTGATATTTTCTGATGATGAGTCAGGTCGGAGAAAGTGATTTGCTTTCCTCTGATGATCCAAGATTCTTGTGAGAAGCCGACTTCATTTCTTAGTAATTTCGATTTGCTTGGTCATTGTCAGGACACCACCAACCTGCCTCAGGTAACTTTGTAATGACAGCCTATCCCAAGAAAGGAGTGAAAATGCTGACAATAGCATTACTAAAAGCTTACTGAGACTCTTGAATTGAGATCCCTTCTGAAAGGAATTCCACTGAAGAGAAAAGTCAGACTTTGCCTGAAGGCTGTTCTCAGCTCAATTGTAACTGCATCTCGGCTTTACCTGGCGCTGATCCAGGTAATGCTTGAGTTCAGGATATTGGAAATAAGAAGTGAAGAGGACAGTACCTTGTTTGCATTTCAGGGCATAGTAATCCATACTCTTGACATTTTCATCCCTATTTTGTTGCGCTGTCATCTCACCCTCTCTCCAAGCTTCTAAATCTGCTGGTGCCGCTGACTCAGTCAGTTTCTTATAGGATTCTTCCGACCCGTTCGACAAATTCATTGCCCGTTTCATCTTCCAAACCAATGATGATTCTACATTGAGTAACACAGTCAATATTCAGTGTAGGGGAAGGATGATGAGACATTTACTCATGCCGATTAGCTTTTTCCAGTTCAAGGGATTCATGTGGTCATCCAGAATTTCATTCCAATGGGCCATAGTCGCACTCTTGGCACTTCGGGATGTTTCATTCAAGACAGCCCACAAAGTTTCCACAATTTCGCCATCAATTACACCACTCCCTGGCACATACACCAATGTATATCTAGGAAGGCAATCATCAATGTGTCCTACCACATGAAAGTCCCCGATCGCTCCTGTGATCCTAAGACCTTCTGGGATAGACAGAAAGGGTGACTGATTCACTCAGAGGCGAAAGTTGATTATCCACTGACAAAAGATGTCGTATACAAGTAGCGATCAATTGATCCCCTTCATCGTCTTGCTGTTCAGGGCTTTACAAATTGCATAGTCGATGTTTTTCTGCCTGTAAATTCAGATGAAAGGGCTTGTAAATTGAGGATTCGTGATGGGAAGAGACTTACTGCTCTCCTTTTTGAAAGTCAACAGTGGCCTCAGGTTGAAAAAATCCATGCCAAAGACAAACCACCAATCCGATACCAGTTGCATCATAGCCAGCAACATTGACATTCCGATCAGCTTTGAACTCATTGCATGTACAGGGAGGCTGCTTGAATTCCCTGGCTATCTTGAGGTGAGCTTTATAATCCGAGCTCTCTGTCATAAAGCTCTGGCCATTTGTCAGTGGCACGTCATCCTCGGGTCGTTTCTGACGTTGATGAGAAGCTGTAAAATTCCCATCAATGGCAAAAGACCGAGTATAAACCCATCTAACATATCTTTAGTGTTTATTGGGGACTTGGTGTAAAAGTAGTGATTGCTGTTCTTCATCATTCTTCCAATCTTCGGGCAAATTAATCCCAACCTGTGGACAGGCGGGGCAAAGGACAGCGAGATCCCCGAGTCCTGGACTTTCAATGTTATGCCCAAATCCATGCCACTTCAGATGTTTGAGGTTCCGGAATTGCCTTGTACATCAGAGAAGTTCCCGATATCGGTCCTGGCAGATTACATGAGTATCAGTGTTGTGATGATCAGTATTTCAATTGGTGGGATGGAGCTTACTGGAATAGTTTCGGGAAAGCATGTGGAGGTAAATCTCCTCAGCTTCTGGTAGTAATGCCAAGCAGAGGATTTGCACTCCTGGTTTTCAGCAAGGAAGGAATCTAGACCTTCAAATGTGAACAAGGTCTTGACTTGCTTGAAGGAGGCAGGGAAGAAGTGCAGATCAAGGGCCTGTATATCATCAGGTATGTGTCCAGGGCACCTGCACCATTGGATCGGAAGATGGTGGACACCATTGCTATGAATGATGACTAGTACATTCTTCACATAGGTAGTTTTATCCCTAACATCTCTCTCCAGCAACGATCCATCGTCTTCCAATTCCATTTGAGAGAAAGGAACTGAGCCGAACTCGAGGTCATCATCATCATCCAATAACTCGGATGGGAGATCAGGAAGGCCGAACAGCCATTCATCCTCGCCCTCTTCTTGGTGGGAGTCATCACTGGGGTTTGAGGGGCATAGCTTCCCACCATGACCAAAGTGAAGGGTAAGACCAGCCTGTAGAAGGGTGGAATCTTTGAAGTACTCATTTTCCCAGTGTTGAATCTTGTGAAAGGGGTTGTTCCGATGAGCCTTCTGACAACAGTCCTTGCAAAACATTGGACATCCAAGACAGTCCAAACAATGCCAGTCTCCCGATGACCCACAGCTGCTGCAAAGCATCTCAATTGGAGGCGCCTCGGATGAGAGAATACGTGCTAAATAGAACTTCCTTTTATGCAGGTAATCCCTCATGTAGTCATTTTGTGACTGAATACAAAAGGTCAAAAAGGTATTGAGGGCCAAATGGGTAAGGCTCTCACCTTAGACTTTGGAAGTTGGAGGGGTTCTAAGAGCACATTGTCAAAGTTAATATTTTGTTCATCTTCAACTGAAACCGAGGGAGTCAATCCTTTGATAGGTTTGGAAGGGGACTTGGATGGGGACATGGAGGAGTGTGAATTTTGCTTGCTAACTTTTGTCTTCTTCACCAGGCCTCGAGCTGTGTAATGGCTGGTAGTGCTGATAATTAGAGTGTCACCACTGGCTATATTTCTGAGATTAGGATTGAATTTTTTGATAGGCATGAGATGTTGGTTGCTTGTGTGAACTGCTGACTAACCATCAATCATTGGATGCGAGGGTCCCAGGGGAATTCAGACCTGCTGGTGGTGCCAAAGAAATTCATTCACTCATAGCTCTTAATGGATCACTTTGTGATTATTGATATCGACTGATTGATAGATGCCTATGATAGTATTTCAAGAGCATTCCAATGAAATGTGCAAATCATCACCATGGTTCCTCCCCATCAGCAAAATTCCTCACAGCAAGAACTTTTTGCTCAAATTGCTCAGCAACTTGTTGTTCTGATCGTCAACATTGTCATTCCTGAAACCTTGAAGATTATACAGCAGTATTATTTCAAGGAGCCATGTTACATGTCAATTCTCACAGGGCAGGCTTGGGTCAATGAAGTACTCCATGGTCATCCAAAGCGCATTCACACAGCTCTTGGAATGAATAAGCAAGTTTTCAGGGCTCTCGTGTCTGAATTACAAGGGATGGGCCATGGGGATTCCAAGTACATCACTCTTGAAGAGCAGCTTGCTATTTTTCTATATTGTTGTGTCACTGGTCTTCCTATCCACCATCTTGAGGAAAGGTTTCAACATGCTCCCAAGACAATATCTGTGTAAAAAATTCATTTATTTCTGCTATCATCATTTTGGACTCATAGGTTCACAGATACTTCCATAAAATGGCTCGTATCTTTGCATTTGCTCCTTTCAATTCCAAATACATAAAACAAATATCCCCCGATGATCCACCTTCATCAAGACTTTTCAACAATCCGAAATTATGGCCATTTCTCTGATCTGCCCTTGGAGCAATCGATGGTAGCCACATCCATGCCACTGCTCATGCTGAGTATCATGAAGCGTGGCGCAACCGGAAGGGCTTCATATCACAGAACTGCTTGTTCAGTTGTTCGTTTGATCTTCTTTTCACATATGTCCTTACCGGATGGGAGGGCTCTGCATCAGATGCCTGAGTTTATGAAAGTGCGATCTCTGATGATCTAATTGTACCTGAGGGATCATATCTCCTTGCCGATGCAGGCTTCCCACATTGCAAGGAGCTGCTTGTTCCCTACCATGGCATCCATTATCATCTTGCTGAATGGGGGCATGCCTCATTACGGTATGTTTGTGTTTTTCAGTGTAAGGCATGCCTAAATTCATGAAATGTCCAGACCACAAAATAAGGAGGAGCTTTTCAACTTGCGTCACGCTCAGGCAAGAAATGTAATCGAGCACATTTTTGGAGTTCTCAAGAAGCGCTTTCGCATACTTTTGATTGGCCCAGAATATGACATGACAATCCAAGCACAAATTCCAGCAGCATTGTGTGCCATACATAATTTTATTTGCATTCATGATCATCACAAAGAAGAACTTGCAAGTGAAGAATACCCAAACCAAGGTGGCCACACTGGTGATGACTTTGTGTGACAAGCCAACAATGTAGAAGACAACAACCCAAATGGGGCAGTTGCGGGTCAGCAAAACGAGATTGCACAGTCAATGTGGAATAGCTATCAGGCAATTTTGCAAGAACGCGAGGCCAGTGACAACGTTGATGAATTTTTGTACAATACAGATGTAGAGTAATACAGTGTACAGTACAGTTAGTGTACAAAAATTTAGGATACAGCTGGCTTCAAGATCATTTGGAGAGCATAACGCAATGTATTTTCCCACTGCACATCAGACATGGCTATGAGACTACTGGCAGCATTTGGATTATTGCTATAATAGAATGAAAGAGCACCTCGTTCATTATCATCAATATGGTCTGCATTCTTGATCAGCTCCATTGACAACTCGATTTGCCGTGCATCCGATTGAAAGAGGCTTTGTTGCATAGTCGTATTAAGATTGTTGATGGCCCCAGTTGCTCCAACGAGAGCAGAGATGCTTGTATTGGTCTTCATCGATGTTGTTGCACTTGATTGTGGCTTTGAAGCAGTTTTGGATGGTGGCTGATCAGGCATGTGATCATCCCCTGATGCCCGTTTGTGTTTTCCCGATGACTTCAATTTCACTGAGGGCATGCTAGGAGCTGATGCTGGGGTAGGGGGATGTGAGGATGCTGACGTAGGGGGATGCAAAGATGCCGAAGCAGGGGGGTGTGAGAATGCTGACATAAGGGGATGCGAAGGGGGCTGTGAGAATGCCAAAGCAAGAGGGGCTGAGGATGGAGTCATTGTTGGGACTGATAGGATAGAGAGCGAAGATGAGGCTGTTGCAGGTAGTTGGCCTAGTAAAGGACATGACAATGTTGATGGGAGGGCTGGATCAACAACATCCATGAAAGTCAAGCTGTCTTGTGTGGCAGGAAAGATGATCCTGGCTGAAGACGAAGGGGCAGCATGCCCAGTCTCATTAACCTCACCATTCCCATCAATCAAGAGGTTGGGAGGGGCTTGGGCAGTGCCCCTGTGTGCAAATTGACCTTTTGCAATAGATTTCTCCATGATCACTTGCATTTTCGCATATTGTGGAAATGATGCATTGAGGAGCTGACGACAGTACCTTTTCTGTGATTTGAAGGTTAGATTCATATGAAAATAACAATATAATAGGAACATACCCATTCCTTCCCTAAATTCTTCTCAAAATCCTTGTAATGTTGAAGCTCGGCACTCGTTTGTGCCCAGATACCTGATCCAGCAGGCATTGCACCCATTCCTGACCTTCCATAGTAATCCTCAACCACCCTGTACATATCTTTATACTAGTAGAATGGTAAAATGGAGGAAAAGGATGTAGAATGATTATATCATGCACCATAGTAAACTTGGCTTTGATGGCAGCTATTGTTTGCAGAGAATGTGGGTGCTTGGTGTCAAGATGCAGTTTAGCTGCTGTCCAGACAACTGGCTTGAAGTTCCCTGGAGAGCTGGCTTCAGAATGGTGGTTGTACAAGAAAGCAATGAGGTCTTCAATTTCTTTATCTGACCACTTCTTTGCTTGATTCTTCACTGCTTTGGATGTGTGGCATCATCAGCATTGATGGAGGGGAGCACATCCATAAGGATAGGGAGACAGATCTGTACAGCAGCAGCTGCATAGTGAAGAATGTGTTGATGTAGATTATCAATCGGCATATAATCAAAACCTAGAGACATCGTGGGAGGGAGGTGGAGAACGAAGTCTTTCGGCACCCACCGGCAGGTTACCCTCTGTAAAAAAGGAAATTTCTCAGTCACGTGATAGTTAGGTGCAAGTCAATAAAGTCAGATAAACGTTAAAAAACTGGTCAAAATGTCAGGTCAAAGAATGCAAAGCTAGTAGTAGTAGTAGTAGTAGTATTCAAGTAGATGGTAGGGAGATTTAATGGCTATCACGTGACTACACAATCATGATGTATCACGTCTATCACACAAATGACATTTGTACAATATTCTAACTCCATAAGTTCTGAATACATTGTTAGACATGTTAAGAATTTAAGGTTTTAACTCAAAAACTCCAAGTTTTGCTTTGTTCAGAACATAAGTAGATGGTGATGTACGAACCGCAATTTACATTAGATCAGAAACTTCTAACCATGAAACAACCAACGACACTTGTTCCTCATGATCTCATCTTATCTTTGAAGAATGTATATTATGGGCATTTATGATTTAGACAGTGCTTTTTTTCTTATGCCTTTTTACAACCAAACTATCTAGAAGTGATGCCAACTGACTCGAATATATGACTTCATACTAGGTGACAAAAAGAAAGTTGACAAGTGGTTTGATTAAACTGAAAGATTGGTCTCCAAATGATCACTGATATGATTTCTGAGCATTTCTGAGCATTCCTTGGAGCATATTGGTCAATATGTGTGATCAGTGACTGGACTCATACAATTAGGGGTTTTTCAAGACTCAGGATCAATGGATTAATTAATGATCGACAATGATTGACAATGATCAAAATTGATCAACCATGATCAACCATGATCGACAATGATTGGTATAATTGATTCCATAATGAAATGATTTCCCCTGCATCCTGATTTGTACTTGTTTCAATACCACAACACCAAAAATACACTTATCCACCATCACATCACATACATTACATCACAATATGCTATGCCAGCTGAAGCCCATGTTCCTCCCGAACTCATCCACTTTAAGCTGACAGGGGAAGATGTGGAAATCCTAGAAGCCAGAAAGGAACAATGGCGAGAGGGAGATCGTTCACAGTGGAACAGAATTGGTGAGAAAGTTTATGATGAAATGAAGAAAAAGAATCCCCACTGGTCTAGGGAAGATAAGGAGTTGAGGAAGAAGGTCAGTTCATGAATTGGAAAGTATTTTGTAACACCTTTGAACAGGGCATTTTTAAACAGGGTGTATATGCTTGGTTCCATACATATGGAAGAACTAGAGAATTGTCCAAGAAATTTAAGGGGATCAAGAAATGGATGGGTAGAAGGGTTCTCGGCGTTCAGGCAAAAGGGGAGTTAAAGGAAACAATTCAAGGAAAAATGGGTGGATGGGTAGAAGATACTTCATGCAAGGCGGACAATCAAAAGGCATTTGGCACATACCAGAAGGAGTTGAGTAACCTTTGGGGGAAGACATCGGAAGCAGAGAAAAGGAAGATGGAGGACCTGGCCGATATATGGAATTGAATGGGTCCTCCAGCTGAGGAGCAAGCAAGGTAGGTCATTCACGTTGAATATTGGTATTATCAATACTAATGCAGAACAGGAATGCAAAACAGGCTCATAAGCATGTGAAGTCCTTCTGCAAGCAAATGAAAAAGTCTTGTATAATGGACTGTTTGGTATTAACATGCCACAAGGAAGTGAATGGAGTACTTGTCATGAACACGTTAAGTCTGTTCACTGTCTGAATTTGTTTCTGCCAGTTAAACCTTTTTCTTTGTAGGCATGAATTCATGGGAGATCTCGGAGGGAAGTCTTTCTTCCAAGCAAACAAAGATTGGGATACAAAGCCAATCATGGGGCTTCTAAACATGCATGCAAAGGAGATGTATTGTAAATGGATAATTTCTCATCAGAAAGATTCAAAATAATTGTCTTTTGTTAGCTGCAGCTGAAGAAGCAAAGTTCCAAGTTCCTATTGGAACCTCAAGTCAAAAACCATATGTTCAGTTGGATATGGATGCCAATGGGAATCCATTGCTTCCTGAGCTGACTGACTGGCTGAGCAAAGGGATGGATAAGAAAGCGTTAATCAGGTCATATGTTGGGTCAGCATATCATGAGTGGGTCAGCAATCATTCGTTCATTCTCATCCTGGATGACTTGTCAGGTCTCACTTGCAGTAATGAACATGCAATCCCTCCTTGGATGTTGTTCATTGAAGATGCAGATAAGTACTTTGGGGCGGATCAGGTTCCTGATGGTTTCAAGCTTATGGATCCATCGAGGATGAAGGACCACCAGATCAAGGAGATTTTGACATTTTGGTACTCTAATCAGGAAAGCGATGGTTTTGGTTTCAAATTCTATCAAGACAAAAAATTGAAGGGAAAGAAGAGATCAAGAGATGATTCCGATTCTGATTCTGATTCCGATGCTGATTCCGATGCCAAAACACCAAGCCGCCCAAGCCGCCCAAGGACCAAGAAGAGTGAGAGGGAGGGTAAAGGCAAGGAAAAGAGGGTGGAGAAGCCTGAGGAAAGGTGGACTGACCATATTGTTCCAGATTCAAGAAGGCATAAATGGAGGGCTCCCACATTAAATGAGGTTGAGGAATCGAGTGAAGTGTTTGATTTCACATTGGTCGATCAGATGGAGTCATCGTAAGAGGAAGATGTAATGCAGTGGGGACAACCAAAGGGCGGGCCAAGCAAGACACCAATTCCGATCACAGGAAATTCCAGAAATAGCAAGATGCATCCAGCTAGGAAATGGCAGAAGCTCAGCCTGGCGACGGAACTTGTTCGAAAGAGTACAATGCGACCTTTAAGCAAACAGACTGGTAGGGCTGTGGATGCTGGGAAGAGTGCCAACACTGCAACAAATGAGTATGAGATTCATGGGGGGGATCAGCAAAAACCAGAGATGATGCAGAAAGGAAAGGTGATGAAATCGAGGTTGGCTGAGAAGATAAAGGAACCACCGAAGAAGAAGCCAAAAGTTTCTATCGATGTACCTGCTCATTCACAGTCATTGGGTAAGCTTGGTCTATTTTGTCCAAGATGATGAATAATTGAAATGTCCTGCAGTTTTGAAGCCCCCTCAAAGGCGGTCTACTCGAAACACAACTGAAAAATCAGTACCAATAAGTGAGCAGCCTAATTTAAAGATAATTCCAAAGAAGGCAGAGATGAAGAAACGAAAGGGAAGGAAAATGTAAAAGTAGAATAGTATCCAGACAAGCATAGTGGTCTTTGTTTGGAATTTTTGAGCATTCAATATAGACAAATGACCCAACAAAATGACCCAACAAAACGACCCAACAAAATGACCTGACAAAATGACCCAACAAAATGACCCAACAAAATGGCCCAACAAAATGACCCGACAAAATGACCTGACAGTAAATGACCCGACCAGATGATCCGACAAAATGACCTGATACAATGACCCGACACAATGACCTGACCAAAGTGAGCTGACACTAGATGACCTGACACCAGATGACCCGACAAATGACCCAACAAAATAACCCGACAAAATGACCCAACAAAATGACCCGACACCAGATGACCCTACAGTAGATGACCCGACCAGATGATCCGACAAAATGACCCCGACAAAATGACCCGACAAAATGACCCGACCAAAGTGACCCCACCCTAGATGACCCAACACCAGATGACCTGACAAATGACCCGACAAAATGATCACCTGGCCAAGTAACCTGAGGATGTGACAAAATGACCTGACTAAAGGACCTGACAAATTGACCAAATAAGTATTGTGACCCAACAATAGATGACCCAACACAAGATGACCCAACACTAGATGACCCGACAAAATGTCGGGTCATTTTGTCAGGTCATGTTGTCTGTTCATTGTGTTGGGTCATCAGGTCATTTTGTTGGGTCATTTCTTGAGATCATGTCGGGTCATTTTGTCGGGTCATTTTGTCAGGTCATTTTGTCAGATCATCTGGGAGGGTCATCTACTGTCAGGTCATCTGGTGTCGGGTCATTTTGTTGGGTCATTTTGTCAGGTCATTTTGTCGGGTCATTTTGTCGGGTCATTTTGTTGGTCATTTGTCAGGTCATCTGGTGTCGGGTCATCTGGTGTCGGGTCATCTAGTGTTGGGTCACTTTGGTCAGGTCATTGTGTCGGGTCAATGGCTTCAGAAGTGGTAGCCCCAGAGGTTGCATTGAATACCATGCCAGAGGTTGAGAATGTAGATGAGAGTGATGGCACAATAACAAAGGAACAGGAGGCCAAGAGACCTAGGATGGTCATGCCCAGGATAATGGAATCTCCAGTGTCAGGAATGGAAGATGAATATGATAGAGATTCTTTTGCCATGGTAATCGATGAATCTGATGAAGAATTGGACAGGGATCATCAGTATAACTGGGAAACATTACTGTAGTGTTAAAATGATTATTGTCAACAGCTTTGGTAAGATAGGCATTCATGGATTACTGCATGCAAACTAGTACATAACTAAGGTGACAAAATGATGACCAGAGAAAACGACCTGACAAAATGACCCGACAAAATGACCCAACAACATGACCCGACAAAACCGACCTGACACTAGATAACCCAACACTGGATGGCCCGACAAAATGACCCGACAAAATGATCACCTAGCCAAGTAACCTGAGGATGTGACAAAATGACCTGACTAAAGGACCCAACAAATTGATCAAATAAGTATTGTGACCCGACAATAGATGACCCGACACAAGATGACCGGACAAAATGTCGGGTCATTTTGTCAGGTCATGTTGTCGGTTCATTGTGTCAGGTCATTTTGTCATTTTGTCGGGTCATCGGGTCATTTTGTCGGGTCATCGGGTCATTTTGTCGGGTCATTTCTTGAGATCATGTCGGGTCATTTTGTCGGGTCATGTTGTCGGGTCATTTTGTCGGGTCATTTTCTCCCGTCATCATTTTGTCACCTCAGTTATGTACTAGTTTGCATGCAGTAATCCATGAATGCCTATTTTACCAAAGCTGTTGACAATAATCATTTTAACACTACAGTAATGTTTCCCAGTTATACTGACGATCCCTGTCCAATTCTTCATCGGATTTGTCAATTGCCATGGCAAAAGAATCTCTATTGTATTCATCTTCCATTCCTGACATCGGAGATTCCATTATCCTGGGCATGACCATCCTAGGTCTCTCAGCCTCCTGTTCCTTTGTTATTGCACCATCACTCTCATCTACATTCTCAACCTCTGGCATGGTATTCAATGCAACCTCCAGGGCTACCATTTGTGAAGCCATCTCTCATACATCCTGTCCACTCACCAAACCTGCATGGGATGGTCCCACAACAGGTCATTCTTCCTCCATTGCAGCATCAGAGGTTCGATGATACTGACTGGAAGGATTCGGACTTGGTGTAATCCTGAGTTTGTTCAGCTGTAACATGCTGGGCTGAATAATGTCATTGAAGACTCTTGAACTCCTCGGAGTGATAACAGGTGATGTGAAATCATTAGGGGGACAAGGGGAGGGATATGGGACAATGTTCATAGAGTGTGAGGGATAGGGTGATGACGAAAAGTGGGATGGTGGCATGCTGAGACTCTCCATGGCACCTCCATCCTCAGGTGTTCGGCGGTCGGAGGGCATTGTAGGTTGGGACATGACTTTGGTCAACATTTGCCGATGTTGTTCCAGGAGTGCAGTATGGGCATTGTGGTTGCTGATAAGCACCCTTTGGCTCATTTCCATTGCTACCATCATCTCCTTCATCTTCCTCATCTCCTCTCACATCTCTGTGACCTCCTTAGTCAGTCGGTTATTCTCCCATTGAAGCTGTTGCACCATCGCCATTTCTCCCTCAACACTCGCCTCACCATTGTTGACAACTCAGACAGCCTCACTGACCTGTTCCCCTTTCCGATTTACGAAGTAAAGGTACTCCAATGGTACCTGCCCCAATGGATGCACTGTTACCACCCCTGGACTCCCTCGGCAAGTCTCTCCACCATCTGACATGGCTTCGTCCTCATCCGTCTTCCTGGATTTTGACTTGGATCAACTTCTTGGCTTTGCTTTTCCTTTTGCCTTTGGTGTCGCCACTGCTGCCCTTGTTGGTTTTGAAGTCGTCCCTCTCTTTGGTGTCACTGGTGGCTTTGGTGTCGATCCCCTGCTTGGGGTTGATGAAGCCTTAGCTGCCTCAGGTGGCCTTGAAGTGCTTCGGGTCCTGGTTGATTGGCATAGGCTTGGGTTCGATGGGGAGGGTTCCAACATGTTTTCATCACCCAACACAGGTGTTGTTGGGGTTGCTCTTGGTTCTGACTTGATGACCTGTGTCTTTCCTTCCTTCATCACTGTCGCTTTCCCTCTTGTCCACCACTCCCCAACAACCTTTGTACACTTCTGCTTGCGACCTCAACATGACAAACAAGCGGTGTTGCCTGCATACATGCATCTCACCTCCAGCTTCACACACCTTGCACAAGCCTCCGTGTTGCCCAAATTTGGCAGATGCATGGTCTCTGTTCCATGCTTCATGCTTGATTTTGATGTTGTTGCCTTGGGTTGTGATCTTCTTGAGGGTTGTGATGACCCCTCCGCAGGCTGGTCGACCTCATCCGAATCCACATCCATCGCCTCTGCTGTATCCTTCTGCTTTCCTTTAACACTGCTTTTGATACGAGTCTGTGAATAGCTCCTCCATCCCATGGGAGTCTTTTTCAAAAGCTGGTATTGTGTTGATGGATCCACTGTCATTCTGGCCAAAGGAATGCTACGATGACTTGAAGCCAGGTCAGTTGAAGTGGGCAGTGGGGGAATAATTTGCAACATTTCATCCCTCGAACGAATCTGGATGTTGCCTGGGATGACGATTGGATTTATTATAGAGGCAGCTACTCTGTTCTGAACTGCACGAGGTACTATATGTGATTCAATATGTAGATAATTCAAGCTAAACTGAGTGAAACCTACCTGGTGTCTGACGCCCTTCTGAAAACCACTCCTGAGTACTGCTGCCCTCCTCTGAAAGCATTGGGTGGTACCACAACAAGGGGTCATCCCGCTTTATCTTGCCAAAGTCGACTTCCATTCCTTGAGTATCAGCTCGGTCAAGCTGCAAGGCTGTGCTGATGAGCAGATGAGATGGGACAAAGTCATATCTGCCATCCCCCTCACATTCCGGTACATCTTGAGCACCCGATGAAGTAGTGTACTAGGAAGTACAGTTAGAAACTCATTGACAGGTAAATTGAGTTAACGTACAATCCAACTCTTCAATTTTTCCTCATTTACTGTATAGCCTCGGCCATGTTGTAGAAGAACAATCTCCAGCTTGCACTTGTCGATCCATACCAACAACTGTTGCCCGATGAGGGTATTCAATCCCTGATTTGATAGAAATGATACATTATAGGATGAAATTTGGATAGTTAACAGACATACTGGTGAGTTTGGAAGTTCTTGAAGGAGTAGTAAAAGATCTTTATCACCTCTGAAGATGGCCTTTGTGATGGATCAATGGAGATGTGGTTGAATGGAAGGGAGGATGTTGTTGATGTAAGATTCAGCAACTTGATTGTAGGAAGGCATTTGCAGAGTTGATATCTGAAGCTGAAGGGCAAAGTATTGTTAATTGATTGAGTGAACAATGTTGAAGTACTGGATCGGTATTGTTTGCGAGAATCCAATCGGAACCACATGGTAAGTCAATTGATCGATCGAGAACTTGTGTACTAAAACAATTCGAACATCCCTGAAACCAATATTCCAATGCCAAAGATCAAGGTAAGTGAATTGTAATACTAATTTAGTTGTAATTACATTGTTTTCAGGTGGTCCCAAAATCAAAACAACCTGCTCCCTCTATGCTGGACTACCAACCCTCATCCAGACTGACAAAGCATTGAAAGTTGGACTTATCTTCGGATGGCAGTACATCTGCTGTCCCCAACCCCAACACAGCTCCGCTAACTCTTTCTACTGCTGAAACTGAGCCTCCGATGGTTCATTTTGGATTTCAGCCATCTTCAAAACTGAGAACTCATCCGAAACTGAGCAGATCGATGGTCGCCAGTACCTCCACCCTCCCTGAAACACTGGCACCTCCTCAGGTTCCAATAGCCATGATGAGACTGCCAGCTATCCATCCCCAATTTCAAGATGGTTCTGTGGGGGGACTCATTCCGTCTTCCCAATTCTATGGCATGCTGGCACCCACACTTCCACTTGGTGGATATGTCGAGGAGGGTGATGATAGACATGTGAGGTTCAAGAGTTCACTGGAGGAGGGAACCCCACTCCACATATGACAGGCAACTATAAACAAGCACCGGATGGAAGGAATTATGGAAGGAAATGTTAAGTTGGATTCGCTACTTCCACTGCCGTTACTGCTGTTGCTGCCCCCGCCTCTTCCTCTCAGGGCAAGGCCTGTATTCATTCCTCACCCACCAACACCCCCAATTGTCACCATCCTGAAAACTCTGTCATCTCCAGCCTCTGACCCCATTGACTTTGCTTCTACACATGACTATGATGTCGGAACAACAATATGCAGCGAGGAACAGCCATCCCCGAAATGGCCACGATCTCATACACTGCCTTCTCCGGCCTCTGAAGACAATCGATCAACTGAACCAGAAAATGAGGAAGAGGAGCAGGTGGACCAGCTGGGGGATGATGGTGGCAATGAATCAGATGAGGTGGAGTTTGTGGAGGAGGAGAATCTGCAGGAGACGGTGGGGATAGTGGAAGTGGATGACATCATGCTGGGATCTGGGAAAGCGGTGAAGGGAAAGGGGAGAGCAGTAGAGGATCGGGGGGAAGGAATGATTGAAGAGTCGGCAGCTTCAGTCCGCTCCTTCCTCTTGCGGCCTGGCATCAAGGAGTTGATGAAGGATTTGGGTTTGGAAAGTGGAAGTGGAGAGGCAATAAGAGGCATTGAGGTAAGGACAACAGCAAAGGAAAAGCAGGCCATCCTGCTCTCCAGGTTGTTGGAAGCAGTGTTATATCTTGCAGCTGGTGTTGAACAACTGCATGATTACCTCAAGACATATGTAGCTAACAATTCAAAATTTGAGTTGTAGTTTACATTATTTTAATGAATGCCAATATTGGGATGTAAGCTTGAAGCAGGAATGAGTACATCAGAGTGAATTATATTATCACTGACACTAACACTACTTAAATATATTAGGCTGGAACAGTCCAACAAAAGTATAGAAAAGTGGAAATATACTGATGTTCTGATCTGATGTTCCCACATTGATGAACCAATTCCAATGGTACTAACCTCAATGAAATTCCAACACAATGGACTTACATCAATGGAACCATCTTCTCCCGATGTACCTACCCTGATGGTTCAATCCTGACATTCTTACCCTGATGGACCAATCATGATCTACTCACCGAGATGGTTCAATCCTGATGTACTCACCCCGATGGTTCAATACAGCCACAAGTAGAGGACAAATAAATATTCAAGGTCTACTATGAATCTATGATGCTGATATGTAATATGGGCATTTGCTACCATGTAGTCTCTTGGAAGGCTAAGATGTAGCAATGGTAAGAGCCTCATCTCATTGTCTAATACACTGCTAACATGACCTACATGGGCCTACCATAACATTCATAGTCTACTGCTTCAATATGTCCTATAGGCCCACCCATCAGCCATGGTCTGCTTCAATGCTAACATATCACATAGGCCCACCCATTATACATGATCCATACCAGTCCCAAAATTACACTTGGGCCCACCCCATCATCCATGGTCTACTGCTAAGTCCTCATGTCCTATAAGCCCACCCATCATCTATGGTCTATTCCAATACTAACATATCCCATGGGCCCACCCATCACATGTGATATAAAGCTCTACTCATTTCACCCATGAGCCCATTCTATTTAAATGAACTTATACCTGCCAGATGAACCCACACATCTTCTATGGTCTATTACAGTCTATGGGCCCACATTAGCTGGACCATTAAATACGGCCTAAAGCCACCATTAGTTAGTCCATATATAATGGTCTAAAGTCACTGAGAGTTGTGAGTCAGATGAACATGCCCAGCTGAATCAATACAGGCACACTGTCTTCCCAGCCCAGGCATCAGCAGCAGGTCCTTTGGCGGCTCATCCAGTGGTGAATGTGGAGCTTGTTGCTGCAATAGTGGCTGCATTGGGCAGGGGTGGGGTAGTACCAGTGGTGGGCACTAATGACCCACTTCAGCTGGGCGAGGGTGGGACAGAACCAGCGACAGGCAGCAATGATCCACTTCAGCTGGATGAATATTTCTCTATGACAATTACGAATGCTACAAGTGACCTCCCTATCTCCATGATCAAGGAGTTGAGGAGTGGGTTCAAGAATTACATCCCACTGTCACTGTGCATGGACAAGGCCTGTTCGACTGCTACTTGAACTACAGATCCCTTCATTGTGGAGATGGGATGGAATGAAAGGGGGGAGCTCAAGGTGACACAGAAGGCTTTGATGCCTGCAAGGGATTACTATCTAACGATGGATGATTTCACGGAGATCCAGGAGAACTTTGTTCAGGGGATGCATAGACATCTGGTGTTGGGTGATGAAAGTGAGGCCAACAGTTGGAAGGTGGCACAACATGCAGCCATGTTCTCAGATTTCTTCAGTACGATAGCAGCATGGCCCAACTTCACACTCAACTGGTCTTCATACAGGGGCTACATCATTGAGACCTACACTTCTTGGGTTGGTCAGAGGAACAATTCATATGGGCTGATATTCAACGAGAGCATTTTCCACCAGTACAAAATGAAGTATCTGATACCATCTATGCTCGAGCACTTGAAGCAACAGGTGGGTGGCTCATTTGGTCCAAAAGCAGGCGGTGGCCAGGTGGGAGGCAGCAGTTTTACAGGGAACAGCAGTTCAGCAAGGGGTGTTAGCTTAACGGGTGGCAGTAGTTATTCCAGTGGGCAAGGTAGGGGGCATGGGGCTTACACTGGAACCCAGGTCAACTCCTTTTGGGGAGGAGGCCACCAGCAGTTTTTTCCACCTTCCTTTCACACCCACCAGACTTCTTCCGCAATCAAATGTTTTCTCTGTGCTGGACCCCATGCCTATAGAGAACACCAAGGTAGCGCAAAGCGATTGGTCCTTGGTGAGCATGGAAAATGGGTTGACAAGGCCTTGGGCAACCAAATTGTCTGTATCACTTTCAACATCAGTCCATCTGGCTGCAGGCAACCCACCTGTAGCTTCAGCCACTCTTGCTCCTTGTGTGGGGGCCTCTCGTATGGGTCTGACAAATGCAGTGTCTGATGACATCTTCCCAATTATCACAAAACTCAAACCAGATGCATGGGATCATGCTCTCACGGATGCGGGCATCATGGAGGAGTTTCAGGATATTCCAGTCGGCCTCTGGGAAGGTTTCCACTGTGGCCTAGAAAAAATTTTGTTGTCATGCACGTCCATCCCACCAAATCATTACACGTTGGAAGAAGATGAAGAATTTGTGATAGCGAAGTACACTGAAGAAATTGAGCTTGGTAGATTATTGCAGGGTTACGAGCCAGATATGCTTTTCTCTTTAATTGGACATTTTCACACAGTGCCTCTTGCAGTTATCAACCAGAGCAACGGTAAATGCCATGTCATTGTAAACCACTGTTATCCAAAAAATACACGCTGCATTGATCTTGAGGCTCCCTTGTCCGACACGGTTAACAAAACTATTATTGATCCCATGACAACCTCTATTAACACAATTATCGACTCTATGAAATTCCAGTGCACTTGGGGATCTTTTTTCTGAATGTTACCTTTTGGTGGCTGACGTGCCTGAAGGAACCCAGGTGGCCATGTTTGGTGTTGATGCCGCATTCTGGAACATCCCCACTCATCCTTCAGCACACTGTTTCCTGGCCATAATGATGAAAGGGTTGATCCATCTTGACCACATATTGAATTTTGGAGCATTGCCATCACCTGGAACTTTTGGCCGAGTTGCAGACACCATGGTCTGAATACTCACCAGTCGGGGCATTGAAGCAGTCCTTAAATGGGTGGACAACTTTATCTTCTTATGCTACCCATCTCATCGCCTACCTGATGGATCTTTTCAATATTCGTATGTGTCTGACCTTGTCTGGGGGATTGCTGAAGAGCTGGGGTCGCCATGGGCGCCTGAAAAATTCATCGACTTTGCAATGGCTTTCATGTATATTGGTTTTTGGTGGGACCTGGAGGTGAAGAAGGTGGAGCTACCTGAGAAGAAGAAAGTGAAATACCTGGAGTGAATAGCTGACTGGACACGAGGGTCAGTTCATAGTGCAAAAGCAGCGGAGAAGGTGATAGGCACACTGAACCATGTCTGCTTGGTCGTTCCAGAGGGGCATTCAAGGATGGTCTCACTCTATAAGTTTTGGGGCAGCTTCAGAGCAGGGAAATCTTGGGAGGTGAAGCATAAGCTTGCAGCATTGGCAGTGGAAGATATGGACTGGTGGAGGCAACACTTGCAGGATGACTTTGTAGGGATGAAGATGATCTGCCCCCCAGAATTATTGGAGATGAAGCTCTTTGTGGATGCATCAACTGGGTGGGGCATCACATTGGTTATTGATAGCAGATGGTTGGCATGGCAATTCAAGGAGGGATGGAACTTGGAGGGGCAGGAGATTGGTTGGGGTGAGATGGTAGCAGTGGAACTGGCAGTTCGAACACTGGTTACCACAAATTTCTCTGATGTGCATATCATTATATGATCTGATAACCAAGGGGTGGTGGGCACATTGAAGGTGGGCAGATCACGAGGTCCCCAGCAGAACACCATTTTATGCAACATTGTCAAGCTCATTCAGGAGCATGACCTTTGGATCTCAGCAATCTGGATACCCACATCGGAGAACCCTGTGGATGACCCGTCGAGAGGGGTGTTGGCTAATAAGAAAGTGTTATATGCATTTCCCCCTAAGATGCCATTCCATTTAGCAAGATTTGTACATAATGCAGTAGATTACCATGATCAATGACTGGTTTGAGTATATTGACATAGGGCAGATGCAGACTGTTTCTATTTCAACCACCACAATCACCAAACACCATCACAATGCCTCCCATCAGGACTTCCCACTTCATCTCGCAGACTAGGAGCAGCCTTTCTCAGGTGGCCCAGCAGCATGGCAGGCAGTTAGCACACCACTACAGTCGACCACAACCCTACACATCACAGATCCTGGTGCCACACACAAATCTACCACACTTTCCCCTGACAATACCACTGGCACTGCAATGACTGGCGAAAGAAGTCAAAAATGCTGCAGTAAGTGGTTCAACATGCAGAAAGGACGCTGGCAGGCTGCATGAGTTTCTGGCTTTCTGTGGTGGCTTGGGAATAAACCATGGGAATGCACTTCCTGCCCAGGAGGACCTTCTAATCGCTTGGGCTGCATCTTATGCAGGACGATTTGCGGGGAAGACAGTGGGTGCAAAGATCTCAGCTATCAAGAAGGAGCACAAGAGGCAAGGACTACTTTGGCAGGGAGGAGCTCAGTTGCATCAGACCATTAAAGGTGTCGAGGAACTCAGGCCAGCTTCATCTTTCTGTCCCAAGAGGGCTCCAGTTACCATCTCGATGCTCATGGATCTCAATGAGGTGCTCAGCAGGATGTCTGGTCTCGACATCTGTGTTCGAGCAGTATGCCTTCTATCATTCTTCACCCAGGTACACAGTGGTGAATTACTACCCCCTACACAAAAGCTAGAGAAGTTTGACCCCCATTGACATGCTACTTTCTCCCACATTGCAGAATCTGACGCACAGAATGGCACATGCAACCTTCATCTTCCATGGTCGAAAACCCAAGAAGCTCATGGAGATGAATGTATGGATCCCATGTCAGGAGGCTCCACTGGACCCCATCCACACTATTCACAAGCACTACATCAAAAACAAGCTAGAGATGAATCATCCCATTGCAGCATACCTGGATACACATGGTGCACTGGTCATGCTCACAAGATCCATATTCATCCATCACATCAATCAAATTCTTCGAGCGACAAACAAGTGTTATCCTTGTGTCATGGGTCATTGCTTCCATATTGGAGGCACCACATTTTACTTGGTCTTGGGAGTGCCGCCCAATGTGGTGAAGACATTCGGCTGCTGGCGATCTCAGGCTTTCCTGGAATACTGGCGCTGACTGGACTACCTGGGAGCCATTCACATCGAAGGGCTACCACTAAACCCCCATGCTCAGCAGCAGCAGAGAAGCCTTCCCAAGGCTTGATTCACAGCTTCGGGTGAGTCTTCATCACAACTACGATGCGCCTTTGGGCTTGCTTCGCAATTCGGGTTCCCATAGTCATTCCTCAGCTCACCCCTGGCTCGGTAGGATTGAATCTGGTTTTTCTAGTCAGTAGGTGGAATCACAGATTCCATTTCTCGGATTCCAGCCTGTCGCATCCGCCCCCAGATTGTTTAGTATGTGGACTTAGAATAGATTGGTAACACTCTTGCATACCTGATGTACCAGACAATTCTACCAATTGCAAAACTTAAGGCATGGCTTGAGCAGCTCTGGAGCTGGGAGCTCCCCCAGCAAACTAGCGGCTCGGCTCAGTGGCTCACAGCTCCGAGCTGCAACACTAGCAGCACCACCTGCACGCCGTAACGCTTTACGGTCATATACAGTCCTCGCAGGACTATTTTTCTGCATTATGGTATTTTACTCCTATTCACATAGTGTAATGTTTCTGTATGGTAAAACAACCCCTTTTCCCGGGGTTTCCTCTTAATTTCCTCCTGTTGTCTCGCTCTACACTCGTGTAAGCTTTTCAAGTTCTCCCTCCGTCCCACCCTTAGTCTGGTGGTGTACCGTGACGATACCAATATTATTCAGCTGTTAAGGCTGACCCTAAGGGTCGCCGAACGGCTTCTTTCTCCCTACTTTCGCCCACATTGTAAACCTCCGCACATTGGACGAAAGAGGAAGGTAGTACTGCACATGTTGATCAATGATCTGACGAAAGAGGAAGTCGCACGGCCGAAAGCGGATGGTCACGAGCCTAGCCAAATGATGGTTTCCAATTTGATTCAAATTTGATTGTGCCCAATCGGGACCTGGAAGAGGCACATAATTGTTACACTACTGTACGCTTGCACGTTAGCCGCAAAGAATTTCTGCAGTTATTCGTTTACTCATAGCATTTATATGATACGACATTCCAAATATATTCTGTGCAGAAATCAGCTTTTTGGGAGGGGCATTCATACATTCATATTCAAAAGCTTCGACGACTCGGAAACCCGAATTGCCGCAGAAATTTGGATTGGGAGGTAAACACGAGGAAACATGGCACATACCCTGTTTAATAGTATTTCTACCGGGAGCGAGATTTTGAGGACGATGATTGCTTTGCGGTTTTTTGCCATGTACAGATAAAAATTGCCCCTGTGGTAGGCCTGAGGCAAAATCCGGATAAAATGCCATGAAACAACTTCATCCGCATGAAAATTTCAGGATCAGGCATTTTGGGGCGTTGCGGGGGGTGGATATCCATGAATTTTGGGAACACCGATATATCGCCCTAGTACTTGACCGCTACCAATAGTGCAGTGACTACAAGGCGGGCTGGGTAGACCGTAGATTAGATGATGTCCCTGTCCAATCTTAACTGAGTAGCATAAACTACCCTTCCAGCGCATTAATCCAACATTGCCTAGCATATTATTATTCTGAAATTTATAAACTGTTTTTCGGAAATAGTTTTTACAAGTGACTGCATGCCTGTCCAACCTTCTAGCACGTTGATCCAATATTGCCTACTAGTAGCATATTATGATGCGGGACACCGATTGGACACCGATATATCGCCTTAGTACTTGACCGCTACCAATAGTGCAGTGACTACAAGTCGGACTGTGTAGACCGTAGATTATTAAAGCTTCGTTCTCAAATTTCAATATTGAGAACTTGTTGTCTTAGCGGAGCTTTCAAGAATGCGTATGGCCATATCAACTTGCCGGGCTGGTACGTATTGGAGTATAAATATACAGCATCGACACGATATTCCTGAGAGCAGAAGCTGCATTCTTCAAGTTCTTGATCACCCCGGCAGCACAACTCGTCTCTCCAGAGAGCTTCACAGTGTAGTTTCTCCGCCTTCTGATCATAGTGTGTACCTCCTTCCAAAGGGTTCCACCCTTCTCGCTAACCTGTTTATGGTTGTAAGATCCAATTTGATTTTGAAGCCATGAAAGTAGCCAAATCCCTCCTGTTTTGCGCCTCTATCGCTCTCACCACTGTCCCTTTCGTTGTCGGGAGTTTTACAATATTCAAGACACAATCGGCTGTGCTCCCGTACACCATAGCAGTTGGTGACAATGTGGTATCCCAGCTATGCCAAATTACCAACTATTACAATGATCCCAATGTCTCGCTAGTCGAGGGCGATGTCATAATTGGTACCCTTGTCCGTGTCAAATCGCCAGTTTGCGGTCAGAACGTTCAGCTCAACATTTACAAGAGAGATCAGACATCTTGGGATGTATATGTGAATGGTGGGAACGGCAATAAGTTAGGGACATGTAGTGCCGGTTTAGGTGTCACTTATTGCCCGGGAGCGGAGTGGACGACTCTACTGCACTGCAGCGGATTTTGCTAGTTCACATAGTAGTATTGTGTTTGTCACTCAGTGAAGTACTATGTTCGTTGTTATTGTCTTATTGGAAAAACAAAATTCATGTTTGAATAAATTTCGTATTCAACCCCCTCGACAAACAACAATCGATGCCAGAGGACCACCTGTAGCTACCACTGGCAGCAGGCAGAGTGATGCATAATGTATTGTAATTACAAGTAAAAGGTGATGCAAAAACCATTGTTGTTACAATGCTTGTACAATGCCCCCAATTTAATACACTACGGTATGCATACAATGATTACAATACACCTTAAACCCATTGCCTCATTACGAGTCCTCGTAACCTCGGACTCGTCTTCATAACCCAGTAATTTGCCATCAAAGTCGGTTAAGACAGGCTGCATCTCGACAGCGGAAGGTCGGAGTTCGAAGTTCAAACAAGACAAGTTATACATTCTAAAGTCAGTCGTACAGGTTGAAAGTCGGCGGAACTTCCCGATACCCAGATTTGAACCAAAAAGGAAAGCTTTCCCACGCATCAACATTGATGTTCTAAAACATCGGTACACTACGCTTGCACTAGTCTCCAGTAGCTGACCTAATATATCAGATGATAAGTCGATCTGATTGATATAAGGTCTGCTCCAACTTAAGAGTGGCATAGTGAGGGGGTCCCATTGGTTGCCATCGGCCGAAATCACACAGGAAACATATCTCACATGAGGTCGTAATTGTTTTGATCAGTAGATTACTAGATAAGATCAATAAAATATTGAGCAAGATTCAGCTGAGGAGGGGCTCGTCAAGCATGGAGACACCTTGTAGACCAGCACTGAACACAGATATTCCTCCTAGTACCACTAGAAAACACCAGCCATGCAGTCCTGCACAAAAATTGAAAGAAATCCTCAATTGCATCAAAGCTGCTAACTGGACACTATCTGAATTCTTCTATTATCTTTTCTGATTGGAAGGTGAAGACTCACAGCCTATAGTTCGAGAGAGTCAGCACAAGCAAATGGTCACTGGGATGTTAAATGGCACCTCAAAACCCTTGTTTGGTGTTATAATCAACCTCATACACTGAAATGCAGGGCATGTGGACTACAGGAAAGATCATGAGACAAGCTTGGATAGAGTGTTTCTGTTGGAGCAGACTATATACGCTGCACAGGGGAAGAGACTACACGTTCCTTACAACCTACCTGGGGTTTAGTTAGACTTACAGCTAGGGTTAGCAGAGGTAAGAACACTGTATTCCTACTACGGTACAGGTTCTCTTTATATACATAAATATAAAGGGTGTCACATGACTCGGGAATGTGTTTACCACATGTATGCGTAGTAAGCGCAGTAACATGTGTATGCTGCATGTATTGTCTCATGTATACATGCGTATGCTGCATGTAATGCCTCATGTATGCAGCACGCATCAGGGATTATTTTCAACACCCCCCCTCAAACTGTACAGCGCTCTAAGCAGCTAAGTTTGAATCTCGAAAGTAATTCCGAGAGAGTCTCTAAATTTCCTGAATAGGACGGCGCCAAGGTTCTTTGTGAACATGTCAGCCGGATTATCACTTCCAGGAATGAAAACGACTGTGACTTTGTCATTTTCTATGCATTCGCGGGTGTAGTGGTAGCGAATGTCTATATGTTTGGTCCTTCTTTCCTGAACTGGATTTGATCCAATAAAGATGGATCCTTGATTATCAGCGCAGATTGGTACGCGCTTCAGTGTATATCCAAGTTCCTGGAATAAGGACTCTATCCACACTATCTGCCGACAAGTGTCGGAGAGAGCCATGTATTCGGCTTCTGTGGATGACAGTGCTACAGTTTTTTGTAAACGGGACTGCCAGCACACAATGCCACTCGCCAGAGTAGCAAAGTAACCCGTTGTAGATCGGCGCTTGACTGTGTCAGCTGCCCAATCAGAATCTGTGAAGGCCTGTAGCCCCTCGGATTTCTCTCCATCATAGACCATACTGTACTTCTGGGTTCCCACCAGATAGCGCATTATGTACATTGCTTTGTCTAGATGTTCTTGGCTAGGATTAGCCGAGAATTGCGACATCTTGATTACCGCGTAAGCGATATCAGGTCGCGTTCCGAGCATCAGATACAATAAAGATCCGATCACAGACTGATATTTTGATCTAAGCGCCGCGTTTGGCGTCGCTGTGTTCTCCGACGGTTTGTAGCCAGTCGGGAGCGGAGTGGGGGCAATCTTGGCATTTGTCATCTCGAATCTCTCAAGCACTTTGGCGAGATATTCTGTTTGATCGAGTTTGACTTTTGCAGCGGTCTGGGTGACGCGCATGCCTAAGAATTCCGTGACTTTTTCAGTACTACGGCACTCCCAATGCTTCAGGCAAGCATTCTTCTTTTCATCCACAAGTTTCTTGTTCTTGCCCATGAACAAGCCATCATCAACATAGACTAGCGCAATAACGATGCTGCCTGTCTTAGGATCCTTGTGTATGAAGATGCCGGCATCGGAGCTGGCGCGCACGAACCCAATGGTGCGCATAAATGCCTCTAGCTCTCTCCACCATGCTAGTGAAGCCTGTTTAAGGCCATACAATGCTCGGCGTAAGCGCATTACTTTGCGCTCTTTACCCTCGAGTTTGAAACCTTCGGGTTGATCCATATAGATCTCCTCATCAAGTTTGCCGTATAAAAATGCGGTTTTTACATCTAGACCGGTCATATACATGCCTTCTAGAGACGCAAGGGCAAACATGAGGCGTACGGTCTCATAGCGGACTACTGGTGAGAAAATCTCATCAAAGTCAACGCCTTCGACTTGTGAAAAGCCTTTGGCCACGAGTCTGGCTCGTTTTCTTCCGTCCGATTTCACAGAGAAAACCCATCTATTTTTGATCGTTTTTCGATCATGTGGAAGATCGACGATGTCATAGACTTGTCGCTTGCGAAGAGCCTCTAACTCTTCACGACAAGCCTGTTTCCACTCAAGTTGCTGCTGCCGGGGTAGGCGCGCAATATCGCGAAATTGGTTTGGAACTAGGCTTTTTCCGCTTGATGGTGTGACTGCTTTTGACAACAGCCAGCGGATAAGCTCATCTCCTCCTTCCTTGGTTATCTTTTTAATATAACCTGCTTCGTCCGGTTCCCCCATTGGGTGATCATGTTCTTGATTATTGGAATCGGGCACACTCTCGTGGGGTGCCGAACTCGGTCCAGCAACCGGTTCTTGCTGTTGAGGTCGTGGTCGTGTTCGGTTATGATCCGAATCTTGACCCACAGACTTCTTCCAATATCGATCACGCGCAATGTCTCTCTCTATGTCAGAGGGGAGTCGCTGTTCTCCATAGGTATTACCGGGACGGTTTGGGATTTTCCTCTGCCTGCCTGATCGACGGGGCAATTGCTGCCATTCCTGTTGATCTTCACGTCTTGGACGAAAGTCCTCAGTGCTAACTGGAGGCGGCGGAGGAGGAGCGTTAGTCGCATCGTCATGCGCCTTTTGCTCGCTTGGTAAATCATCATCATCTTCTGATGATGGAGGAAGGGGCGGATTTTGTGGCGGTATAGGGTCATCGCCATCCGTTCCAGATGAGTGGTCGTCATCTTCTGGTTCTGGTGGAAAATCACCAAGGTCTGTCTTGGCAGGAGTTTTAGCTCCGGGACAGCATGGGAACATCGTTTCATCAAATAGTGCCGTAGCACCAATGAATATTGCGCCATTTCGTCGCATGAAACGATATGCTTTAATGCCATCTTCTACTCCAAGGTACGTCATTAGCTCCGATCGAGGAGACAATGTTGTTGGACGTTTTTCCTTTGGTAGATAGACATAAGCACCGCAACCGAAGACCTTCAGATTGTTTAGATCTGGGCGGACCTTTGTCAGGTCCTCAAAAGGTGTCAGCCATTTCAGGCGCCTTATTGGGGTTCGGTTGTATAAATGTGTTGCATGTTCTATGCAAAATTCCCACCATGATTGTGGTAGACAAGCGGTGAATCGCAGGGTTTGCGACTTTTCCATTATTGTCCTTATGGCGCGCTCTGCGCGCCCGTTCTGTTGATGAACGTGGGGTGCAGACATCTCTATTTTGATGCCTAAATCCTTGAGCTGTTTTTGTAGCTCACGATCCTTGAACTCCCCCCCTGGATCGACACGCCAGCGCTTGATTGTAGCGCCATATTGGGTCTTAGCCATCGCTTGAAATTGTCTAATCGCTGCAGCAGCGTCAGATTTCTTTCTAAGGCATTGGACCCAAATATGTGACGTTTTGTCATCCAGAAATACAATGAAGTATTTATGTTTGTGGTACGATAGTACCGGGAGTTCCTTTAGGTCGGAATGTATTAATTCAAAGGATTTGTCAGCTCGTGAGTCTGACTCGGGAAAAGATTTTGAGGTCATTTTCCCTTCTGCACACCCTGGACATATAATTTTGTCTTTAGGAATAATTAAATTCCTTGGGAATTTTATGGTGCTTTTAGGCATTTTCCCTAGCGCCTCTTTGGATGGGTGTCCAAGTCGCCTATGCCAAGTCAAGTAGTCAGCGACATAAATGGTCGCGACATTAACCTTTTTGGTGCTCAATATATGAGTCCGAGCCCAATAGATCGTGTCATTCCTCCTTAGAGGGACACAATGCATGATTGGGTTTCCATGCTCGATGAATGAAATGTATGCGGAGGAACCACGCACATCACTTCCGTCTTGTAAAAAGACCCCCATTGACATCAATCGAGTATTAATGTCGGGTATGTAGTAGACGGGGTATAGTCGCGTTTCACGCGTCTCTGACTTCCCATTACATACTACCTGGTGTCTAATGAAGACTGCTCCTTTTCCTACTATATGAGTAGTACCAGTGGCCGTTTGGACCAAGGTAGAGTCCTTTCTCGGTAAAGGCTCGTAAGAAGCGAAATCTTTTATTTCACCAGTGAAGTGTTTTGATGCGCCTGAATCCATGATCCAGTCGGCACCTTTCTTACAATCTCCCTTTGCACACATAGCACATATATTAAGATCTACATAATTCCATGATACATTTAATAGCGGTAAAATTTCACATGAAAAGTTCGCTGTATTCATAGGAATTTTAATCTTAGTGCTTGTGGCAGGGAAAAGGACTGACCTGTCATCATACGCCCCTGTGTCAAGGGGTTCATCGACGAGCATTTCGTCGACGGCTTTCCACACTTCCTCGTCAGTTACCGGAGGTTCGGATCCGAGGGAGACGGTATCGTCTTCTACCTCCTCGATCGTTGCCTCGGTTTCTGGCTCTATCCTCCTTCTCTTACCTTCTCGCACCGTAAGGTGCTCTTCCAGCGGTCGCAGATTTTTCGCAGTGCGCGGAAGTTGCATGCGCTCGAGGGTGTCTCGAGCTTGCTGATATTCGGTGTAAACCGAACGAGAAGAAGAGGCCGCGCCCGTATATGCCTGTGCAGGCGGTCGGCGGCGAGGATCCCTTGTGGGAGTGTGTTCGCGTCGCTCGATGCGCTGTATGAGCGGCATCGGCGGTATGATGGTGCCATTACCATTTATGGTGGTAAAGGCGTTGGAGGCGAGGTGGGTATGCTTCTCCTTTGGCTTCTCCTCCTTAGTCTTTCTGTCCCCACGTCGTCCATGTTTTCGGGACGAGTCTCCGTTGCTGTTTTGCCCTTCTTTGGGCTGCCATTTGGGGTTTCCCCCCTTGCGCTTAACAGCAGAAAGTTTGTTGGCCTGAGGCTGGCCAGCGGGCTTTCCAACTGCTGTGCGCCTTGAGGCTTCAGCAACAATGGAGTCTTTGACATGTTTAAACGTCAAAGCGCTAGTAGCGGTCGTGTTAAGGACCGTTGCAGACAATGAATCGTACTCGCGCGGCATCGCAGCAAGTAGGATCATGGCCTGTACTAGCTCGGGGATGGCGACATTGGCAGCCGTGAGGCGCTCGAATTTGTCAGCCATCTTAGCAATCTCTGGCGCGGGGTTCGCAGCCGGAATTTTGATTGCTATTGCGGACCTAAAGTCCGAAAAGACTTGGGAGGGGCCGTCCACACCATAATCGGTGCGGATGAGGTCCCACACCTCCTCAGCAGTGTCCTTGGTGTTGGCACGCTGCCGAATGGAGGGGGCCAGGCGGAGCACTAGGCTACCAATAGCCTGGTCATTTTTGTTGCTCCAGGTCTGGAGCTTGGCATTAGCGTCCGCTACCAAGGTAGCGTTCGTCGCCGTCAAAGGAGGCGCCGGGGGCGGTTTTTGCTCCGCCCCGCTAGTTATTTGCCAGAGGCCCTGAGACCTGAGCCACGCCTTCATCGAGTCGGCCCACTGAATGTAATTTGAGCCATCGAATGTTTGAACGAGTTTTTCAAGAGTGGAAGACATGATGTTGTGGTGGCAGCTGGGGTAAGCGCTCAATCAGTCTTTTACTCAATGAAACACGTTAAACGTTCTCAGGAAAAAACACTCCTTCAGAGTGATTAACCCTAGTGATCCTAGGTTTTATATGCAGCTCGCAGGGAGCGCAATGCAGCTCACGAAGAGCGCAAGGTTATAATTTGGAGACGATGAAGTCAACGTCGTTCGCAGCTAATTAAAGCGCGTTCGCGACGTGCCCAGCAGGGCCCATAACCTGTTGGAGCAGACTATATACGCTGCACAGGGGAAGAGACTACACGTTCCTTACAACCTACCTGGGGTTTAGTTAGACTTACAGCTAGGGTTAGCAGAGGTAAGAACACTGTATTCCTACTACGGTACAGGTTCTCTTTATATACATAAATATAAAGGGTGTCACATGACTCGGGAATGTGTTTACCACATGTATGCGTAGTAAGCGCAGTAACATGTGTATGCTGCATGTATTGTCTCATGTATACATGCGTATGCTGCATGTAATGCCTCATGTATGCAGCACGCATCAGGGATTATTTTCAACAGTTTCAGCCAGGCCTGGGCATCCTACCTGAGAGCATCAAACATGCAAAGCCAGCACTCACTGTGTGGGCTGTTCGCTTGGTGTCCAGTCTTGTTTGGGCAGAAGGACAGCAGATGATCAAGTGAGAAACTGGGTTGTACTTGAGGGCATCGGAGAAATCAAAAGATGGGCCAAATGTGTGCATGCATGCCAAGCATGCAACTTGGGATGCCATGGACTCCTTTAGTTTGGCAAACATGCAGAAGATCATCGAGATCAATGCACCAGTACTTTGGGAAATTGTGTCATTCTATGTGAATTCAGACTATGGAGCCCTGGTAGACAATCAAGCAGTGGCAGTTCATAGACATCAGCCCCAGAATGTGGTTTGTACAGATTCCACTTCAAGTCTCCCAAAGTTCATACTAATATATTGTCAGATGTGTACCAGTGCCATCATGTCAATGACATTTGGGCACTCAGATTGTTGGAGTCGTGCGGTCTCTCAGGGTCTCATCTACTACTAGATGAGACGGTTTGGACAGGGCTCGCGTCTACTACTAGATGCGAGTCGGAAAGGACGCGGACAAGCAAAGATGATTTCTATCTACCACATGTGCGTGTCTATCTACGAGGTCACGTGACCACTAAGGGGAATGCCAGACTCTGGCACGGCTCTGCTATGGACTCTGCTATGGGCACTACTGCCATGGCTACATCGTGCAAACTTATATGCCTTATGTTGTGGAATCTGGTATTTTGCTGTCAAAGTGCATCACTCGATATTCCATGTCAAAAGTTGGCTAGGTCAATCAGTTGCATATTCATCAGTGTATGAAGCACTTTGTGGGATGGCCAAACAGAAGCTTAAATATTTAAAAGAAGCACTTCTCCCAGGCTCTGGACACCATGTACTTACCATTAGCAATAACACATAGACCTTTGTGAAACCACGTGATCATAGAATCAGACGTGAGAAGAAACCAAGGCCTGGCTGGCACCACTGTGGAAATGCAGGATGCAGATCCTGAAGCATTTGATCTTCAGGAACTGATTTGCCATCAAGCAAAAAAGATTTGACAGCTTAAATGATTTTAGCAGACATTGATGGACCACACCTCAAAAATGTTGCTGTCACACAGATCATGGATGTCCTCGTGCAATTTGTACCAGTTCTTGCCATCTATTCAAAGCAATTGAAGGCATGGTCAGAGGAAATTCTTGTCAAAAACCCTATCCCAAAGAATCAACTCACCAAGATCACCCCTTTGGCTACCAACAACTCAGGTGAAATGCTTGTCCAAGAGATGAAGCAAGGAGTACTCGACTTCACAACTAATCAGATGGGAATTGATAAGGAGATGCTAGACAATCAGTGCTGGATCTATTCAGGAGACAGAAAGACATTTGATCAGCTGTTGAAGTTGAAGAAGTACTTGATGGCCAAAGAGGGTGACTTCAAATCCTTTCGATGGTTAGCTCCCCTGCTCGAATTGTGGCATACCAAATGGATGGACCTTAGCTGAATTGTTTGCACTCATTGGGGGAAAGACTTTCCTGATAATACATCCACACTTGGGTATGCTGCCAAACTTGTGGAATGTCTGACACCAAATGATCTTAAAAAGGTGGATTTTTATGATGGTGCACATATCATAAACCTGACATTGGATGCACATGTCTTAAATCTCTGGGAGGTCTATTTCAAGACCTCAGACCTGGTCCAGTATTTTGAGATGAGAAAAGAAGGCAATAGTATACCTACCTTCAATGAGCTTCTTGATGCTGCAGGAATCCTCTCTAGAAGACATGCAACAACACAAGTGCATAAGCGCATGCTCTTCCCATGAGAAGATAATCCAAATAACGTACTGTTAGGCTCTCCATGGATTCCATGAGAAGACAGTGGTCAAGACATTGAGATGGGGGACCTATATCCAAGGACGAGGAAGACCATCTATCAGATTTGTCTGGAGCACCTGAAAATCCCAATGCAGACATCACCTTGGCAAATAGTACGTTGTTTATTCAAAATGCAATTTGGTGGCAAGAAATGTGTAAAGCTGTGGCAAATGGAGACCCTGGCTGAGTTTGGGAAATCTTGAAGCTGTGGATCTTCACGTTCACAGGGAGTGGAAACCCTTATTACTCGCAATACCTGTTGGAATTATATTGCAACTTAAAATGGGAATTTTCACCAAAATTACACCATGCCATACTAACGAATTGGGTTGTCAATCTTCATGGAGAACCGGGCATGTTCATCAAGATGGACATGATGCAAGAACATTTTAACTTTTGGCTTGAAGATATGGCACAACACAAGGGGAAGGAATTTGAGGAACCATTCTATCGGTGGGTGCTATCCATGAATGTGCACCACTTCTTGCATATGAAGGACAAAATGGAGAATGTGGTATTCCTGAAGGCTCAAACAAAAAAACACTCAGCGCCACATCTGAACAATGAGCTGAAAGAGATAATGAAACACCTGGGAGATATGGAAGTCAATTTCCGAAGACCAGGACGTTGTGAGGGTTTTGAAGCAGTTGATGATTTCTCAAAGGCTTGTGATATCCATATTGCATCGGAAAAGATATGTTACTAAATAAGTAAAGGTATTAAGCCATGGTTCACTTTTTCTTACATTAACACTGCCTGTCTCAGGATCAACTTCAGTACATCCAAAAGTAGGTCTGGGGAAACAGCCTTGCACTTCACCCAGATGTTATCCAAACAGCCCCTGTAAGGACATGCTTTTCTCTGAGAACCATCCTTATTTTTGTTTCTGGAACATTTATGGACATTCAACTTCATAAGTAAGTCATCAACCATAATTCTGAACCTTGACCACCACGACTGCAACACATTGCAGCCATCACAACTGTCACACAGAGTATCATGGCAAGGAGGTGGAGGAGCTTCAGGCAGTGTTTCTGTTGGGTCCTTGTAAGCTTGTTTGTGTGAAGCCATTTCAATGTCTGATTCTATTTTTTCTTTGTTCCCAGACAAAACATTGCCTGCATGGCAGCCTTCTATATATTAATCAACTTACATCAAAATTCAGAGCTTGGATCAAGGATATTGCGTCAGATCTGTTCTGGCGAGAGGCCTCCTCAAATCCAAAGCAACATGTGAAGATGGAGGGTGAGTTGGCCTTGGTGTTCAATGGTGCCATAGTATCCTGAAGTTTTTTCATAAAGCCCCCAATGATCTGTGCTAACACCCAGAACATGTTCTATGAACATTTCAACCATGAAATGGAAAAAATGTGCTCCTGTGACAGGATTATTTGCAATGAGACAGTAATGATCATCATCTGACCAAAGGAGTTCAACATCCAGCCTCTCTTTTCCATCAGCAAAATACAGGCATATTGGATGCTTGTTGTCAGCAGGAGACAATGTAATATACCAAATTGGAGCTCCAAGGTAAGCCATCATGGACCAGATTTCATTCCACATTTGTTTTTTACTAGTGATTGAACCATCAACCCTACCATCTATATGATCGAGATCACGAGTCAGCTGAAACAAGTCCATTCTTCATCGGTAGCAGGTTTTACAAGCTCATCAGCTGCCATCCACTTTGCAAGATTTTCCAAGACCTCTTGGTTCATGCTCAGCAGTCTCTCAGCAATCTTGTCAAAGTTACATGTTTCAGTGAGCAACAAGCCTCCTGTGGTGCACTCCTTGACTTGCTGATGACTGAAGGCAACAAATGGAAAGCAGATATCATGCTGAAAGCACTTGTCATGGTACATCAGCAGATGCCATTTGTGTGCCTTATCAGATACTGAGGTCATCCCAATGCCTCCCAAGCCATATGGAAAGAGCCATGGGAATATCTGTGGGTATAGATTCAGATTGTTATCTACCAAGAGTGGAGTTGACCCATGGGAGACCGTGAGGGCTCCCCCATGGTTATCCCAGTGTTTTAGGGCAATCCCTTTCAGAGCATTGAGAGACTTTGTATCATACTGACCTCCCATAAAACCATGGACAACAAATGGGCATTCCCTATCCTCAACACCATGATCCACTGCATCATCAAATACACTAGTTCCTTCTTCAACTCTGTTGGTGAGTGAATGTTGGAATTCTACAGATATGGGAGGACATTGTTCTGGATAGCGGTCCAATTCATCATATGCAATTTCCAGATCAGCATAATCTGAGTGATTTAACTTCAACCATTCTAGTGCGTGAGCTACCTTCTGTCTTCTGACTAACAGAGGCATGCACTGCAATTCCTTCTCTGTGGGCTTGCACATCCCAGTGAACAAAATTGCAAGGACTTCATCAAGATCTTCTATAGGTGGGGGAAGCCAATAGTACACCTTTGGAACAGATGATTTGAATGCTAACATGCAAAGCCATCTTTGTTTACCCAGATGATGCAACATGAATGAAGCAGCTATTCACCTGCACACGCGCAATCAGCAGCTTTTCTACAAATCCAAGGCAGGACAGCTCTTCAGGGACTTCACCTAACCATAGGCCATTTGCTAATACGTGCAGAGGAACCTTTCCATTTTGCAAGGGTTTCTGACAACCATCGCAGATGCGATCACATGCATGGTCCAACACAGGGCCCTGGAATTCACAAATCGGCTGTGAAGACTTCAACCATTCAATTCTCGTAACATTTGATACAGTAAGCACAGACAGTAAATTTTTCACAGCCTTCAACTTAGAAAGCTGAGAAATCGGCATCAGCTGCCCGCATACAGTGCATCCGGCTTCCTCAACTGAGAGAGGTGTTGAACTTGCACAGAAATCACTGATAATTCTGTGTGACAAGCTGTCATCTGGCAGAATAGGTGGAAGGTTGGTGAGTGTAAGTGCAGGGTCGAATGGAATAGATGGAGGTTGTTGTCTATCTGAATCCTCCAACTTTCCCCTTGGTATTTCAGGAAGTTGCACTTTATGACTGTCTGCCCCATTCTTATCTGGCTTTGACCTGCGGACCCTAAAACAATTTTTTTCTCTTGCAGACCATGATTGAACAATGGAGAAAATGCTCAAGTAGAGGTTGCAGGACCCACAGCTATGATTTTTGAAGTAGGATGGAAGCTCTGACTTAGGGATGTGTGATCCTATTGTAATCTTGTGGAGTTTGGCTACCTTGAATGTCATTTTGACTGACATGTAAGGTAGCATATTCTGCAATGGAACACTAGCATGCACAAACTTGTTACAAACAGGATAGGCAAGCTGTCTAAGACTGTCAACGTGATCATGGAATACAAATGCACAGTTGTCATCAGGATCATCTCCCACTACAATGTATGGTTCAATTGCTCCAACCAGTATCTCATGTTGGCCACCACCACCTTGAATGAACCTTTGGCTTTTCCAAGCAAGCATTTGAGAATTGGACACATGCATATGACAGATCACCAAATCCCCACTGCAAGAGATGCAATGGTATCTAGGGCTCGGAGTCCAGTGACTGCAAAACGATATGATGTTCAAGCACAAGAAACAATCATGTAAGCCATGAATGGAGAGGTGAATGAAACTGGAAGTGGTACAACACTAATAGTTGATGATGTTGATCCTTTACATTGGAGATACAGTCTCAAAGGTTGCAAGCCAATTGTGCATATGCACATAATGAGAAAAAGGATGCAAGACATGCAGAAAAATCATGTCTCAACATCATATTGTGGGCCTCATGCATAAATGCCTGGAAGGCAAGGAAATGAGGGTTCTGGGAAGGGATACAATTTATCAGTACAATAGTAAGGAACAGGTTGCAGTAATACAGGAATAATGGAGTAAAATAAAGACTGTAAACCAAGAAAGCAATGAAGTGGACAAACAATTCAATGGCAGATTGAAAAATCCAATATGAAGCTATCAGAAGAGAGTCTGGGAGACTGCATGCATATGAAAGAAAAGTGCCTTGTACAGGCCAGAGAACATGATTGGTCATGATAATGGTGACATTGTATTTGCTATGTAAATACATGAAGACTTTGCAAACACAATATTTGAGGACAGAGATAGGGTTGGCAGGACCCCCAATAAAGGCAGGGACAGGGTTTAAAACCCCAACATCGAGGACAACCTCAAAAATGACAATGAGAACTTCAGGGAAGTGAACTTATGTTTGCTCCGAGTCAAGTTCAGATTACTCATGAGTTCATTTTGTACTGGTTTGAGCGGGCTGTTGCTTTCAGCATGGCAGATCCCAGTTCTCCTGAGCATGGGGCATTACATATACAGCACAGGTTGCGATACATGATCAACATGTTCCTAAGTCAGCCATTGCCTTCATTCTCCATCTGCTGGCCAGTGGACATGCCATCATGATACTACACAGAGCCAGATTCAGCAATGAAGCGTGATGTGAAGTGATTATGAAGATGGTACATCACCCCTCTAAGCTTGTAAGTTGTCTGTTGTCCATCAGCTGTGGTAATAACTATACTTTCCAACAGGGAAGTCTGGTGCTGTGACATGTCAAATGCAATTATAGTGGGTGCCTCCTCAAAAACATGTCTTTGTATGAGAAGAGACTGACATACATGGCAGCATGATGCACACTCAATGGACTGATTGTCAACAAATGCTTGTATGGTGGGGCATTGGCGTAAAATTGTAATTTGATAGCTAGAGGCAAGTGATCTGGCCCTATTCACCAGAAATCCAGAATGGATTGAATTCCAGTGAACCTACCCCAAGCAAATGCCATCGTATAAAATTGCAGACATCTTCAAGACTATATGCAGTACCATGAGGTCTAGTCTGTGAGAAACTGTTGGAAATCTGTCCTAAATATTCATTGTTGACATCTTTGAATTGGTTAGTCCACTCCATTGTGTCATCTTGCCATATATTGAACAGTAGACATGACTGCATCATATGCACAACTATTGTTGCTCCACTGTGATCCTTGTGGACCAACAACTGGTGTGTGATTCTCTGTTGCATCACTCAACTCTGTTTTACTACTTGACTCTGTTTTAATTTTTTTTGATGTTGGTTTGTCCTTTGGATGATCAAGCTCTGTACTAAACTTCCACTTTCCAAGATATGCTGGTTGAGCTCTCATGCCATCTGCTGGTAAAACATGAGACACTCCTGTCTTTCTTAGACATAGATCAGGAATTGGCTTAGAAGAAATCATAATTTTCCGATTGGCCTCAGTACTGTCTGACAAGTGAAACAGATCATGGTCATTCCACTGGATTGCTCAATGAACCTTTGATGGCAAATATTTTTCCCCTTTAACTAGATGAAAGGTTGATATGAGATCATTTCTACTGTTGCCTACTACTGAACTTGGCAGCTTTCTATTATAATGCAGTGTAGTTATATCATCCAACATCTCAAGCTCCCTGAATTCCTGACATAGTGCACCTGAAGCACCCCCTGTAATTTTGTATGCATCAAAGCCTTGTAGTATCACTGTACCTGCTGCTGATGCACTCCTAGATAGTGCAGTATAATAAGACTGGTGGCTCCTTGCACTAGAAAGATCAACAACATTGAATGCCTTGAGAGGTATAATCTGTCATAGCAAAACTCAACTTGACTCCTGGAGATAATGATAGTTGCATCATTTGGAAGAACACATTGGGTGTTGGTGATTGTTCTCGTCAATGGTACAACATTTTCAGGTAAGTTTTCCAGTTGCACAATTTGTGGAGGATTTACAAGCTTTACAAACAGTGTATCAAGCATGCATTGACCCCTGGAACCCCTGGTTGTCTGCCAGTCATACACTGTTGCATCTTGACCTTTGGTCATACATAGCTCTGTTGCACTGTTTAATCGAATAATCACAGGTAGTCCACGACAAAGTGACAATTTACCAGGTATGTTTTTTGTATTACTGCTAGGTGGCAAATTCCAAAGGGTCTGCTGTAAGGCTGGTGACAGGGAAGGGATTTGGACTCACTTATTTCTCAATATCATGAATGACTTTTTCTTACTGGACCCTTGTGCTTGATCATCTGTTGAACTAACTGTGTCTTCAGAATAGAAAGTAACAAGATCTTGTCCAGTCTCAGCTGCAAATCTTTGAGAACCAAGGTCATTGATGACATCCTTTGGCAAATTCAGTGTAGTGATTATGGACACATTACAAATTGTTTTTCATTGACAGAAGGACAGCCCTCAAGATCACTGGATATCTGAGAATGCAAAAATGTGATGTCATCAGGTGTGCATGATTTATATCTCATATTGCTCAATGCTTCATGCAGCCTTGCATCACTGGGAGTTTGAGTCTTTTGATGCATGTTTTGATGCAGAATAACAACAGTGGTTATTTGATGCCACAGGGCCTTTCCAATTGCAGCTTCTTGATCATGAAGACTTCATGGATTTGAACCAACTGTTCTACTGTACAAGGATGCATGCTCCTGCCCAATTGCAGGAGGAAGTTGTGTAAAATCACCTGAAAAAATCATGTTTAGTCCTCCAAAGGGTTCCTCATTGTTGTTCATGACCCATGCAAGTCTTTCACTGATCCTATAAATGTCCTTGCAGGATAACATTGACACCTCATCCATAAAAACATAGTCAACCCCCTGCAATCATTGTTTTACCTCTGCAAGCTGCAAATTTGCAGACTTGCCAAATGCAAAATCATTTATCCCAAACATATAATGATAAGTTGAACCCCCAAGCAATGCTGCTGCACTGCCAGTTGGTGCCACAATAATGAATTGATGGGACTCCTTCTTACATTTGAAAAACTCCATCAGGGCCTTCAATACTTGGGATTTTCCTGTTCCCCCCATTCCACCAATATGCATCTTCAACTTCTCAGAAGTCGGGTGACAAGAGTGGTTGGAAACTATATGAAATGCACACTCCTGTTCTGCATTCAGATGGAACATCTTTGCAACAGAGTCCATTTCAGCTTTCCAGTCTGGGCTAACACACTTTTTCTCTAGATAGCCTTGGTCGACAATCTTGACACCCTGCAATGTACCTTCACCACATGAGTGGGGAGCATCAGTAGGTCTGCTGTCCTGGTAACTTTGTAACTGACTCTCAAGAATGCCCTGTCTTTTTGAGGCAACCCCATTTTTCCATTCACTTCTGACACATATGCCTGAAACAGACTCATAAGATGTTGGGACACAATCATCTGGGAGAGTTTCAAGTTGATGTGCAGTCCAACCAAGCCAGGTCATGATGAGCTTGGTTATGGACATTGACTTTATTTTTGCTGGAACCTTTGACTTTGCTGATTCTCAATCTCAATCTCTTCAGCAGGCAAGTTATCAACTAAAATATCATCCAGTCCATCCAAAACATCTGAATGATTGAATTCATGGGGAATAGTATCATCATTCATCCAACCAGGCACAGTGGTAGCTCCCTTCTTCAATTCAGATAAAAAATCATCCTTCTGGTCAAGGCACTCATAACAAATGTTGAAGTTTTTCATTATCTTTTTCTGTTGGTTAGTAAATACATGAGCAACAAATGCTTCATCCCAGGAGGCATTCTTTGCTTCAAGAGTAGAACCAGTTGGCCAAGGTTTAAACAAAGTTAACATAGTTGTGCAATAAAATTTCCTGTCACCTTGGTCACGACGAGGAAGTGTCTGTCCTACAAAATTGGGTACAAGTGGAGAAGGAAAAGACTTCAAGACATGGGTAGCAGCAAGTGGATGTGACTCTGTGAAATGCAGCATTCTTTTCAGCAAATCATGATTGTCTGAACTGTCATTAGCAGGATTCTGGTGACTTGCAGCATCATGTCCATGATCAGCTTCTTCTGCATCGTCACAGTCATTATGATCAGATGGATCAGGGGGTGCAGGTTTTTTTGTAGGTTTGCTTGGAAATTTTACATGTTTATAGTTTGATATCCAGTCATAAAGTGACATATCTTCCAGGTCTACTGGGCGGCAAACATAATTGACCACATTTGATATTCCAACAATTCTTCCATTCTGCTTCAAGATGGCAACCTTTTGGGTCTGCTCTCCAGTAAGATTCTCATCCCAGGCCTTTCTAACCTCATGAACAAAGGACTGCCAGTAAAATGGTACAAATTTATGGCTAGTGTAGTGGTCTGGGTTACTGAGTAAGTACAAACATATCATGGGTGAACCCATTTCCAATTTTGTACACATTGTATTCACCATCTTTGTCATAAACTTTCTGGCCTTCACATGGCTGCTTTCACAGCCACCTAGCATTTCTGTATTCTTTTGGAATATGGAACAGATGGATTCAAAGACAACATGTGTCTTCAAACTCATTTTTGTTATGTAGTCTGACACATACAATAGAGTTCCTTTGATGGCAGTCCCAGACCTCAGACTTGTGACATCAGTGTTGCAATGGAACAGATAGGAAACAATAGGTGAGAAGTTGTTGATCCAAGGCTCCTTTTTCTTCAGGTTGAGTGCACCAGTGACTGGATCAACCTGGGTTTCTATGAAGGTCTCTCAGGAAAAGCGTGATTTACATTTACCCCATTTATTGTCAAGACAGCCTTTGTAACTCTTTGCTTTATTCTGAGGACCATTTTTATTAATGTTGCTACTGCAGGTGTGTATATTAGACTTTGACACCACATCATCAACATTACTTGCAAAATTTTCCCATCAGGTCTTTAAATTTTGGCACTTTTTGCAGCTATCACACTCAGTTGAGCAACCTGAGCTGCATGGTAAAGGTGGAGGCTCAGGCAGTGTTTTTGTTGGATCAAGATAGTCTTCAGCATGTGAAGCATGGAACACATTAGACAAGACCTCTGCTTGTGTGCCTGTCAAAAATTCTCTTTGGGAAGCACTCTCAAGATACTCAACTATTTTTTGCTGGAAATTAGAGGTGGGGTCAATTATTTGATCCCTTATCTCATCTGGAGTAAGGCCACCCTTAATCCAAAGCAAAAGATGGATATGAAGTGTAAGTTGACCTTGTTGTTCAACTGTACCATAGTATGCAGAAAAGTCCAGGATGGCATGAGTCCATGCCAAGTACATGTTTGATGAACTGTTCAATCATGAAGTAGAAAAACCAAGCACAGGCTACAGGATTATTAGCAATGAGTTGATATTGGTCCTCTGGAAGTCTAATACTAGGTTTGAATGTAACATCTTGATCAGCATAGTACAAAGCAATGGGATTCTTAACATCAGCAGGTGAAAGTGTGATATACCAGAGTGGAGCACCTTGATGGGCTATCAATGACCATATTTCATTTCTCATATACTTCTTACTAGTGACTGAACCAGAAGTCTTACCACCTATATGGTCCAAGTCTTGAATAGCTTGAAAGCAGTCCTTTTCTTCTTGGGTAGATGGTTTGATTATATCCCCCTTTGACATCTTATCAGCTATCAATGACATGACCTCTTGATCAAGGTCGAGAAGATGCTGTGCTATATCATCAAATGTTTTTGTTTCAGCCAACAAAAACCCACCTGTTGTACTGGCCTTTATCTGCTTGTGACTGAAGGCTACAAAAGGGAAGCTGGGATCTCTTTGGAAACACTTGTCATGGTACATAAGAAGATGTCTTTTATGCTCTTTATCGATAGTGATGTTGACCCAATCCCTCCATGACCATAGGTAAAGAGCCAAGGAAAGAGCTGTGGGTATAGTCCTGGATTCTTGTAAATTGATTCAGCATATGGGCTGTGACCAATTGCAAGGGCTTTTCCTTTATTTGACCAGTGCTGAAGAGCAAGAGCCTTTTGTGCATCAACTGTTTTGGTATCCAGTTCTGCTCCTGTCAAACCATGAACAATGAAAGGGCACTCTCCCTGGGTAACACCATCATCAACTTGATTATCACATGCACTTGTACCTTCAGGAACCTTGTTGGAATCTGCATGGCAATATTCTATGGACACAGGAGGCAGATCTTCTGGATAGCTATTTAAATTTTCATATGATATATCCAAGTCACGGTAATCAATATGGTTCAGCTTTAGCCATTCAAGTGCCTTGGCTACTTGGTTTCTCCTCACTAGAAGTGGGGTATGTGACAGGTCCTTTTCTGTAGGTTTTGTAGGTCCTGTGAGTAGAATGGCAAGAACATCATCCATTTCTTCTACTGGAGGAGGCAGAGTCTGGTATACCTTTGGGAGAGGGGATTCAAATGCAATTACATGAGCAACCATTTTTCTGAGACCACTAGAAGCCACTTTGACAAAACAACAATTGTGATGTATATGAGCAACAAGAAGTCTCTCTACATAGTTGAGGTCTGACAGCACCTTTGGAGCTTCACCAAGCCAAAGGTTATTAGCTAAAGCAAGACATGGAACTTTCCCTTTTCTGATGCACTTATGGCAGTTATCACACACTTTGTTGCATTGGTAATTAAGAACTGGACCCTTGAACTCAGAAATTGCTTGAGATGCTGATTTGTGTTCAGTTTGAGTCACACCTGGAGCTGCTAAGATGGCAAGCATTGTCTTGATAGCTTTCAGACAGCTCGGCTGAGCAACAGGCACCAACTCGGCACATACAGCACACCCTGATTCCTCAAGTAATGATAGTGTTGACTCTTTCCACCATTCTCTGACTATAGTCTTGCCTAATTCCTTTGTGGCTGGTGGAGGTGGAAATGGGTCAGATGTAGTGCTTGCACTAGATTTATTATGTTTGGAGCCCTTATGCTTTGTAGTGCCTGCATCATGTTTAGAACCTTGCCACTTCTTCATATTAGCTTGACCTTTTCCTCCTTAGTGAGATTTGCAAATGACTCAGGTGCTTTTTTCTTCTTTTTTACAGCAGCAGGCAGCAGGGCTTCAAGAACAGAAATGTACAATTTACAATTGACACAATCATGACCCTCAAAGATTTTTACAAGTTCATCTTTAGTGAGATGCCAGTGTGAATTGAGAGGAATCTTATGTATCTGTGCAATCTTTTGCACATTCTGCTTAGAAAGATGTGGTACAATGTCAGTAAGGGACAAGTCAGCATATACAAAGCCATGCTGTACAGGGTAAGTCAGGCATTCTATGTCATCTGCATGGTCTACATAATGAAATACATGAGCAGGCATTAATTGTTCACCACCCTTCTTAATATATGATGCAACAGAAGGATGTGAAAATACACATGGTCTGGTCTACCTCTATCAGTAGGGATAAAAGTACAATCATAGCTGAGTGATGTGGAGGAATAATTTGAAGGCCTGCTATGATGTACAGGTATACATAAATACTCAGACAACAATGAACCAACATTGGCAAGTGCAGACAGAATCATACCCATCACATTACTTGTTATTATCAGCAATGTTATTCTGTATACAATGCAGTACCTGCCATGGTGAGTGCAAGCATGTTGTCAAGGGGTTAGTGGCAATATCATGATAGCAGACAAAGCAGACAAAGCAGAAATCATGACTACATAATCATGTCGGGAACATTGATTCCTCAAGAAAACAAGCGCTATACGATGACAGGTCACCGAGATATGGTATGAAGGAAGAACATAGATGCGAAATATAAACTGCCAAAAAGGGGAATGGCATGAGACCAGCAGTTTCGTAGAAATATGCAAGAACACTATGACACCACCAAGTACAGAGAGCATAAATTGATAAATTGAACCCAGAAGCATGGAACATGCAGAAGAAAAAACAGCAGGTTTGATAAAATATTGCATAGCTAGTTTGGACTGAAGTGCACAGGACAGACATGTATCATTCTTTTGTTTGGCAGCATAAAGTTCAGGTTCAAAAGACTGCACATGCAGTCCAAGAGGTTTGACAGTCAAAGTAGAGCATTCTACCAGACAAATTGGGCAGATGGTTCCAAATAGGAAAGATATGTGGACAACAAAAAACTGCCATTGAAGAGTCTGAGCATGAGGCAAGACACACTACCCACAGAACATGTCAACAGAGTGGTCGAGCAGGAGAACATCAAAAGAACTTACAAATGGGCAAGATACATCGACAATGGATGACTCAGGCTGTGACTGAAGAGCCTGAGCACAAGGCAAGACATGCTGCTCATAGAATGTGTCAACAGAGAAGTTGAGCAGGAGGACATCAACAGAACTTACAAATGGGCAAGATATGTCAACAATGGACAACTCAAGTTGCGTTTGAAGAGCCTGAGCATGATGCAAGACATTCTACTCATAGAATGTGTCAATGTCAAGTACAAGGACATCAACAGAACTTACAAATGGGGAAGATATGTTGGTGATGGATGACTGCCATTGAAGAGTCTGAGAACGAGGCAAGACATACTACCTGCAGAACATGTCAACAGAGCAGTCAAGCAGGAGGACATCAAGAGAGCTTACATGAAAAGCCTGAGCATGAGGCAATACATGCTACTCATAGACTGTGTCAACAGAGGAGTTGAGCAGGGACATCAACACAACTCACAATGGAACTATACAGACACTGCACAAGGATAACATTGAAGAAACAGAATGACACAAATGCAAGGATGTGGAACACACACATACACATGTTGAAGTGAGGAGCAATGAATGCAGGATCAGCCGCAGTGAGCAAAAACTGATGATGCATGAGAAATGGGCTGCTCAGGTTTTGGAACGCCACTGACAACATCCCAAAAAGATCTCTCTCTCTTTGGTTGATTTCCATGTATGAACTCCAGCATATTAATTAGGTGGACAGTAACATCTGAAGCAGCAGTTAAACAAGTTAATGCACAACTTGAATCAAGGCCATCTATGAATTTGAAAGTGGTGTGACAACATAAAGTTTATGTAATATGAATTACTACACTAAGCACAACTTGATTTGTTCACTCCTGATGGTCAATGGGCAATGCCAACAGGATGACAAACTGGATGTTTGTCGAAAGACTGGTTGCACCCCACCTATCATCCCCACCAAACATGTTAATGGTGTATCCTATGCTCACAAGCGAGTCACATGGTAAGTCCTGCAAACCATGTTTGTACAATGGCCAGCTGGTCATTTTTGAGAAGTCAGCATCAGAGTACATAAATTCTTTCCCCCCTTCAACACACCCATCATATATGGGGACTACAAAAGCATCATGAGGCCACAGCAAAAAATGTAAGGCAAAGAAAAACAATTACCTCTTTTGTGGAAGGCACGAGTTGTAATGTAGTTGTTGGATTTCTGGGCAGGAACAGGGCTGTGCATGATGGTTATACTTCTAGCACCTTTCTGTTGTGGGGTGGATGGTGCAGACCCAGCTGCATTGTGTTCGTCAATATAATAGATAAAAAGAAGGGCAGGCTCACCTGAAGATGCAGGATGAAAATCCAGAGCAGGTTTCGGTCTTGTTGTAAATGTGATACCCTCAGCAGAGACCGCACATGAGATAGCATAGAAATCGAAAGCAATGCTCCAGAGTGTTGTATCATGACAGAAGTCCTGACGGAATGGTAGTATACAGATCTTGTGGACAAGTTTGGCATATTCTGGCGCTCCTGCAAGACTCTCAGCGACGAGACAACATTCAGATATGACACCTGTCATTAAACAGATGGCTGTGGAAGAGGGATCTTTCAACTTGAGGTGACCACCCTCTTGAGTAAACTCAACTGGCGAGAAGCAGGCAGTGTTGATGAAGAATCCAGATCTTGTGAAGAGCAAAGCTCTAACGAGGTGCCTGCATATAGACACTGTCAGTAAGCACAAAGCAAGGAACAGAAACAGAAGGCCACCAACAAAATGATGTCGACACCTATAAAAGACTCAATGTCTTTCAAAGTAACAACACCCATACTGACAGATGTTATGGATGAAAATGGCTTCATGGACCGGTAAGTTCTGGAGAAGGATGTGGCTAAGCAACATTCAAAAAAATTACAAAAATGTGAGTCATACCCCAGATCAGGCAATCCTTGGTAAATTGGCACCAATTCACTGTCTTGCATACTTAACAACATGACTTTCAATGGATCTTTGTCCACAGCAACACTGGATTGGCTGGTAAGCTGGAAGAGAGTGCACGCGAGGGATCTTGCACATACCCAGAGTCAGGTTTGACAGTCTCACAGTCGCCATCATCATCATCAATTCCAGCCTCATTTTCACTGTTCTCTGGTGTGCCACCATGCCCAATGCCACCTTCAACAGAAACTGCATCGATAGAAACTTGGGAATGCCCCAGATCACTGAGCAAATCATCCTCATGCTCTGCTTCATTTGGACCAGGAAAGGGAGACTTCAACACATGCTGAATGCAGATAATCATATGGCATCACAACTGGAAATAAACAGAGATGACTCACATTGGACTAGGAGGCCACTCACTTTCCAACAATTCTGGGGTTATAGCTGCCGCGACTTGAACAGACACCTTTTTTGAGCCCCCAACAGCACTAAGAGGGGAGGCGGACAGTTAAAGACAGATGCAACTTTTGACAGTCGGAGACAATACAGATGTTGTATAAGCACAAACCAAAGGTGGCTCAGGAACAGGCACAACAGCATCAACATTTTTAGTCTTACGTTTGATCGCAGGCATCCTACAGACAACAAATTAAATTTTAAAGGAATGAAACACTTACTGGACAACAACTTCTGTGTCCATGTACAAGGCTTTTTCAGTCTTTATTTTAGTGCATCTGGTAGATGATATCAGCAAGCACTGGACACAGTAAAGAGCAGAAGCATGCTCACTCTGGATGAGATCTTGACTGCTTGTCAACATTAATTTTGCTGGACGCTTTCTTAGCACCTCGACTACAATGAACACAACATTTAGTACAAGCACAACGCGATGGAAAGACAACACAATAAAAAAGAACGTACCTAGTCAAATCCTTTATGGGATCCGCTGCAGAGTTAGAAGGATGACTCGGAGACAATGACTGTGAACCAAAAACGGGCAGGTTTCCAGAAGTAGATACAGCCTGCATGGCGGCCAAAACAAGGTTTCTATACAAACATCAATTTGGAAAAGAAATATCAGAGTATTAGTAGTACTTACAAGACCAAGACAGCTGGAAGTTGCTGGTAAGCCTGGGTCCCAGGTGGCAGAGTCACAGAAGCACAACGGCTATTCTTCCCAGGTCATTGCATTTGGGCAACATCCCTAACCAGAAAAGTCATTTTGAAGGAAACAGAACAAACCATTTCTACAGCTATGTGCCTGCATTTTTTCTTGCTTGGGCTCGACAACATTTCAACAATTTCACTGAGAAAATGGAGGTAAGATGACACCCACAAATGGAGAACGCAGTCACATACATATCTGATTCATTGTCAGAACAGATGATTTTACACCTGGCATGGCAGCATTAGCAGGACAGATGTCAAAAAACATTCACTTAGACCATCGACAGACACTGTCAACCCTGGATCTTTCATTTTGATTGTCAGAACAGATAACAATGCTAGTGAAAACAAGCACCTTGAAGCAGCCAATGTCAGGATGCATATAAATCCATATACACAAATTGACAACTCACCAACCTAACAGTGTTCAAGATTTTCTTGCCAGACATAGAGGCGAGAGAGATATGTAATGCACTGGTGAGTGAGATATAAAGCAGAGATGGGCAGAGGACTATTGGCAAACGACCTTGTTGGAATCGATGTTTTATTGAGCGGAGAACAAATGACATTCCCAACTTGGATCACGATTCCAAACACGATGATGTGAAATGTAACAGTGACGACTACAGAAGCTTGCCATTCCATTACCAGAAATGAAACAGCGGATAGTCTGTATCAAGCAATTGGATGAGCAAAGGTACATACAAAAACTGGAATACAATCACCAATAACATTGAAATGACTCGAGTATTTTCAGAGCTGAAAATTAGATACCGATATACGAGGTAAGTTACACACTGTGTTGCATAAAGTCTTGTTACATGGGGCCATGTAGATCTCATTCAGAAGAATAGTTTGAGAGGATGTCGTACTAAACCTGACAACCTGCAGGGATAAGAAAAAGGCCGATGCAGAACTCTATCGCATGCAAGTCAGCATCCAACAAATGGACATTCAGATACCAAATGGAAGCTTTGAAAGACTCCTTGAGGCAGTATTGAGACCAGGGCCAACATCAAAGTATGTGACATGGGGTGCCTTGGATGAACAGAACCTGACCATATCAGCACAGAAAGTTCTCAAGCCAATCCCAAATCAAGATGAGCGCAATGTGCAGGTGATGAACATGGATAATCAGATACTGGACACACCAGCAGAGGAAGTCATAGACTCTAGATAGGGACTGAAAAGATCAGATGCATAAGAATGCAATTGACAACATTTATAAGACCCAGCTTATAACGTGCAGATGGAAGACATTTCCGACGTATTGGCATCATTACATCCATTGAAACAATTTAACATGGACCACTTCTATGATATTCCAGAAGCTGGTGAGCAAACAGAACATAACAGATTGTCCCAGACTAACATGAAAATCAGCAGAAGCATTGGAGAAAAGTGCTGCCAATCACAGTGAAGTTAAGGACTGGTGTTTGGCGAGCCTAATGAGGGCAAGTCTGACTCCAGCTAGAGCACCAAAAACAACACTCACCTCACCACAAGCAGGACCCAGAATGGCAGACCAAATTCAAAGTTAAACATTTTGAGGCACCATCAACACTTCAATTAGTGCATAGCGATGGAACAGACAAAGCTGCAGAGGAAACAGTTTTTTCTATCCAAGGACTGTTATCTGGCAAGAATCTGCCTCCCATCATAGAAAAAATCAGGTGAGCACACGTATTCATTGGCAATTTTAATGGTGAATGATCAAGGCAAGATTGACATCCCAGGGACACCATCTTTGACAAGGAGTCTCTTTACTCAGTTGTGGGACACACACATTTGAACAGGTTTTGGATGTGGCACAGGAGATATACAGTCTATTCAACCATAATGTAGAAGAAGTGTCACTCGAATCCTGGACACTGACTACCACTCCCAGCATTATGCAAGGCAACACACTTGAAGCTTCAAATTGATACCTTGCAGCCAAACGTGATGCACCTACCATGGCATCTGTCCCAATACTGGCTTCAGTTGATCCTCGGGGCATCCTTGACAAACTAACCAAAGAAGGGTTCATATATGGTGAAGAAAATGAAGTGCGATACTATAATATTCATAACACTAGTGAAGGCACAAAAAGGTAAAAATTCATCAATGCATTAACAACTTGCAGCCACACTGACAAACACAATGCCAAGCATCGAACCAGCGAGGCCACACATATTCTGAGTCAGAGACATAGTTGAAATACAAGTGTCTTTCATTGTCATGCTGCTCAAAGACAACAAGCACAAGATGATCATCGTGCTGAGGTCTATTGCACTGTTGAATCCTCATTTCAGTCAGGTAAGAATGCAAATTCATATGTCGATGAGCAATAACCAACCACAATGATTGTATTATATTATCAGGACACATTAAAATGCAGAATGCATGAACCTGAACCGATTAAGCCAGTGACTTCGAAGCAATGGGTAGGATACAGAGATTACATAGATACCGAGGAAGGGCAAATGCAGATCATCGACCAGTGCCCAAGGGAGTGAAGCTCTGTAGCAAGGTATAGATCAGTCCCCCACATTGTACTAGTGACTTTTCAATATCAGCATACAACTGACAGCCTGTAACAAATCATCGCTCAGTAAAACAAAGAGTGAAATGTCGAAGTTAAGTCCGAGTTCCAGTCTTAGAGAAAGTCTTATAAGTCTCACAAAATGATGTGTGCACACCAGGAATTGAACCAACAGCCTTCTGGACTAGCAATCACATGACAATGAAACATGCACACTCTACCACTTAAGCCAAGTAGCCATTTAAAGTTAAATACATCATATCTATTTATTACTGAAATCTAATTTTTTATATATCATGAATAGATTATTAAATTGACCCCCTCACATCTGTGCAAGGGGTGATTGATATGGGTAATTAATATGTATAATACTAAACCCTCCCCTCATAAGCTCGAGGGGAGGGGGCCATAACTATCAATTATAAAAATAAATTAAAAACACCTACCACGAACAGTTGCTCGTGGTGGTGTTCATCTCTCCCTGGGTCGTCCCCTGGCCGTCTTGCTCTCTTGTCCCCATTCTTCTCCCCCCTGAACCACCCCATGAGCAGATGCTCGTAGGCATGGGGCAGGTGTTGTCGTGGGTGTCCCCACTCTTGTTGTCGTCTCCCTTCCCTCTCGTCTCCCTTCCCTCTCGTCTCCCTTCCCTCTCGTCTCCCTTCCCTCTCGTCTCCCTTCCCTCTCGTCTCCTTCCCCCTCATCTCTTCCCCCTCACCTTCCACCCTGTGAGCAGGGGCTCACAGCAGTGGTGGTGGAGGTGTCATCATCATCATCGCTGCCAGTAGTAGTTTGTACCTATAAAAAGTTAGTTGAAAAGAAAAAAAAACTTACCTAGGACCCAAGAGACGTTGACATCTCTTGGGTCTCCCCTAATCGTGGTCGTTCCACCCATCGTCCACCCTATGAGCAGTGGCTCGTAGGGCTGGGGCAGGTGCTGTTGTCGTTCCCTGCCATTGTCATCATTCCACCCACCATCCACCCCATGAGCAGTTGCTCATGAGGCTGGAGGTGGGTGGTGTGTCCTGCATGGTGGGCGTGAGTAGCCATTCTTGTTGTTTTGAAGTTGCACCCATTCCCACCCTGCAAGCAGCTGCTTGTGGCAGTAGTTCTGAGTGCTCATCATCGTCATCGTCATCAGCAGTACTAGATAATACCTAAAAAAGTTTGTTAGTAACAAAAACACGAGAAAAAAAACTTACCAATGGCCCAAGAGATGTCAAACAACTTCTCTTGGGCCTTTTCTTCATTTGCTTTGCCTTCCTTTCGTTGTTTCCCACTCATCCCCTCGTCATTCCATCTCCCAGTCCCAGTCGTCTCCAGTTGCCTCGTCGCATTGTCGTTCCGTTTGGCCAAGTTGGTGTCGCTGTTGTCTTGCCATTTTGCAGTTGTACCCATTCCCACCCTGCAAGCCTAGGGTGGTAGCTGTGTCAGCCATTGTCGTGGTTTTAAGGCTGTGGTGTCATTATAACATAGACAAAACCTCTGATTAATGAAATTTCAGTTAGTTAAACAAAACAACAAAAATCATGTAAAAAACACTTACAAGTGAGCCCAAACGACAATGCCGTCGTTTGGGCTCGTTCCCATTGTTGGTTATTGGGGTAGGAGGTAAGGAGGAGGCAGCACCATTGCCAGCGTTGTTGATGATGTGGCTGTGTTGATTTGTCATCACAGCCAGTGATGATACTCAACCCGGGAAAACCACCTAAACTGCCAATGAGGCAATCAATGATATTTGCAATGAGTCAGAGGAAGGTTGTGAGTCATTCCGAATGTTCATGGCCCAACCGATGGGAAGATGACCAGTTGGTACTAGTTGTAAAGGTAGTGCTATGAGAGACGAAGGCATTTGGCACAGTCTGATCAAGGGCAATCGATGAGATCAACGGTGAATGAGTTTATCGTCGATGGTTGATGTGTGAATTCTGGAGACCTTTCTATAGGTCGATAGTATATGAAGGGTGCGGCAAATGGCTATGAAGTGTTGGAAGTGTTGCTAGTGCTAATGACGAGAGGATCGAGGGAGGATTGAGGACACGATGATCACAGAGGTTTCTCATCGATCGAGAAAACCTGTAGAGACTTAGATTGTTTTAGAAAGTTGATTGGATGCTTAGAACTGTATACGAGATGATAGGTGAAGACAATTTCTTGTATTTCCAAGTAGATACTACAGAGTTTTATATGTTTTAAAGAAACTTCCTAAAATGGAATAAGAAACATCTGTAGAACATGAGGCAAAAGATATGAGTTAAGGCACAAGGCCAAAAAGGAGACTGGAATCCAAACAAGAAAGATATATATCATATGATGAAAGAGTAATATAGGGTATGGAACTGAAAGGGGACTGTCCTTTGTGTAGAAATTGCGCTAAGTCTCACAGTAATCCGTCCAGCGGGTTCTGTGCACAATTGGGACTTGGAATGAGGCTAACCTACTATCAGCAGGTTTGGGCACGAGTTGTAATCCTTCCTGGTGCATGGTACTCCACCATATAGATGAAAATGTGGTGTCCAATGTCGCTCATAGTCTCTCAATATCGATGATGCTTGACGATGCTTGATCATGGTCACAGCTGTTCAAAGTTGATCGGGGATGTTCGATGGTCATGTAGAGGGATCTTAGGGGCTTTCAGGGTAGTCCTAAGGTTGTGCAATGTGGGCTCTTGATATGATCGATGTCACTGGTGATGTTTCAATGCGGTCAATATGATATCGCGATTGATAGACTGGGTTGCACTGCATCTGGGACATCGTAGGAGTTAGCCGATGTGATTAGAATGATGCTAAAGTGGTGAATCGGTCCTTGAGCCGAGGAGATGACCTATCACCAGGGTGGTACATAGAGAGATATAACTACTTACCTGTAATGATGCTTTAGTCTAACAGTTATATCACTGACTTAATTATACTTTATCATGTGACTACAAGGGTTCAATCCCTGTGGTAGCCACAGATTTTTCAGTCAATTATATAAGCAACTCGGACAGTCCTAGGACTGTACGAGTGCTGGTCCACTCAGACAGTACGAGGACTCAGCTCGGACTCAGCTCAGACTGGACATTTAGTTTGGCAGGACTTTCAGCCAAAGAAGTCCAAGCAAAGTCCTCGGACTGTCTGAGTGTCTGAGCAGAGTCCACTCGGATTGGGGGGGGGGAGTGTAAAGACCTCCCTAAAGGGCAAAGCGAACCAGAGTACCAATATCAGATCTGGCAATCCAGCAAATTGGATGAGTGAAGGCGGTGCAAACAAAAGATCTGAGCACAGCAATATTTAAAACCCAACCGGCTAAACCCACATGAATAGATGCCAACCGGTTTTGATTTTGTGGGGCTCAGGTCATATAAGACTGAGCCCTCAATACTCAGAACTCAGAACCTGTCCATGTGACATTAATGTGTCATGTCATGTCTTGGTCTGGTTGTGTCGCTACATTTTCTCATTGTTCATATATGCTGGCCACCAAACCACAGTCTATTGGTTCAAGGATAATGGGTCACTGGGTGGCATTTGGCCGCTCCTCCGGATGAACCAACACCCCTCTATGAAGATCTATCTCATCTATATTGCCCATTGTCAGCCCATAATGTGCGCCTTGCTCAGGGTCCTCCCAAATCACATCTTTCAGGTGCCAATGGCAAGCTGCATACAAATGACCTAAATGGTAAACAAGTTAAACAAAGTGAACTCCTTAACAATGAGGCTTAGTACATTCAAGGTGTGGGCGCCGGGATCAACAAACATCACGTGCACTTGTCAGAATCTGAACTAATTTACATATTAACTACCACCACCATCAAAACTCAGAAAGCCAGATAAAACCCGTCCCACCTCAGTTACTGCTTAGCAGACTGCAGAAAGATGTTCTGTATTAGAGTCCATAGGTACAGGTTGCGTGTATAGTATGATAAATCCCACTTTTGGGTGGTTCAAAAAAGAAAAATGTGCCCTTTGATCATTTGTGATGCTGAGACCTGCCACATCAACGTCGCTGATTGTTCCCAGCACCTTCCTTCTCATGTTCATCCTGTGGACCTCACGATACTTGGTGTTCAGAGCGAGCCCAATAACCTCCCCACATCGTCTTGTTGTTGCACTCAGCCCCTGTTGAGCAACATCATCTCATTATTGCACTGAGCCCCTCTCGAGCCCTCATTGAGCCGCAATGTCTTGTTATTGCACTGAGCCCCTGTCGAGCTGTGTTACAATTTTCCTTGTAACTCATGGGACCCAACCGACCCAACCGACCCAACGATCCCCTCCAGACAGGAGGCACCCCATGATTCATGCCTAGGGCATGTCCTTGACATCAGACACACACACGATGCATGCTGACTGCATGCATTTGATCCCCTTCCCGTGGAAGGCACCCTTGACGCATGGTGACTCCATGCACCCAAACCCACTCCCACACATGCTGTGATACAACAGCCCCCTGACATGAGGTCCATGACGTCGGACTCTCACAATCGACATGCTGCGCTGCAGCATGTCCTTGACATCGGACACCTCATGCTAGGCATGAGGCCTATTGTTTCTATTATTACTTGATATGCATCTACCTTTCCGATTGGACGATAAGGACCTCCCTTCTAATATAAGTACTGTGACTTGAAGTAGGGATGTCCTTAGTTTAGATCTAGGCAATTAACAGCCTTAACTTGCAACTTGCAAACTTACTCAAAACCACTAAGGAAGCCCCTTAGTGCATGAACCTGAATGACTCTATGCAGAAGCCCTGGTAGAGTGCACTACCTATCTTATGTCAGACACTCCGAGTAAGACTAGTGCTGAATGACTCATCGAGGAAGCACCTCGTTGAACGACATCGACTAGATCGAGTGGTTGAGGCTTCGCCCTTAACATAAGATCTAAACTATCTGCTAGCCCACCTACCTAGGTGTAGGCAATACGTCTCGATACTCACCACAGTGACCCGGGTCTAGACAAACCCCAGACTGACCACCAAGAGAAGCAGAACCACAGCCAGGTTCATCTTGGTACTGATACAACGGAAGACTAGTCCGTTACTCGACCCCAGCACAGCATTGGTTCTATGGATCAACTGACAGACAACGAGGAGATTTCCTCACCAACGAAGACTTTGAACAACTGCACACACCCCCCCTGAAACATCCACCTGCTTCTTAACAGACGAAACCAACGACCTCTATAACAAGATGTCTGAACCCGCAACCACACCGATGATGTCCATGAAGGACATTTGAATCTGATCACCAACAGACTTCTCAGGAGAGCGGACAAAGACTGCCAAGTTCCTGCAGGAGATAGACCTATACCTGCGAATCAACAACCAGGTCTATGACACGAATGATAAGAAAATTATCTTCACATTGTCCTTCATGAATGGAGGGACAGCAGCTGCCTGGGCGCAGGCATTCGTCAACCAACACCAGTCTGAGGGACTCGGTGAATACACAGACTTCTGACAGAAGGTCTTAGAGGCCTTCTCGCCGATCGATGACGCCGGAACGGCAAAGACAGAGATCAAGAATCTCAAGCAAGGTTCAGGGAACCTTGAAGAATATGTGGCGAACTTCCGCATCCTGAAAGACAGGACGGGAATCACAGAAGATGCAGCCATGATTGAGTACTTCATGGATGGACTGCACACTGAATTACTGAAGAGGGTACACACAATGGAAACAGTACCCAACACTCGAGGGCTGGATAAAGGCAGCCTCAAAATACAAAGGCCAATTGAAACGGGCCATGGCAATCCTGGGGAAGACCAGGCAGAACCAGAAGATGAAGGAAACGATGAAGAAAGGACAGCCCTCTCTTGACATCAACCGACTGACAAACCAAGAACGTGTGGAGCACCTCCAAAAGGGACTGTGTTTCATCTGCCACCAGCCTGGACACCGATTGTCCGACCACAAGGATGGAAAGGACCCCACCCAGGTAGGGTCAGCGCCTCCTCCTTACCGAAACCACTTCACCCAGAAACAGACTGGGGTGGACACCTACCAGAAGATCCACACAATGCTGGATGAACTAGACGAAGAAGAAAAGGAACAAGCCCTCAACCTCATGGAGGAATCAGGTTTTTAGAGCAGTGGCCTGATACGACACCAGTCACCGCTGAAATTTCCATAGGGTCTGTACTCTTAGCTACCATGAATAGACAATCTATGTGCCTGTCTATTTAGGTAGCTGAGTCAGACAATGGAAAAGACATCGCAACAAATGCACTCCTCGACTCTGGAGCAGGAGGAGTCTTTATTGACTCAAAATTTGTCGAACAAGAAGGGATCAAGACATATCCCTTGGGCTACACCATCCGGGCCACAAACATAGATGGAACTCTGAACAGGCAGGGAACGATCATGAGATATGTGAAGGGAAGGCTCCACATCAATGGATGGAGCTACCCAATGAGATACCTAGTCGCTGGACTAGGCAAGGAATCGGTGATCCTGGGCCTGTCGTGGCTATGGGAGGTGAACCCAATTATCGATTGGAAGAAAGGAACTCTTGAGTTCCGAGACAAAGAACGACAGGCTCAAATCCAACGGATCTTGGAGAAGACAAGAAGAGCTGAACGAGCCCTCCTGAACACCCTAAAGCTTCCCAGGGTCGACACTGAAAGGGAAACACCCAATGACAAACTGGCACGAATTTGACATATCGTGGCCAAAACAAGACAAAGGCTCTCTGAAGAGAAAGAGAGGAGCCTCGCCCGAGCCAAAGTGGCTGTGGCAAAAACCAGGGAGAGACTCTCCGAAGAAAGGCAGAGAAACATTGCCCGAGCCTGATTGGCCATGGCAAAAACAAAGGAAAAGCTTTCTGAGAAGAAAGCAAAGGAGCTGAATTCAGTCCAGAAAGCCATCACAAAGACCAGGACCAAGGACACTCCTAAAGAAGACAGGAACCTCGAAGCAGCAAGACGTGCCATTGCCAAAACCTGAGAGAACCAGAAGAAAAGACAACTGGAGAAGGAAAAGAACAATGAATGTGACAGGACATGATGAATCGTGCAAAAGATGAAAGAACTGCTAACCTCCACAGGGGAGGGAAGTACTGGCAAAAGGAACATGAAAACAACACTATGGAACAGGATAAACAACCCTCAACAAGGAACTACCCCGACCCACGATATTAGGACCCCAGATCATGGTACCACCAATGCTGAAGTACCAATGCCCAGGGAGACTCCCCCTCAAGTGAAGGTCAAGGAGATACCTGATGAAGAATTACTGGCAGACACCGGCATGGAAATATGAGCAATGAAAGAGACCTATGAACAAGATGCGACAGACCTCTGGATCGCATATGTACAAGGAGAACCGGTCATTGGCATATTCAAACTGCCAGAAGAACCACCCCTCACCAGGGAGCACCGAGGACTGACCCATAAGTACATATGGAAAACGAACACGATCTCCAGGATCACAAAGGCCAAAGACTCCCCACGATATGTATTCTCGAAGAGTGCATGAATCAGAGCAAAGACATCCATTTCCCAGTGACTCACGCATGAACAGGATGAGGGAAAAGAGGCCAGCAAGCAAACCCTGGACGACCTACTGCCACCAGATTACCAGAAATACAGACAGGTATTTGAAAAGGCCACATCTGAATGATTCCCGGAGTCAAGACCATGGGATCACGCAATTGACTTGAAGGAAGGCTTTGTACTGAAGGATTGCAAAGTCTACCCACTGACACTGAAGGAACAAGACTCAATGAGTTTCTAGATGAAAACCTGGAGAAAGGATACATCCGACCATCAAAATCACCCATGGCATCCCCATTCTTCTTCGTGTCAAAGAAGGACTCTGACGCTCTGTGACCTTGCCAAGACTATCACTATCTGAACAAAGGAACGATCCGGAACAACTACCCCCTGCCACTGATCGGAGACCTCTTGGACAAGCTCAAGGGAGCGAGATTCTTTACGAAACTTGATATTCGATGGGGATATCATAATGTACGGATAAAGAAAGGAGATGAGTGGAAGGCAGCATTCAAGACTAACCGAGGGCTATTCGAGCCAATGGTGATGTTCTTTGGGCTGTGCAACTCACTGGCAACATTCCAGGCCATGATGAATGATCTCTTCCGAGATATGCTAGATGAAGGATGGCTCGTCATCTATATGGATGACATCCTGATCTTCTTGAAGACAGAAGAAGAACACCGGATAGGGACCGAAAGGGTCCTCAAATGACTACAGCAATGCGATCTCTACCTGAAAATAGAGAAATGCAAATTCAGTGTACAGGAAGTCAACTTCTTGGGCATGATCATCAGGCCCGACAAACTCGCAATGGACAACATGAAGCTGGCTGGGATCAAGGACTGGCCCATGCCAAGGACAGTGAAGGATGTAAGATCCTTCCTAGGATTTGGGAACTTCTATCGAATATTCATCGGACACTTTGCGGATCTGGCCAGACTGCTGAATGATTTGACGAAGAAGAACCAGAAATTCAAATGGATGAATGGCTGCCAGGGGTCGTTCAATGTGCTGAAAAGGAAATTCAATGAAGCCCCAGTACTGCTGATGCCAGACGCAATGAAACCATTTGTGGTGGAATCTGACGCCTCGAAATTTGCGAGAGGCGCAGTACTCAGACAACAGGATGCCAATGGAGACTGGCACCCATGCGGCTATATCTCACATTCTTTCAATGAAGCTGAAAGAAATTACATGATATATGACAGGGAACTACTGGGAGTGATCTGAGTGCTAGAGACATGGAGACACTACCTACAAGGGACACCATTCCCTGTGACGGTACTGTCCGATCACAAGAACCTGACGTACTTCCGTCAGCCACAGAAACTAAACCGACGACAGGCTAGATGGGCCATTTACTTGTCACAATTCGACCTGAAGCTACAACATGTACCAGGATCACAGATGGTACAATCTGATGCCCTATCGAGGAGAGCAGATCACATAGCCAAAGAAGACACCGATAACGAGGACAAGACCATCCTCGCTGACAAACTGTTCATCAAAACGATTGACACTGAGCTCCAGGGAGCCCTGGTCTCAGCAATAATGAAGGACGACCTCGTAAATGACGCTTTATGAGCCCTGAAGAACAATGGAACCCCCCCAATCAAGTCTGCATTGAGGACTGGAAATTCGAAGATGGCCTGCTCTTTTTCAAAAACAGATGCTACGTGCCACAGGACGAGACCCTCCACTGAGTGATCATACAGAAATACCATGATAGCATCACGACAGGGCACCCTGGACAATGGCAGACAATCAAACTGATCCGACGAGACTACTGGTGGCCAGGAATGGCCAACTTCATCAAGAAGTACATCAAAGGCTGTGCAAAGTGCCAGCAAATGAAAGTAAATACACACCTGATGACCCCACCCCCAACACCGATATCATCCAACACCAGCAGACCATTTGAGCTGGTAACGACAGATTTTATTATGGACCTGCCCGTAATAAACAGATTTGACTCAATCATGGTCATGGTAGACCATGGTCTTACGAAGGGGGTAATTTCTATCCCTTGCGCAAAGATGATTGACACACTTGGCGCCGCAGACCTCTACCTGCGCCATGTGTACACAAGATTTGAACGCCCCGGAAGAATCATCTCAGACAGAGACCCTTGATTCGCGTCTAAACTCTTCTGAGAACTCGGATGACTGCTCGGAATCAAGCTATCCATGAGCACCACCTATCACCCCCAGACCGACGGATAAACGGAGCGAGTAAACCAAGAACTAGAGGTTTACCTCTGCATGTTCTGTTTGAACAAACCAGAAGATTGGGAGTGTTATCTCCCAATGGCAGAATTTGTGCACAACCAGAAAATGCACTCTGCAGTAAAACACTCACTGTTTTACTTGATGATGGGATATCAACCACGTGCTATCCCCACCCCATATGAAAAGACGAACATGCCGGCCACCAAACAGAGAATCCAAGAACTCCTCTCTGCGAGAAGGGAAGCTCTTGCCACACACAAACTAGCCAGACAGGCTATGGCTGCCCAAATGAAAGGGCAATACAAACCATTCAAGGTTGGAGAACAAGTATGGCTTGACTCCAAGAACCTGAAGATTGGCTACCCAACGAGAAAACTGGCACCAAAACAAGAAGGGCCCTTCGTGATTGAAGATGCCTTGTCGAGAACGACATACCAATTGAAATGGCCACTGAGATGGAAGATCCACCTGGTATTCCATGCAGCTTTACTCACATGATACCATGAGAATGGCACTCATGGGCGAAACTTCCTGACTCCACCACCCGACCTTGTGGAAGGAGAAAATGAATACGAGGTGGAAGCGATCATCGCACACAAGAAGCATGGCAAGGCACGCCGTTACCTTGTGAAATGGGTTGACTACCCAACATCTGAAAACACATGGGAACCCGAATCGAACCTGAAGAATGCCCCCGAGATCCTGACGGCATATAAGAAGAGGTACCATCTCTGATGAGAACCCAAGAAACCCCCACTATCTGAACCAAACAACACCCCTGATACCCCCTAAATGACGATTGACCCACTGAATGTTGACGCCCTTCATGTTCACTCCCACCCCCACCCCCTTTCAATAAAGAACAAATACAAGAAGAACATGGCGACTGGACAATGAGTCATTGACCAGTCACCAAGAACAAACAGACTGCCGGGGCAACCCTCTTGGGAATGCCCACACAGAATATCATTCTGGATAAACAGAGACAACTGGATAAAGAGAGTATCCTCGACTGCTGCCTCTATGCACGAAGGAGCACAAAAATGGATTTGACCTGGGTAAAAGCACAATTTGAGGAGTGGTGCTTCGAAGAAGAGTTAGACGGTGGAGACTATCTCCCTGAGCAATTTGTTGTTGACCACGATGGTCTGACCCCAGGCAGGAGACCACTAGCGGGGATTAGCCCACTACTGTGGAATGACCTTCAGTGGAATGCCCACTACGATGAAGAAAGCAGATTTGAGCTGGCAAGGCACCTCTTATTTGGACGACATGGAGAACTGGGGACATTGCTGCGTTCCAGCCAACACCCCCATACACCGACACCCCAGACCACTGAGCACAACTAGGGTGCAAACTGATTGTCCACAAAGACATTAAACTACCGACCGTCTGCAAAGACGTTAAACTAGCGATCATCCGCAAAGATGTAAAACTACAGTAATTACCCTTGATACTGTGCAAACCCTACACACCCCTCCCCCTTCCGATGGCACCACTGACTCTTTGACACCACTGCTAAAGGCAGTATAAAACAAAAAGAACCCGATCACAGTCCAAGCTTGGACACGAACAATTCCTCCATCATACCCCTTGACCCCAACCCACCCACATAACCAGACCATGCCCGATCAGACCACAAAGGAGAGACGAAGATTTAGGTCGAAGTGTGGGACTTTCGACCATAGTGGGGGGGTGATGTTACAATTTTCCTTGTAACTCATGGGACCCGACCGACCCGACCGACCCGACAATCCCCTCCAGACAGGAGGCACCCCATGATTCATGCCTAGGGCATGTCCTTGACATCAGACACACACACGACGAATGCCGACTGCATTCATTCGATCCCCTTCCCGTGGAAGGCACCCTTGACACATGGTGACTCCATGCACCCAAACCCACTCCCACACATGCTGTGATACAACAGCCCCCTGACATGAGGTCCATGACATCGGACTCTCATGATCGACATGCTGTGCCACAGCATGTCCTTGACATCAGATCCTTGACATCAGATCCATGACATTGGATGCCTCATGCTAGGCATGAGGCTTATCTGTTATTGTTTCCTGACATGCTGCACTGCAGCACTCCGTGACATCGGATGCCTCATGCAAGGCATGAGGCCTATTGTTTCTATTATTACTTGATACGCATCTACCTTTCCGATTGGACGATAAGGACCTCCCTTCTAGTATAAGTACTGTGACTTGTAGTAGGGATGTCCTTAGTTTAGATCTAGGCAATTAACAGCCTTAACTTGCAACTCGCAAACTTACTCAAAACCACTAAGGAAGCCCCTTAGTGCGTGAACCTGAATGACTCTATGCAGAAGCCCTGCTAGAGTGCACTACCTATCTTACGTCAGACGCTCCAAGTAAGACTAGTGCCAAACGACTTGTCGAGGAAGCACCTCATCGAACAACATCGACTAGATCAAGTGGTTGAGGCTTCGCCCTTAACAAGCTGTGTCTTCTCGATATTGCACTCAGCCCCTGTCAAGCCCTCATGTCGTCTTGTTATTGCACTCAGCCCCTGTCAAGTCCTCGTTATTGCACTGAGCCCCTGACGAGCCTGATAACCTTTGCGTGCCATCTCGTTATTGCACTCAGCCCCTGTTTCCAACGTGTGATCCTCGTTATAGCATATACCCAATGGACCAAAAGGATGGCCAGATCTCATATATGTTGTAGAGGGTGTTTAGGGTGAAAATAGATGATAGAGGCCCCTCAACCTCTGAGTACACCCCAATATCTCCCCTACCACCTCTGTATGCTAATGATGCCCCAAAATACCAACCCCCCCATCCCTCATCTGGCCATAGGCCTTCTTGCCACCAAAAACACCTCCCAGGAGTCCCCTCAGCTCGCTGATATCCATACAGTTGGACCTGTCTCTACTAGTGCTTGAAGGTCCGGTCACGCAGACCAGAAAATGACCGAGACCGAACTGAACTGTAACTGATGGAACCAGACTTGCAGTCCCAGTCCTCTGGTTACTATCGGTTCAGTCTGCAGTTCGCTGATCTCAAGACAGATAGAAAGACCGTTTGAGACCAGTTATAACTGGTCTCGAACCAAACTTATGCATATACTATGTAAATAGATTTAATATACTATAATCTATATATCTATGATACCATTTACATCTATTTACATATGTAGTAAAATAAGATGGGGCATGCCCAAAGCAACAGTGTGAAAAGCGAGCCATTTAAGTATTGCAACATGAGCATGGACCATTTGTCCCTGTTTGCATGGTCACATGCTTTTGTTTACGTGTTTTTTGATGTGTTTACATTTTTTGTTTATATGTTTACCTTTATTTGTACTGCATTGCCATGATCTGCAACACATTTTGCAACCTGTTTCTTTCCCACCACCACCATCGCTACCCCTCCCCTTCAGATTGGAATAGGGCCCAAATGACGTCTGTCATTGTTTGGGCCCCAGGTAAGTTTCTTCATTTATTGTTTCTTTATATACAACTAACTTTTTACTTGTTTCTAGGTACAGCACTCCTTGTGATCACATTACACAGGGGCTCGCGGGGTGGCTAATGGAGCGACAACGAGAGCCCCAGCCCCTGCTGCGAGCCTCTGCTTGTGGGGTGGCTAACGTAACAACATGATGCCAATGAGGAGGCAAAGAACAACAATGACATGGAATGACAACTAGGGGCCAACGAGAATGACAAACGATGAGCAGGGGATGACGACAAACAATGAATAGGGGCCAACAACAACAACGAACAATGACAATGAGATGGCGACAACGCAACTTGAACACCCACCCCTCCCTCACTCAAAACATGAGATGGAGGGGGCTATTTTCTTTACTAACGCGCCTTAGCCCAGCCTCGCGAGTCCCTCGCAGGGTGGATTCATTTTTTTTTTTGTTCTTTGTTTTTTAACGTAGTTTACACTAATTACAAGTAGTTAATAAGTGTCAGTCACAGTTGGCTGGACCGGTCTAGGACCTGGTCCAGTCATGAACCCATTTTGACCAGTTAGTGAACCGACTGCAACTGACATGGACCAGTCCTGTAGGGTCCGGTCCAGTCTTTTTAGTATATGTAAAATATAAGAACCAGTTTTGGTCCCGGTTCTGCCTTGAGGGTTGTGAAAACCAGGACCAGACTGGACTTTCAAGCACTAGTCTCTACTGTGCTTGCTGCAGCACCACTCATTAATTCTAGTGCCCCTGGTGCCATCACTGCTGCATCACACGCTGTCAACAATGGCAGCAACACTGGGATTCTTTCTACTCTGGCACCTGTCACTCCCATGGCCTCGTCTGATCGATGCATGACTTGTCAGACTGAGCGCATGATGCATGTCACCATCTCCCCTGCAAGCTCAATGGACTCCCTTATCCTGTCCCTGGAAGATTCTCATGACTTCCCCCTCATTGATATGGGAGATGGCACCCTCACTGCCTCTGCATCTCTATCCAAAGGGAAAAGCAGGGCTGGCCCCTCCAGCCCTGAAAAGACTACGTTGACTGCCTCTGGTATGCATTTGGCTGCGAAGGCTGAGACGGTGACCACTGGGATCTGTCACCTTGACATCAACCACAATGCCCTCATGGCTCGCATTGATGCGAGCAGTGCTGAGTTCATGGAGGAACTTCAAACTCTTCATGCCCATATCATCAGCCTCGCAGTGGATGTCACTAATTCCAGCCAACCACCTGCACCTGCTCCACCCTCCTCCGATCTCACTGTTGCAATCGGCGACCTCATTCATTCCAACAATGACATGGTCGCTGCTATTGGGGCCCTCCAAGCTGAAAACCAGCAACCGATGCTTGTCTTACCCAGATGGGACATGCCCTGGATGATGCTAATTGTCATCTAGACCGCATGTCTGATGCATTCGACCTGACTGTGCCCAACTCCCCAACATTCCATTCGAGCAAACAGCTACATACTTCAAGTGCAACCTTTGTCCCCATGCAGCCTGGACATGTTCTCCCGCAAATTAACTGCCCCCCCCCAAGCTACACCTGCACCCATCCCTCATACAGTTGCTACCTACCATAGTGGGGGCCACACTCTTCCGACGGCTGTTACCCAGTCTGCCCCTGGGGCCCCTGCTTCAGAAACAGTGTGGGGTGCTCCTGCTGTGCAGCCTGCTGCATCGCTTGGACCTCCTGCCCTGGCTGTGCTGAGCAATCCACATGGCTCGAGCACCAATGTCTATGTCGAGGTGGGGTCGGTAGACTGGGGAAAGAATATCATGGGGGAATTCAAAGCCCTTCTCAGTCTCATGCCCAACCTCAGCCACATCTCTCGTCAACTGCGTGCATTTCACGCTTGGCTGGGATTTTTGAAGATCCACTTCAACTCCAACCTCGATGCTATCTCATTTGTTACAATCTGGGCTGTGGGACCATGCCCTGCTGCCTATAAAAATGTTACTGCCCATTGATGATACTCAACTCAGGAAAACCACCAAAACAGCCCATGAGGCAATCAATGATATTTGCAACAAGTCAGAGGAAGGGTGCAAATCATTCCAAATGTTCATGGTCCAATCGATGGGAAGATAACTAGTTGGTACTAGTTGTGAAGGTAGTGGTATAAGAGACAAAGGTGTTTGGCATGGTCAGATCAAGTATCGATCAATATCGAGGATGATCAACAAGATCAATAGCGACTGAGTTATATCATCGATGGTCGAAGTGTGAATTCTGAGGACCTTTCGATAGGTCGATAGTATACGAAGACTATAGTCGATAGCTAGGAAGGGTTGGAAGGGTTGCTAGTGCTAACAATCAGAGGATCGAAGGGAGATCGAGGACGATGATGGTCACAGAGGTTTCTCGTTGATCGAGAAAACTTGTAGAAGTTTAGATTGTTTTTAGAGGATAGATCTGATTCTTAGAACTTAATACGAGATGATAGGTGAAGACAATTTCTTGTTAGTTTTAAGTAGATACTACAGAGTTTTATATGTTTTAAAAGAAACTTCCTAAAATGGTATAAGAAACATGTGTAGAACATGAGGCAAAAGATATGAGTTAAGGCACAAGGCCAAAAAGGAGACTGGAATGCGAACAAGAAAGATATATATCATATGATGAAAGAGTAATAAAGGGAAAGAGCTAAAAGAGACTGTCCTTTGTGTATAAACCATGCTAAGTCTCGCAATAATCCGTCCAGCGGGTTCTGTATGCAATAGGGACTTGGAACGAGGCTGACTTACTATCAGCAGGTTTGAGCATGAGTTGGAATATGTCCTAGCATATGGCCTTCCACCATTTAGATAATGAAGGCGGCGCCCGATGTTGCTCATAGTCTCTCGATATCGATCGATGATGCTCAACAATGGTTGACGATGTTCGATCGCAGTCGCAGTTTGTTCGAAGTTGATCGGGGATGTTTGATGGTCATTTAGAGGGATCTTAGGGGCTTTTGATGTAGTCCTAAGGTTGTGCGATGTGGTCTCTTGGTATCATCAATGTTGCTGGTGATGTTTCGACATGGTCAATATGATATCACAATCGATAGACTGGGTCGCGCTGCATCTGGGATGTTGTAGGAGTTAGCAGATGTGATTGGAATATGGTTGAAATGGTGAATCAGCCTTTGAGCCGAGGAGACAACCTATCACCATGCATTAAACTGAGTGGGGTGGGTGAGCTAGTACTACAGGATATGTTATGTTCACGACCACCTAGCACATGTACTACAACAATAGTCAATGAAGTGTTGCCATCCTCCCATGTACTGTTTAAGTCCTGAATATTGGTGGCTGTCTTGCTATTGAACTCACCTGCCCTCAATTCCATCACACTATCCAGAAATATCATGTCAACCTATTTCAGGAGACTTATCTTGTGCAAGAGCAGCATGAGATACTAGATATACCTGCTGGCTATCATGCCATTTCACTTCCACATCCCTATAAACACCTATTCTCCTGTCCTTGGGGTGGTGTTCTGGCCCTTATTAGGGACAATCTTCACCTCATCATGAGGAATGACCTGTTGAGCCCAGACATTATGGTTCTGGAATGTAATCATTTCATTGTAATAATGCCTAAATCCTACCAGATGAGGCAAGGTGGGAACAATTTGCAGACACTGATCTGTTCCAAAAATTCTGTGAGACAGTTCACATGCTTTGTAGCATGGATAAACCTCTCTATATTTTGGGAGACCTGAATGCATGCACTGCATCATTGTCTCCATCACAACATATCCGGATCACAGCAGATGATGTGGTCAACACAAGGGGACATCTATTCTTAGACCTCTGCCATGACCTCACACTAGAAATACTGAATGGAAACATAACCTATGGAGGTAGTGGTGACTTCACATCAATTCAACCAATGGGAAATTCGATCATTGACTACATCATCACAAATTTATATGGGGGCAAAACTGGTATCATGCTTTCAAGTAATGTGTCTAGCCCATGATGAAAAAGATCATACACCACTTGAACTAGATATTGAAATGCCCTTTCTAAAACTTCCTCATCCTAGGAAGCTACCCAGACCTACTGCGGACAGTGCTACCACCTCACCCAATATACTTCCATCAGATAGTCCTATTGATATACTTCTAAAATGTGTGCTGGACTCAAGGAGCGACGTGGGTCTCGAACACATTGTCTCTATGGGAATGTCACAAGGACTTCAACACCAATGTGTGTCTACATCGATGGTTCATGTCATAACAATGGCCAACCCAATGCACAGGCTGGCAGTGGTGTATACTGGGGTGAAAACAGTCTGCACAACTCAGCGCTGAGAGTCCCTGATGCACAGACAAACAACAGGGGAGAAGTTTATGCCATCCTTAAAGCATTACAGACAGCCCATGAGGATGAGACTCTGCATATATACTGCGACTCTGGGTATGCAATGGAGACAATCACAATTTGTGCTGCTGCAAAGGCAGCTCATGGCTGGAAAATTATCAATGGTGATCTGTTCAGAGACATAGCTACTCTGATCCATCACAGATCAGCATCCATTGTGTTCATTCAGGTCAAGGGACACAGCTGCAACTTCAAACATGATCAGGCTGACAGACTGGCCAATCTGGGGGCAACCCTGATTAGTCTTTGAAGGTCTGGTCAGGTTGCGGTCGCAGCCCCTTTTGGCTGCAACCGCAACCACAACTGGTTGTCTCACTTACAAAATCCCACCAACTGCAACTGCAACTGTGGCCAACCAGTTGGTGACTGGTTGTTGTCAGCTTGCAACTGGTTCCAACCAGTCACAACCATACATATGTACAGTAATTTGTAAATAATAATATGTATTAATAAAACTAATAATAAAATAACAAGAACCTTCCCCCTGCTTGTGTTGGGAGCAAGAGAAGGGGGGAGGTAGCTGTAGTCATGTAGAAAAGATCAAGAACCCCCCTGCTCGCATTTGGAGCAAGAGAGGGGGGTGGGGGGTCACCATCGTCATTATTGGGGTTGGTGGTGGGTGTTGGTGACATGGCAGCAGTGCCACGTTGTTGTCATCATCATTGTTGAGGTTGGCGATGTTGCAGTAGTGCCACATCATTGTCATTGGGTTGGTGTGGCGGCCTGTCATACCCCCATTGTCATTCCTCTTGGTCAGCACCCCCATCTCCCCCTGTGAGCAGTGGCTCACAGGCTGGGTGGTGGTGCTGGAAACATAATAGAGACCCCTCCATCTCACATTTGGAGCAAGGGAGGGGGGTGTCACCATAGAAAAAGAACATACCCCTCCATCTCACGTTTGGAGTGAGAGAGGGTGTGTCGCATCTAGGTGGGGTGGGTTAGCTGTGATGTGGCATGGAGGTGGGTGTGGCTGGGGGCTTACCTTGCAGGTATCCCCCTGCTGGGGTCTCCTGGTGTCCCTCCCCATCCTCCTGACTGATCAGCACTCCTCACATCCCATTTCGATGGGGAGGAGGAGGTAGAGTGGGTGGGTGTGGTTTGTACACATCAGCGCACATCATTACCAAAGAATTTCGACCTAAAAGCATAGAAATAAAGTTAGTAAACATGAATATATACAAAAGAAAACTTACTGCAGGCCCAAACGACAATAATGTCATTTGGGCCCATGTTGTTTGTGGCCATCATTGTCGTTGTCATGAGAAGTGAACGATGGCACATACAAACAAATGCATTGCATTGCTGTTTACTTGCACCACATATATTCAAACATATACAAATGGCCCAAACATATATAAACCCTTGCCCATCCAACCTGTCATTCCTTGGGCATGCCCCAAATTTGTTATGGAGTAAGTAAATTACATAGAAAATAACATAAAAATTCTACTATCTAAGGTTGAGTAGCAAGGTAAGGCCACCCAGTTGCAACTGGTTGTGACCAGTTCCAATTGGTTGGACTTGCGAGCCTGAGCCTACCAACTGCAACTGCAACTGTTGACAATGAGGCACAACTGCAACCAGAAAGACTGGTTGTTTGCGGTTGGGTCCAGTTGAGTTCCGGTTTTTTGTTGGTTGCAGCAACTGGACCCTCAAAGACTAACCCTGATGCCAGTGGCTCCTTACCACCCCCTTGAACTTGCCCTACCCCCAAATGGTTCTACTCAAGTAACAACAGACAAGGTCCTATACAGATTGTTAAATCCAAAGGTCCTCTCCTCCAATCCAGAACCACAGATCTTGAAAAGTCACAGGAATCATACTTCAGCTAGTGATGCCAGATGGAGCAAAGAACACTAATTCTGGATGCCAAAACAGAAAAGGAGTTTTGGACAGCAGCCAAAAAAATAATGGGTTCAAAGCAACCACAGGCTGACATATCTGCAGAAACTCTTAAAGAGGTGTTTCAACTGAGGATAAACCCTATTATTCCAATGCCACTGTCATTCAATACAGAGAGACTTGAGCTCAATCTCACTGTTTCCAGTGCAATGCCAACCATACAATTGATACCACTCCAGAACAATTCTTCTCTGCCCCCATAACAGAGGCAGAAATTGATAGTGCTTAAAGGTCTGGTCCATGTGACTGGAAAATAGCTGGAACTGGACTGGACCAGGACCAGAAAATTTAAGTTAGAAAACTGCAAAAGACAGGTCCTACAAGACCAGTCCTGACCAGTCATAACCGGTTAAGCACAGCCACATAATCCTCTTGTAATTACCTTGAAACTGGTCAAAAAATTAAGCAAATCAGTGAAGAATTGAGTGAGATATCACCAAAAACGAGTTTCCCAATCAGGTTTCAGGTTGTGAAACCCATCTTTGGTGATATCTCACTCAATTCTTCACCAATCTGCTTAATCTTTTGACCGGTTTCAAGGGAATTACTATTGGTAGGTTCCCCACAAGTGGTTTTGAGCAGTTATACCCACTTCATACATCAGTCCTCCTGGCTTTTAGTAAAACTGGTCACATTGGGAAACTTGTTTTTGGTGATATCTCACTCAATTCTTCACCAATCTGCTTAATTTTTTGACCGGTTTCAAGGGAATTGCTATGGGTAGTTTTTCCACAAGTGTTTTTGAGCAGTTATTTCCACTTTGTACATCAGTATTACTGGCTTTTAGTAAAACCAGTCATGACTGGTTATGACCAGTTTTTTTGTGGTTTTTTGCGGTTCTGGTCTGGTTATTTGGTTATTTCCTTTTATGGAGGACCAGTCCGGTTCCGGTCTTGCCAAAAATAGCGTGAGAACAGGGACCAGACCGGACTTTTAAGCACTAGAAATTGAGACTGCAAAGGAGCACTTCCATAACCATGCTGCCATTTCAACCTCCCTTGGACTGGATAAAATTGGCTTTGCTGAAATTGAGGAAATTGATAATGACCAATTATGTCTCTTACTCAATAAGTGCCTGCACACTTTAGAAGCCCCTTCTACTTGGTTAACTGCTGCCCTTGTTGCAATCATCAAGAGAGGAAAAGATAAAAATGATCCAAATGAATATCGTGCAATTGGGCTTGAGAGTGTCCTACTCAAGCTTATGACACTCATTATTCACAAACAGATCACTGCTTGGTGCCTAGCCCAAGATCTTATCCCTCCCTCACAAAATGGATTTCATGAGGGGTTCAGGACTAATGACAATTTCTTTATTCTGAGATGTGCCATTGAGTGGGCCCATGCACTAGGTCTCTCCCTATATGTGGTTTTTGCAGACATTAGCAATGCATTCCCCTCTACAGAACAAGCCACTTTATGGCTCAAGATGAGGAATATGGGTGCAAGTGGCCATGTCTTTGACTGGCTTTGAATGCTGTACCAAAGAATGTCATATGTGGTGAAACATCGCACTGAGTTGTCTCAATCGTTCTGTGCGACACTAGGAATATTGATTGGTGACAACTCCTCTCCAATCCTATGGACACTATATATGGCTTATTTTCACCTGGATCCTGACTCAGATGATATCAAACTGGCCGGTACTAGTATAGCAAACCTGGAGCAGGCTGATGACATTATACTCATATCGACAAATCCTAAGGGGGCTCAGAAAAAGATGAATGCGCTATGGCAGTAGTGTAGCCTAAATTTCATGTTACTCAGTGCAGTGAAATCACTGATCATGATATTTGGACTAATTCCCCCCACACTACCTCTCTTCCTGTTTGGTGACAAACCTGTCATGTTGAAGACAGAGCAAACATATGTTGGTATAATGTTACAGTCTACACAATGCTTGCTAAACACTACAAAAATAAAGCAAGCAAAGCTTGATCAGTTGGTAATGCAGTGCTAGGTATGGAGTCTATTATAGGCACACGTCTCCCATGGGAGGCCAAGAAGCTCCATATGGCACAGATTGACCCCCACCTTATCCATGGATATGAGGTCATACTTGATGTCGACCTTCCTCTTCTGGAGAAACTCTCTGATGTGCAAACATCATATCTCTGCCGGGTCCTGGGTTTACATAGAAGGTCAATGATAACACCACTGTTTACAGAGACCTCTTTGGTACCATTGCAGTTTCGGAGAATTATACTCACTCTTGGTTATCTGTGCCACCTCACAAGCCTACCCACTGAGTGTTATGCAAAGAAGGCATATATGGACTCAGTAATGCTTGCAAAAGAGAATAAAGTGTCATGGACAATGGATCTACAATACATATTTCTGAATCTGCCATTCCATGTCCCGCTTCCTGACCTTGAAAGCATCACACCTCTTCAAGTGGATGAGGTGACAAAGCTTTTTAAAGTCAAGATGGAAGCCTATATCCAAAGTGAACTTGAGGCCTCCCCTAAATTGTATCTTCTTCAAAACAGACTTGAACCTGACAAAGATTGTCCTCCAAGCCATAAGACACTTCATTTCAGACATTACCTCAGTGTACCCAACAGTGTTCATAGAAAAGCACTTACAAGTCTCCTGCTCTCTTCGCATGCATTGGCTATAGAATGCCTAAGATGGCTGGAACATCGCCACCCAGGTGTCCAGCAACAATGGAGATTATGCCGTCTTTGTAAAAATTTGGTGGAGAGCCCTGAACATGCATTGCTGGAGTGCACCGGCTCATATGAGCTGAATAACCTTCGCAAGAAATTCTCAGACAAAATGTACACTGAGATACCACATTTGCCCCGGCATCCCATGGTCTCTTCTATTGATCTATTCAAAATGATATTGAAGGAAGGGACTACCATCAGACTGCTTGCAAAATTTACATATGAAGTGTTAGAGCTGTTTGAGGCTGTACCAGTCTATCTGAGAATGCTGTATTTGAATGATACATCCGCTTCAAAAAAAAAAAAAGGAGAAACTCTCAGTGGGGTTCTATACCCCTTGCCCATGGTTATAACTGTCCAGTGATCGACATCGAAGGCCATTTTGCCTGCTGGAAGTCATGATCATGGGCCCGAGATGAAGATATATAATAGTTAGATAGCTTGCCTGTACTTAATGACATCGGGAAACTCTTGGACCCCTGGCGTTCAGCAATTGGACCATGCCAGTAATATACTACTACTACTACTACGAAATTCGATCTGAACTAATATTAATTGTAACAATGGATGACTTCCCATAGGATTTGAAAATGCAGAATATTTTCCAAACAATAAAATGGGGTGCCAGGTCGGAGTGTAAATTGTGAGATCCATGTTCAGATGGGAGTGCGGCCAAAGATGAGCTGAGCATGCGGATGTCATGGTTCTGCTGGATTTGGGTGAGGTTGACATCGCTTAGGCTCTGTAAAAAAGGAAATTTCTCAGAGTCACGTGACTCTCGGAAATTTCCGTTTTCACAGAGGCTTAGGAGTCGGAGATGGAAAAAGAGTTTAGAAAGGAAATTTATGACTGAAAGAGGGAGGCCTCGTTCAGATTTAAAGTTTACAACGCTTTCGGAGTGCAAAGTATTTTCCGGGGGTCTTAGGGCACTCTCGCGTATCACCCATCAGCTCGGCAAATGCGATTCGAAACCAAAATCTGTGTTTCCAGATGCTACGGGAAGTCACCCAATCTGAACTGTAAATAATCTGAACTTGTTGCCTAGATTTTCAAGTTCGCTTTCAAGTTCAAATTCCAGTTCGGTTTTCAAGTTCAGTTTATAATCTGAACCAAAAATTTCTACTGTCGATGCCCTCGGGCACATGGTGTATTTCCCCCGGTGTAACTAACCATCTACCCCTTTGGCACTCACAGTCGGTTAGGAAGACTGAAAGTGAGGCTCCATTTCCCAACCCTTTTATTGCCTTCCAGTTTCATCAGCGTAATGCTCTGCTTAAATCCGCAAGTTTTGAGGAAATAATTAACCCCGTCGATCTGCCTGGTGATTAAATAACCATTGGGATATGGGTCGCTCACACAACGCCGATGACAATTCTTGGGCCCTTCTCCAACTGTGAGCTCCCATTGAACGTAGGCGAGGTCGAGAGGAAGGAGCCCAATATTTGGATTACTTGACCGAACAAAGTATTTGCATTTGCAGTACTTATATTCTGATGCCGAAGGTGGGTCGCCATATAATCCTGTCGGAGGCAATCCTTTGGTCAAGGTCGGAAAACGGATCGCATTGGAATATAATCCTGGAGGTATTTCTCTGTCCAAGGACGCAAAACGGTTCTTAGTGGCAGACGATGTGGGAGCACCACTGACTGCAGTGGTCAGAGCAATGAGAAATGCAGTTGACAGATATATGAAGTCCATCTAACGAAAGGGCACAATTGTTAGCAGTCAAGAGGACAGCATGACATGGACTCACTTCAACAACAGTTCAACGATCGTAATTGACATCAAAATTAGATTGGGGACAAGCGCCTGCGCTAATTTGTGATTCAACACACCCTAACCTTCCTGGCTTTTATAATCTTCGCATACACCGTTCCTTACTTGCACAGCATACGTTGGTTGCAATTGTTGCTAGCTGAAAATTGATCGCCCCATGAAGAAAAAGCCGAAGTTGAAACACTGATATATGAGACTGGTGTAACCGATTGTAGGGCTGCGCATATACCAACGGTGAGGACGTCTCTATCCGGCTATCCGACAATGTCAATGTTGCCACATGATCTAAGTTGTAAGTCGGCATGCATTCCCCCCAAAGCCCCTACTAATGTATGGTTCACAAAAAAAAATCTTATCCAGATAATTTTTTTCAACCTTGACCCCAATATTATCAGGATGATAATCGAACGTGACATACGAAAATTCGGGTTTTTTCCAGAAATAGGTTTTTTTTTGCTTCTGCAACGCTCTGGTGCTGCAATGCAGAGTGCATACATGAATTTAAAGAAAAAACTAGCACATCAGTCTTCTTCATCTGCCCCCAACCCAATCGCCTTTTGTCTTTTTTGAAGTTTGAGTGCGGTTGGTAGTCTGTAGTGGCGAGTTCGATGTAGCAATCTGACGTGGTGTAGAGCTTAATGTGCAGAGAAATGCACTGGAGGGGAGTAAAGTGAATCCTTTGACATGAAGATGCTGCAACGCACGGTGAACTGGTATATATGAAACTGAAGTGATATGAGCGGCACTCGCGACCCAAGCATGTTTTGCCATCCTTGCCGCCAGTTTTGGAATACATAGAAAGGACTGTAATGAGCGAGAATTGGTTAAGCATGACTCAGACAACAGATTTCAAACAACATACCTCGTCCGACCATCACCACATTATTGAATAGAACCAGACCATACCCCGAAGCGCTGCCAACCTGTAGAGGCGCTAATGTAGAAACACGGGCGTTCTCGAGCGCTATTAAATTTCTTCGTGGCTCGTGTGCGTTGCGCGAGTAGCTCCGATATCGCAAATCAGAATGCTAACTGAATCAGGAAAATTGATACTACTCACCTTCTTTGCCTGTGCACCTGCAGCCTCTACTGCATTCAGTGCATTGCCCGTCAGTTCCGAAGGCGATATCTCTCCGTCAGATTGTGCCACAGGTTTCCGACCTGGTTGCCAACGTAAAGTGCGACCAGCTCCTGTCGAAATACCACGCTCTCGATGTTCCTTGAGAATGGCGCTAAGTTGCTGCGCGAGCTCCTTCTGCTTCGTCGTGTCCGATTTGGACGAGCTCCCGTCCACAGGGTCCAAGTTGCGCGAGTTCGTTGTGTGCTTTCGTACCCCAGTCTTCGCCTGAGTTCTTTGATGGTTGAATCGAAGGTCTACAAGTTGAAGTTGAACATGTCCGGAATTGCCGATTCGAAGGCATTTGTTGATTCATCTGGAGCCACGATGGGATGGAGTGATGCGGTGAGACACGTAAGACCCTCACGGGGACAAATCAATTAATCACATGACAGTTCCCAGATCTTGACGCGTAAACAAACAACGAGTTTCTTTCGAACTTTCACTGTTTTCCATGTCGTCGCGGCTGTGGTCAACGTTCCGACTACTTGTATGTGTGTATTTGTTCTGGTTTTCCCCACGTAGATTGAGGATTCGAAGGTACTGCCTTGTGGGAATCTGTATCATGTTTTTTGGCGTCTTCTACTGGGCAGTATGGCGTATCATGCTTCCCAAGCTTGGGAAATACAGACTTATACCAGAAAAAGAGATCCTCAAAGATGGAACCGTTGTCACTATCGTGGGCTCATTAATTACGTATAGAAGGTACTTACGACTGATGATTTCTTTCCAGTTCACGCATGAGGAGCTGGATTAGGATGCTGTACGCTTGTTTGAGGTACAGTGTCTGCAAGTAATTGATTTTTGTTCCATGGCTGCTTCTGCTTGATCGTTAGGCTGTCCTCTTGTTGCAAAGATGCCAGCCCATTTCATATGATCCTCAAAAATAGTGACAAAAAATCTTGGTGTTCAGTTATTTATGCAAAGCGCAGTAATATGCTCTAATGATGGATCCAATTGCTTATCATCGGCCTGAATGACTCAGATACCATACACTACACTATGACTCCAAATTTTCAACGGAAGTTTTCACCTTCGTCATACTTGTGTAGGCCAAGTTCTTCGCCAACGCAATGCATTGACACGAGGTATTCACTCCGGCCAAATCAGCGCTTGGCAGCATGCAGCCTGCGCCCGGGCTAGAAACTCCGAGTCATGTACTCAACGTCTCCCATTTGTCAATACGGCGTTTGCACAATTCAATAGAAGGCGATGCTAGTGCAACTTTGCAGCTACACTGCCCAAATGGGCGCAGGCAATACCGTCCTTATCATATATCAATGTACTGAGTTACAGATCATAGCGTGGTACATGCAGAACTGTAATTACAGTTACGCTTGATATATAACGAATGCACGTGATTTCGGATTATGGTGCGCGGTTCCCCCTGGCGCTTTTGCTCGTTGGGCGCGCATTCCCTCCAGCTGTATTGTTGCGCCTCCCCGCTGCAATAAATCCTTTTATATTCGGGGTTCTTCAGGACCCCTGAAATCTCTACCAAATCCCTGATCCAAAAATGTCAGTTTTCCGCAATTTTGATCCGCACCACTTTGGGCAATTTTTATCCGGAAATCGCCTCAGGCCCCCAAAGGTCCAGATTTTTATCCGCCTCAGGCATAGGTAAAATGCTCAATTTTTCGCGCCGCAGGGGCGGGACCTTCTATACAGTCATTAGAGGTACTGTGATACACATTACACATGTCGCGCGAGTTAAATCTTCCTAATCCTCTTCCTCCCCATCACCTTCTTCGACGCGAGACTTCTGTTTAAAGATGTAATTGCCTTGACTATGTAGGAGAACCATCCTTCAGGATTCTGAAAAGTGTCCAGTCCTGGTGAGAGCCGTTTCAAGCCACTCTGTACTTGACACAGAGTCAAGAGTGCACGGGAAGGCTGATGATGGCAAGAGACAAAACTGCTGCACATGTAATACCTGTCCTGAATGAATAGCCCACAACTGGACACCGAGAAAGTGTTCGAAATTTTGGATAGGAATGTTCAATACTGCCGCGATATTTGACGAGTCAGAGACCAGCTTTCCCTGCCGACTTAAAATATATAGCTAGAACCAAAATATTATTAGTCGCCTGGAGTAATTTGGGAATGCTCATGATCTGCTTGTTGACAATAACAATCCTATAACAATCCACAATGTTTAAAGGGAGCAACTTTATTGAACTTAAATTTCTTGAAATTTGTTGAATCACGTTTGAGGGCCTGGTGAAAAGGAGTCATATATCTGGCCGTGTCTTGTCAAATTTTATCCGCATTTGGATCAGGCCCATTGCCTGTCTGCCCATTTTTATCCGCACTTTGACCCCAGGGATTTTGGCCAAAATCCTCGATTTTTATCCGCATAGGCCTGTAGCATTTTCTGATTTTTACGCAATTTTTATCCGCACCTGGCTCAGGGATCAGGGGTCCTGGTTCTTCCTGTCCATCAATCCATCGCCTGTTCCTGAAATGCGATCGGGGTTGGCAGCAGAGGTTATTAATAACTACAGTCGACTCCCTCATAACCCATAGCCCTGATAACCCATACTCTCCTGTAACCCATAGATTTTTCGATCCACCAAGTTGGTAGGCGGGGAATTTGAACCCATAACCCATACTCCCTGATACCCCATAACCCATACATGTTCTGAGACAAAACCCATACATTTTATTACCATATATATACTAGTGCAGTTGGTTGTGTCAATTTCAATGCACCACAAACATATAATTTACTCTCTCAATAGCTACCCATGCCATTAAGGCCTCTTGAGGTCCTCAAAAAGGGGCTGAAAATCTTGCAGGATCAGGTTAAAGCCAAGAAAGAGAAGCTACAGGCTCAGCTGCATGCGAAAAAGTCAATATCATCACTTGATGAGAATTGGCTTGACAACGAGGCAAATTTGGTGGATGAGCAACGGGTTTTGGATGCACTGGAAAATGCTTCGGATTACGAAAGGGGTTGTGAAAGACTTAGGTGTCGTAAGAAGATTATGGGAGGTGGCAGGTGATGTCTCGTTCCATGAAATCTACTCATCTCACTGTTGTCTCACTGACTACTTTCATTGTGTATAATCTTCAAATAATTTGAAAAACAGTTACTTTAGCTGTATATAGTTCACATTATAGCTGTACATAGTTCTACTCTACAGTTGGCACCAGAAACGGCCCTACATGTGTCGAAATACCTGAAAATTTCCCAGATTTTTTCGGACCTATTTTTAGAACAATCCTCAAACTCCATACTCCCTCATAACCCATAGCCTGGGGTGTCCACCGAGGGGGTATGGGTTATGAGGGAGTTGACTGTATCGTGTAGCGCGCAAGCGCCGATCCCCGACTCTGGTGCCTTTGTAATTTTCTTGCTTGCAATTCTTAGCTCGGTAACGTTTGATTCAAGTTGAATGTGTATTGGAAATCAGGCTGGGAAACAAACAGAGAAGAGATAATTCTCTTAGAGACAAGTGGGGGAAACGGGACAAGGAACATCTTATTATTTCTCCTATACTACGGCTGTATGTAACTGTGCTATAAATAGAACACGCATCAAAACAGCCGCTCTATTAATAATATCCGACATCCGGCCTCAGACCACGGGCTTGGATTGCCTATCCCAACACTCCCCTTCAAGCCAAGCATGGTTTGAGTTATTAGAAATGGTTAAGTGGATTATCTTTCAGGTGCGTTAAAACCTCTGTGTGGTGGAAAACCCTGTGGGTAAAAACCAACTCACACGCGAGGAAAGCTACTGAGTTACTTGATCAACTTTATTCCCATCTCCACCCTATGTTGCGTAAATTTGGGCCTCGGTAGTGCCTTTGTTAATGTGTCCGCTGTTTGTTCTGGGTCACGACAATTTTGAATATCGAGTATTTTATCGGTTATGAGATCTCGGACCCAATGATGACGTAAGGCGATGTGTTTTGATCGCTGATGGAATTGCGGATTGTGGGTTAATACGACAGAACTGTCGTTGTCGCCTTTAATAATAGTTGGATAATTTTGAGGAAATCCGAGTTCACCGTACAAATGTTGCTTCACGTCCAGCCTCTGAGAGAGCTACATATTCTGCTTCCGTTGAGGAAAGTGTGATCACGGTTTGCTTCTTTGATTTCCACGTGATTGCTCCCCCTGATCCTAGGAAGACGTAGCCAGTAGTAGATTTATGGTCGTCGGTGTTTGCGAAAGCGGCATCAGCATAACCATGGAAGAGGTTATTAGTATTAGTTTCATCGGGGGTTTTTCTATATGTTATCCCCAGAGTTTTCGTACCTGCTAGGTACCTGAGTATCCGCTTTATTGCACCGTGGTGTTGAAGACCCAGGTTAGCGGTGTAAGCGGCTAGTTTGTTGACTGCGAAGCTAATATCCGGTCTTGTGGTATTTGAGATGAATTGTAAACACCCCAGCAATCTAGCATATGAATTGCTATGATTTAATTCATTGTTGTCCGGATTTGGTGCAAATTTAATATTTGGGTCCATAGGCATGGCGACAGGTTTCACATCCAGCATCTCTTCTTTGCGAAGAAGATTCTCAATATATTTTCGTTGAGAAATGGAAATAGAATCGTCGGTACGCGTTACTTCAATGCCGACGATCTTGTGTGGTTCCCCTAGATCCGTAACTTGCCATTCTGAGCTTAGCGCATTCTTCATGTGATCCATCATTTGATCCGATGATGCGAATAGAAGCGAGTCGTCAACCCAGATGGTTAGAATACCATATTCACCGCCGTCTCGTCGAATATATGCACATGGATCTGATGTCAAGCGTTGATAATTATGATCCTTGAGTTTCCCATCAAGTTCATTGTTCCATTCGCGTCCAGCTTGCTTTAATCCATATAATGGTTTGACCAGCTTACAAACTCGGCCCGTTCCATCTTCATATCCTTCAGGTTGCCGCATGTAGATAGTTTCATGTAATGTGCCGTTGAGATATGCGCCTTTGACATCCATTTGTTGCAATTTAAGGTTTTGCATTGGTACTAAAGCCAGAATTGCGTGCAGAGTGTCCATTCTAACCACAGGCAAAAATGTTTCCATATAATCGTACCCCGGACGCTGCGCGCATCCTTTGGCCACGAGTCTTGCTCTGTACCTGATTACTTTTCCTTCTTTGTCACGCTTCTTGATGAATACCCATTTAGTAGCAATTGGGATTGCATCAGGCAGTTTTTCAACAAATTCCCAAGTCCCCTTCTCCTTTAGTAAGTCGAGTTCGGCTTGTATGGCATTTTCCCATTCTGGCCAATCAGGGGAATTCTTGGCGTCTTTGAGGCTCGTCATCTCGTCTCCAGCAATTATTGCATAAACTTCTTCCATTGTAAGAAAGTTGTCTTCCTTTTCTTCTACTGAATAAGGATCTTGAAGGTTTTTATAATTGATACGAATTCCACGAGTCTTCCGTGGAGCATTTATGTCTATATCATCCTCCAATAAATTTCTTTTACACTTTTTGCTGCCAGGATCAAGAGTCGGAGTTATATCATCCAAGCCTGTTACACCCATAGGCGGCGCATCCCCCACAGACTCCCCCTCGCATTGACTATCAGGTGTGATGTTGACACCCTGGGGGATTGGAGTCAATTCTGGGAGTGTCATCTGCTTGAAATTTCTTGAGGTGTGGACATTGCGCGTTTCGGTGTTATAATATTTTACGGCCCCAGCGCCATCTTCAAAACCAATGTAAACGCGCCGTTTAGATTTTGCCTGCATTTTCTGATCCACATTTTGCCCCTGTAATAAAATCCATACAGGTGCACCAAATTCACATAAATGAGAGACGTTTGGTTTTTTATTATACCAGCCTTCATACGGTGTAGATCTCGGCAAATGTTTGGTGAATGATTGGTTATGGAGATAAGCGGTGTGCAGGACCGCATATTCCCAGAGAAATTCGGGAAGGTCATTGGTGATTATCATTGCATGAGAGAGTTCAACCAGTGTACGGTTCATCCATTTGGCAATACCATTCTGTGAAGGTGAATACGGTGCAGTGTAACGAATTTCCATACCACATTCCTTACACCAACTTTCCAACTTCTTGTTTATGAATTCTTTCCCATTGTCAATTTGAATACCCTTTGGATTCCTCCCTTGAGTCTTCAAATGTGCCAAATAATTTATTACGGCTTGTGTTGCATCAGATTTCTGCTTGACGCATTCGACGGTTGCAAATCTCTTGGCATTGTCCACAAATAACAAGTAGTATTGATTGCCGTTGATCGATCGGATCACGTACTTTCCCCATAAGTCAATATGCATTAATTCACCGGGTTCGGTATTTCTGATTGATGATTTTGGGAATGGTTTGACGTGTTGTTTCGCCTCTGTGCACGCAACACAATCGGGCTTAGGGGAGTCCTCGTCCACAATAAATCCGTCAACCAATTTTCCATCCAATAATTTCTGAAGCCCGGTATATCCAACATGTCCAAAGCATCGATGCCATGTTTCCCATGTAGGTAGTGTATTATTTCCGATGAATGTTTGATGAGGTTGGATTTTATTGCATTGTGTGGGAGGTCTTATAACCATCTTCATGCGGTATAGATGTTTGCGTATTTTTGTTCCTTGTGCTACCGGCATTCCATCTTCTGTGACGAGTGTGATTATTCCGTTCCCGCCGTTGTAGTGTCCCCCAGCTGCATCCCATCGCCCCAAGGAAATTAAATTACTTTGTGTTCCAGGCACATGAAGAACATTCTGCAAACACAGAATATATTCAGTGCCATTGCATGTTGATTTTAATTCAACAGTTCTGCGCCCTGAAATTAATGCTTCTTTACCACCTACACCTGTTACGGAAATATTCCTCATAGGTGTGTAATCAGTAAATGCTTCTCTTTGATGCGTAACGTGAGATGTTGTTACCGTGTCTGCTAACCAATCATAATAGATCAATCACTCATCATTTGCATCAGCGTTACAAGCATCATAGGTATCAAAGTTGTACTGCTCTTCATTTGCTTGGAACATAATATATTCTTCTGCCATATTTGTTTCTTCTGCATCCTTCTTTTTCTTCTTTGCCTTGTCCTTTACCTTCTTCTTACTCCAGCATTTATCTGCTTGATGTCCGATCTTTCCACAGTTCCCACATTTGTTCCCTTCAAATTTATGGCATTTGGTTGTCCAGTGTCCAGCACATTTACAATGATCGCAATAAGGCCGTAAGGAGGATTTTCGATCAGAGATTCGATCTTCTAAGGATTTACTAGCACTGTTGGCGTTCTGGGTTTTCACCAGATTTATGCTCCCTATAGTACTGTTTTTATTATTACCATTATTAGATCTGGTCAAACCATATCTTGTATTCCTCTTGTAACAGTCCAATAAATGTGTCAGAGGTTAAGCGCCATTTAGGGTCAGGATCATTTGGATCGTTGGCGTTCCCATTATAAGGTTCAACATAGGTATGCCACGATGAAGGTAAGGACACAGATATGATCACTTTAAAGCGTGTGTCAGAGACATGAAATTCCTCGTTAGGAAATCTGTTGATGCAGTCGCGATATGATTTGAGAACATCCAGATGTTTTAGGAGGTTGTCAGCATCAAGTAATTTGGTCTCGTATAATAGGCATTGAATATGATTAACAGTTTGATGTGCCTTATTTTCGTGAGTTACCGAGAGTGCAGAGTACATTTCTTTTGCAGAGTTTTTGGACCTGACGTGGTTCATTTGTGAGGAGGTGATGTTATGAATAATTTGTTGCGCCCAAGAATTGTTCTTTTACCAATTGCGTGCGCCTTCGGGATCGGTACTCTCATTAGGGCATTTAACATCCCCTCTAACATACCCAGTAATATCGCAATTGAAAAATACCCTCTTCATTCTCTCTTTCCATTCATGCCAGTTGTCGTCCATCAAGTGGTCGCGATCAGTGATTCTGTTTACATTTGAATATTCTTTGGTACGAATTAGTTTGATAGATGGTATATCTTCATCTTCATTGAGTTCTCCAGTGAGTGCATTGGTAGTGCTGTGATAGACCCTTTTTGTACGTTTAGGAGGTGTATAATATTCTTCCTCTTGTTGTTGTTCCCCTTGCTCCTCAACATCAGGAGTATTTGTCATAGTAGTAATTGTTGCCTAGAAAAATCCACCAGGGCCCATAACCTATTGGAAATCAGGCCGGGAAACAAACAGAGAAGAGATAATTCTCTTAGAGACAAGTGGGGGAAACGGGACAAGGAACGTCTTATTATTTCTCCTATACTATGGCTGTATGTAACTGTGCTATAGATAGAACATGCATCAAAACAGCCGCTCTATTAATAATATCCGACATCCGGCCTCAGACCATGGGCTTGGATTGCCTATCCCAACAATGCAAGTCTCGAAGTTGTACAGAATACACATGAATAGTTCTTAAACTTCTTCCTCATCCACCTCTTCAGAATCTTTGAGCACATCCTGAAGATCAGCATTCTTTGCGACCTCCTCCGGTTCAACCCCAATCCCATCAGAAAATGTTATAGCACCTGGCTCAGTAGCAGGATCATAATCAGCTAGCAAGATCACATCTTGAATGTTGAAGCTAAGAACTAAGTCATCCAGTTCTCTGCCTCGATTGTCTTTGTATGAGCTGATTGTGAAAATTACCATCACTGCGGAGTTAGCATCGAGTTCATCATAGAAATTGGGTAGGGATCCATATGTGGAAAGTTTGAATGGTTTCCTGCCATCATACACTGGAACTATTTTCAGGTAAGCGAGGTGGCACAACATGTACTGTCATTGTTACATACCATCCTCATTCCAGCTTCATACAGGAGCTCCCCAAACAGACTTTGAGCTAGACACATTCTTAACTGGTGAAGGAGGTGGAACCTTAGACCTGGATGGAGAGAAGTTTGAAGATCACTCTTGTGATGAGGTATTCAGTTATAGATATTGGTATAAGTTAGCAAATCTCTTACCTGTTTTATTATATGAGGACAAACTAATACCACCCTGATACATATTTACCACAAATTTCTTACGGTCCAAAACCGCTCCCAAAACAGCAATTGCTTGCGGGAACGTACAGTCTGAAAACACAACTGACAGGGATTGCGCAGTAGTACCGGATAACAGAGACAAGTATATGGTTACTCTGAGCAAAAAAAAATGTGTCGTATGCAAGTCTGCCATTGACACAATGTATGTACCCTGTGACCATATCGTTGTTGGGTCAGCTATTGCAAGATTGACAAATGGTGCTGAAGTGGGAGTTATGGTATCAAGAGCATTAAGGTGAGCAGTTGTTCCACCTTCATTCTTGTTGTAGCAGAACCATTGAATGCGAGGCAAGGTTCTGACATCACTGTGGGAACTTCTTGTATGTAAGTGACAGCTGGACTTGGCAGCCGGATTGATACTCACTTGCTTCTCTCTTTCTCACATCAGGAAAATGACAAATCTCTTATTGCTCTTATTCATCTGAGAAGTGTCTTAATACTGTCTGGGGCCTTATATTTGTCTTAGAATCCTCAAATTGTCTGACTTTTATTTTCCATTAAGACATTGGTTTAATTCCAAGGGGGTGTCGGGATGGGAATCCCGAACCAGATGTAGGGGGGGAGGGGGGAGTGTCCTGCCAGAGGCTGAAATTTTTTTTTTTGACCATAGTGAAAATGACGCCGATAGGCATTGTTGAGTGCTATTTTGTTGTGGTTAGGGTCCTGGAACAACCAAATAGCATATATCACACATATTATCTATTACTACAAGTAGTATTCCACCAGAAGTTCGACCGAGTATATATAAATTCAAAGTTAAAATGACTCTCATAAGTAAGCTAGAACTTATACCACCCAGTGAGGATGCTGCCCATGAATACTGAGCACCAGTGGAAATTTAAATGGACCTCCTTGGCAACCTGGTCACTGACATCAGTCATCACTGTTCTCGACAGGCCAGAGATCTTATCACCATTATCGGGTTCGGTTCCTGCACCATCCGACTCGGAGTCAATACAAACACACTCGCACTTCGAGATGTTGTCATCCCAGTGTTAGCTGCTGCAAGCTTGCCATCCTGGCTAGTTGGATTGTCGTGGATGATCGTGGTACCTGTCTCACAGCCCCAGCGTTGTCATTGTCATTGTGTGATGCAGGGTATGAGCACCCCAGTTGCCTGCCTGTTCTGAGATGCAGGGCAGTAAAAGGTGGTTGCATGGGTGTAATGCATACCTCACTCATAGTATCCCACTCCACAAGGGTCCAAGAAGCCTCCCATCTTATTTCCTGTTTAGACAGGGAGAAAGCATGGCTGCATGGATGTTAATCATCGTAGGTAACAGCAGCTTGTAACCTACAGAAAAAACATTGTGATTAGTTAAAAGAGTCAGTGAATGAAAAAAACTTATTTTGTTTTGGACCTTGGGTGATGCAGGCTATGGTCTCGAATTTGCAAACCACATTTGAAGTGGCACATTTGTAGCCATGGGGTTTGCTATTTAGCCAGGCCAAAGGGTGCGGCAGTGGTTGAGATGGCCAGTTACAAAGAAGATGGGATGGTGGGCATGATGGGGAGAGTGGGGAAGGATGTGACCACATTGTCATTGGAAGGATCATGGGATTGTTTTCAAACAGCATGTGATCGAAACATACCATATATGGTAGGAGGGGGAGGGGGGGGGTCTGGCGAGCTGTGAAAAAAAAAAACCAACATCATATGAAAAATTCCCGTCCTGCCACCCCCTTGCTTAATTCTTAAGTGCATAAGAGGGGTAAGACTCATAAGATCTTAAAAAATCCATAAGTTACTTGTGATACAGGCATGTTGTTTAAGACTGCATTTCAGACAGTTGGTCAACCAGTCAAAATAAACAATCAGCGATCAGGAATTGAACCAAGGACCTCATGATTCAAATGAACAACATCCCTCAGGTGACCAATTTGACACAAAGCCAGTGAACCATACAAGGTTATTAGTACACCCAAACTGAAGTACTCAAGCTACACAGACATGCTACATTGAATAGTAAATGAGATGTTTGCAAAAATTCACTAAGTCCCTTGTTTATTGTTTGGTTTGCACACCATGTGACATGTTGAAGTTTTATTTTTGGTAACTTCCACCAAACTTGACATTCCCTTCACTGGTCGTTACTATCTAACGACCTTTTCACTGAGCTCCTACCAGGCAACCGAACACACCATTCCCCGGCCTGCCCAAATGCTCCCTGTTTTCCTATTCATTATTGCCACATCTTGACAAAAACACAATGCACTTGTTAGTCTGAGTCTCATTCCACCTTACACCCTTGCGGGCCTCATAATCTTTTTTTCTTTTTTTGTTTCAATTGCCTAACATCCAACAGCATGGCTAGGTGAACCACGATGGGTTCATTTGGGGCTAGACTGACTCAGGGAGGTCGCCATGAGACCCATGTATTTGGAACACAGCGAGGTATGCACCCATTCTTGTGCACCCACTTTCACTAACTCCCTCAGGCCAGATGACAATGAAAATGATGACCCCAACAGCGCCCAATGACCTGCCACCACTGCCGTGAGCAACTGCCTGCAGGGTGAGTACTAGCAGCTGAAGAGGGACAGGACAGGGAACGATGGACAATGGGGAGGGAAGAATGACGGGGATGGGGGACAACGACAACAATAACACCAACAGAGCCCATGATGGCAATGGACAACCAAGCACATGCCCAGCCCTGTGAGCTGCTATTCATAGGTATTCTTTCTCTCTCTCTTCATTTCATTGTTACTAGCTAATGTTTTTTGATGTTAATAGATGACAAAAACATGTGGGACCACACAGCCACTACCACCACCACCATAGCACCCCCAACTACCACTGTGAGCCCCTGCTTGTGGGGTGGAAATGGGGAGTGTTGAGAAGGGGACCGCGAGGACCGCGATGACGATGACAGGAGGACTACAACAAGCAGGACAGGGATGTGAGGGGATGATGCTGACGTGAACATCATGTCTCAAGTGCAGGAACAAGATCAACCTGTGGCAGTGGCCGAGGTGGTGTTTTCAGAAAGAGCAGTGTTGCACAGCAGGAGAAGGAGTTCTGAAGGGTGCAGTCTGTGTTGTTGACTTTGGTGCTGCTGAGCTCGGCAAGGCAGAATGGCAACTAGTGGCAGTTGCCATTGATGAGGAAGTTGTGGGCTATGGCAGGGGAGTACTGCATCAGGGAATGTTAATCTATCGAGTACATGTAACACATAGTAGTCAGTTCAGTGTGCTTCGTGATGAATCCAAAAAGTTTTATCCCTGCCCATACCTGTCTTATTGAGTCTTAAAATGTCTGAAATGTCTGGCTCAAGTTTTCATAAGGCCAATCTAAGCTACATACAAGACCAATCTAAGCTATTATAAAGCAACTGTAAGATAAAAAGTGCCTTACTCAGAAAGGTACATCGCTTAATTAAGACGTGATGTCTTACTTGTCTTATGCCTTACAGTAGACTTACAGTGCCTTACAGGCTTATGTAAGACATGTAAGACAAATGTTATTTTCCTGATGCAGTTGACTCACCTACAGTATTCTTCACTCTGTCCACATTTTCGTCAGAACAAATAAGTATGTGTGATCAACAAAGTGCATTCTTACTTATGTTCATCAACTCTTTGTTTTTTCTGACTTGCCATTGCTGTAGTACCCTCATCCTCGAAACTCTTATCACTAGTTCGTTTTCTGTTGCAAGATACGTCTGCATGTCAACACAATGTGTATTGATATGTACTTACTGTGGAGAGTCTCAAGTGACCAAGGTCTTGTAAGGCTATTCACTGTCGATTGTGATGAGAAACAAGAGGAAAAGATACAGCTTTGACATATCACAATTGTCCTCCGATAGCATGTGGACTAGTAATGCAACAGGAATTGATGAAGCCATGCAGAATTCACAGTCCAGGCAGCAGGAAAAAAACACTGTGATATTGGCACAGATAAGTGTTCTGATGCAGATACATATGGTGCATGTGGTCGAGATGATATTGAAATGTTATGCAGTACAAAACAAGCACATGTGCACATGCACATGGAACCTATGGTTTATAATATAATTGGCATTGGCTGACTTGAATAAGTCTGATGTGTCCCATATAATCAGAGGTTAATGGATGATGCTAGACATTGAAAAGTACCCATAAATTTTTTGAAACAGCTGCATGCCGAACAATGGATCCTAATGATACATCCGCACACGCCTAATGGTACATCCAACCTGATTAATTGATAAGAAACCACATTAAAAGGTTAGAGATCAAACACACACCACAAACTCCCATAGATTTGGCAAACGAACAGCTGCAAAGTGGGCAAACACATGTGTTGAGTCAGAAGCTCGCAGGAAACTGCAACTGTGTGAATATGATGACAACACTAAGATCAGATGCACATTTCGGATCAATGCTATGCCTGGTGGCTATACCTTTCTTGTTTGGAAGGATACTTCTGAGGAAGTTGTTCTTGATGTCACTGGATACATTGTGGATTATTTGTTACCTCCCATTATGAAGAAAACAAAGTTCATCTAGTCATGTATGTGTTCTATCATGCTGAAAACTTGCCAGGTTCAACCCAAATGACAATTGGTCACTCTTGTACAAGCTCAGTATTATAGGACCTGATGAAGTCTTATTCAAAAAGGCCATATCTGCACTTTGACGGATTTACACTTTCTTTGAGGACTCTTTTGCAGAAGGTGCCATGCAACCTTATGTTGGCCATGTTGTTGGTACTTCAGATGCCATTATCGCTCAGACCAGGTTCATTATGCTGATCACATACAATGTGTTTTCCAAAGTGCCCATCCTCCTGGAGTTCAACCCTGATCATGTATTGGCTGATCTCATTGCAACTAGCCATTTCAAGTTTATGGACAACAACTTAGTCTCTTTCTTTGAAGTAATTTCAGACGATGATGAGTGTGATACCTTCGATGTCTCTTATTATATATAACATTATACTGTACTTTTAGGAATTGCACAAAGTCAAGGCTATGCCTAGCATTTTCAGGTGTGGTCATCTCATTGAGGCCTCGTTATGTTTTTGTTCTATCAAAGTAGGCTCAAGCCAAGTGTTCCTCACAAGGCTTGACTCTATTATGTTAGTTAGTCAGACTGGTGCTCAGGTTCATTCAATGGTATAGGGTGTCAGTTTATACTAAATAATTTTTTAGCTGTTCAAAGACCAATGCAAACAGTTGTGGATCACAAGTAGCATGAAAGCTGAAGTGATTAGTAGGAAACATCATGTTGTCTCTGACGATCTTCTTGAGGAAGATGTTATTGGTAAATGACTGCGTGATGAATGACTGTGATTTAAAGTTTCCGAAGCACTGTTTGGTACCAAAGTTTATGATCCATATATTAACAGATACATATTTCTTCCATCATATTGCAGCAGCTGCTCTGCATTCCATTCACCACATGTCATTATGTTTGTATAAAAATAAGGTCTACCATTATTTTTTGTGCTATCATAATTCCATATTGTATCACCTATGAAAAGTTGAGCTGTAAAATGCTGACCTCCTACATCAATGATTGCTCTCAAATGGTACCACTGTTCACCCTGCACTGTGCTCAAGTTGAGTTTCAATGATGGAATTGTTACTGGTTGCAGTTCAGGATTGATCTCAATTGCCCAAGAGGCAGGTAACATACTTTCAAAACAAATGGTCTGCTGAATAGTCTGATTACAATGTAACTGATGCATAGTGCAGTGGTCCAAGATAGTAGCAGCCTCATTGTGTCCTATGTTGGTCAGAGCATGTTGAGCATTTTAACCCAGGTTTCTGATGTAGTACAGGGAGCATTTACACATAGACCAAGATTCACTGCATTTGAGGTCCAGAGACCAGGAGTTGTGATGTAAGTTATTCTCATTGCAATTGGTACCTGTACATTGTAGCCACAAGTAGTACAAGAGCATACCAGAACCATCTGTTCAGAATTATGTGGATCAATTAACTTTATGATTTCAGTTATATCAACCAATCTGGGCCCAGACCTAGGAAACATAGTATTATTACATGAGAAAAGATAGTTTCTGAACTGGTCTCAGCCATTATTCATTGTACTAGATATTTGTTTATCTTGAAGCTGATCAAGTAAATTAGCCATCAATTTTGTGCATGGAGATTTATTGCTCCAAATGACTTGCATGTCTGAATGAACTTGGTTGTATAGACAAAAGTAGGAAGTAAATATAGAGTCATATGAACAAGACCAGTCACTACTTGACCACTGGCATGAGTATGGAATTAAGTCACACACAGTAACATTGACAGTAGAAGCATGGCTCTGACTCTGTTTTCTCTTTTTGGCAGTTGGACTATCAGCATCACAGCTACTATCTTGCTTCTTTCTTTTCTTGCCAGTCTCATTGAAAATTACCTTTCCTTTAATTATTTTTTTGTTCTGCTCTTCTTCAAGATCAGGGACTACAAGTAGACTACCAGTTTTGAGCCCATGTCATATTAGAGTATTGTGCTGCAAAACTTCATGCCACTTTGTTTCTTGTATTAAATCATAAGGTAATGGTTTATTTAGATCTGAAACTGTAACTGGCTGAACAATAGCAAGGTCATTGCAAGACTTGGACCAAGAAGCTGACACATAGGTGGCAACACAGGGGCATTGGCTTATAAACTTGCAGAGTTTATGTTGAATAAACTGCAAATAAACTAAGAAAATAACCACGGCAATATCCCCAGATTCAACAATGGACAAAGCCTAAATTTGTTTTACAATTAGCCATTCTGTTGATCTGATGATCTCATGCAGAAAACATCTGCAAGATGCTTGGCAATGAAATCAATAACACACAAGGAACAAATTCAAAATTTATCTTTAGAGAAAATGATGAATCTATGGTATAACAAATTTAAAGGAAAATCCATGGTTATACTTCTTTTAAGTACTAGGTTTGTAGCCAGGATAAATGGAGGATACATTTACAATGTGTTCTAGAATAACTTTTTCAGTTTGTTCTGCAAACAAACTTTGAATAAGTGCATCGCCCAAACTGTGATCAACTCAGAATCCCAATGGATCTATTTCCTTTTCGAGAGATTTTAGATGCTGCGCATGCTATACCATAAAACAGTACCATAACTGCTGTAGCTACAGGTGTACTGTGCTAAAACCCACAGCATCCATATATATATTAGTACATTTCTGTGATGCTGTCTAATCTTTGCTCAACAAATAAAGACCTTGCCCATTTCATATGTATACATAGTAAGGCATATTTAGTCAAGGCCGATTTTTCGAGAAGCATGTACACAACAGACCATCGCAATGACTCATGTGCAAGTGAGGGTTTTCAGCGAACGGCAGAATGAAAAAGTCCCCAGAGCTGCATAATGTTTAGGTCAAGCAGTGGTGGCCACATGAAGGGTAAATGCAGCATTCTGGCGATATTAGGAGGATCACGAGTGATGGTAATTTTTTGTAGAGCAATGACTGTAAACCTTAGTTAGTGCACTTTTTTTTTTTTTTTTCCCATTTATTCTCTGTTGGGGCGAGCCGTACGTGAGAGAGTAAATACGTATGTGTACAAATGCAAGCATTTATCCTTCCCTGTGTTTCCTGTTCTTTGTCATCAGCTAGGAGAGACCAGTGGTCCTCGAAGCACTCAAGGTGCTGGAATAAGTGGTGCTTGGACCATGAATATTGTAGTGCGTGTGGGCGGCTGGTTGATTCTCCTTCTCATCCTCTTCTCCTTTCTTCCTGCAATCTCGGTATGTCACCAAAGGTACTGTGGAATTGGCCCATCATGGCAATGAAGCGGAATAGTGCTCATAAGGTTTTCGGCATCATTAGCAATTTTGTGATGTTGATATCCCTTCCTCTGGTTTTGTTACATAAGATTTGTCTAGCAGCATGGTGTGCAGGGCAATGTAGCATGAGATGTTCAATGGTTTTGTCATGCTGTAGGCATGCAGGCCATATTGGTGAGTCAGCTTTCCCTATGCATTAGCGAGTGGTGCACGTCCTATTCTCAACTGCATTAAGATGCTGGCGGCCTTCCTTGGCAGGGCTGCGATCAGGGTGAGGTATTTGTTTGACATGCATATGGCAGTTGGGTCCGTTTTCTTCATTCACTTGTGTCGTGGTGATTTTCGCCATATCTTTTGTGCTGCTCACTGTTTGAGCTTCTCCCCATATGCCCACTTCATTGCAGATTTGCTCTGAGGCATCATTTTCTTCAGAAGTTGCGGGAGTCCATCTTGGTTGCTGCTTCCATCTGTTATCGCTTTCTTTGCTTCTTCATCTGCCCATTCGTTTCCTTCTATTTCTATGTGTCCCAGTGTCCATCTAATTGCAATCCGTATTCCAGGATGTTTTTTCCCCAGTGTGTCTAGGGTTCCGTGGAATACATCGAAAATGTAATATCCTGGGCTTGGTTTGGTCAGTTGGGTGGCTTTAATGATGGCTTGACTATCGATGCAAAAGGTAGCTGACCGTACTCCCTGCTCCAGGGATATGAGTTTGGCTCCCAATACTGCTCCTATGCCTTCTCCTTTGTACACTGTGTGATGTTCTTGGATTCCTAGCTTGTATCGCATGTTTGTCTTCATCCTCCCGTCGCGATATAGTACTGCTGCAGCTCCAATTTTTCCTTGCATTCCTGATCTGTCGGCATATACCTTCACGTCTGAGTTGTCATCTTGTATGTCTTGGATGGCCTTGTCTATGTTGTTCAGGATGTGTACTTTGACTTTCATTGTCCAGCTTGTAATTTGTCATACCGTTTTGATGGTCTCAATTAGCTGTGGTTTGATGTTGTAGGTACACATGAGATTGTGTAGTGGAGTTGGGTGGTGTTTGACTAGTCAGTTGGCCATGTTCATGACTGGTTTGTGTAGCAAGTGCATTGGGGAGGTGTCACTAAGTGTAGTTCTGCTCGTTGTCAAACCTTTTCCACCAGCAAGTGGAAGGGTAGTAGGTTTGCCATTACATCTAAAATGTCAGTAGCTGTGGTTTTCATTGCACCTGTGATCATGATTGCTGCTCATCGTTGAATCATTGCCAGCCTGTTGATGATGGCTTGACCTGACTTTCCATTTTTTGGTTCTGCATTTGTTCTTCGCTGTGGTGTTAAGAAGATGTCAGCTGTGTATAGCATGCGAGGTACTGCAATGGAAAGATAGAGTTGTCAAACGTGTCTCACTGTTACTCCCTTTGATGTGTGGGCCAATCTGCTGAACTGTATGATCCAGTCTTGTCCTTTTGCGAGAGCTGCTGCACATTGTCCTTTCCAGCTCATTTTGTTGTCAACAATTACCCCGAGGAATTATGCTGTATCTTTTGATGGGATTCGAACGTTGTTACCTAGAGTTAAAGCTCGCTGAGGTATAGGGACTCATTTTCTGGGATTAAAGGCATGTGGGACTGTTCTTTTTGAGATGATGAGCAGCTGGAATTTTTTGATACTGAATTCGCAGTTGTGATCCTTGGCCCATGCAAAGATTCCTTCCAAGCGTGTCATGATGTCCCTTAGTTTTTTGTGTATCTCTAGAAAGTCCTTGCCAATCACGATAACAGCTGCATCATCGACGATGAGTAGCACCCATTCGCCTAATCTGAGAATTGGTATTTTCGATAGGTCAGAGGTAACATATGCCAGAAAAAGGATTGCCTTGGTCCAAACCGTTTATTACCAGGAAGAATGGTGTTTGATAGTCATCAAAAGAGAGCAAGGTTTTGCGGTTTCCTAATCATTGTTTCATCCATTCGGTATATTCCTGTGGTATACCTCTCTTTCTCATGTTGTGGATCAGCCTGTCAATATCTACGCTGGGGAATGCACCCTTAATGTCAAGGAATAAGACGGATGCAACCTGACCTTTTCTCCATGCATCTTTGACAATCTTTGTTAGCATGCGTACCGAGTCTGTCGTAGTACGTCTGGGCCTTGCACCAAAGTGGTTTGCTGGTAGGATATTGTAATGTTCACCCCCGGTGACTATGTCTTCTGCTGGACAGCTATTCAGTAGTCGTGCCATACCATCTGAGAGGACTATGGGTCGCCATGCTGATGGGGACATGTAGTTGGGCTTTCCTGGCTTCTTCAGTATGAGCATTTCAGTAATGGACCATTCCTGTGGGTAATATTTTAATGTGTTTGTGGCTCGGAGGAGAGGTCCTAGATGTGGAACAAGGTCTTCTCTTACCTGGATGAAGATGCAGTTTGGTACTGTGTCCTTTCTCATGGCTTTGTATGGCTTCATTTTCTTGATTGCTCGATGTATCTTTTCATCTGTGACATTAGTAAAGGTCCATCGTGGCAGTGGGTATTGAAAATCCTGTGGAACTGTTGTGGTTGCTGGATTCGGTGGTGGGAAGAAAGTTTTGTAGAATAGGTTTCCCTTGCTTTCATTGTTAGTAGCTTCTCGGATAATTTCTTTTGTTACCGGGTCCTTGACTTGTAGAGTGTTAATTCTGAATCTTCCTGTGTCTGCCACCGGCAATGTCATTAGTCTACTTGCCCACTGTTAGTGCACTGAATTCTAAATTAGGCATGACATTTGCCCTTGAACGTGATCCATAGCATCAGTTTACGAGTGCTTCCATGGACGATATACTTGAGAGAAGGCAAAGTTCCTCGGGTTGTGGCTAGCGGGTTACCCAGTGCCCCACCACGAAGGTGCTTGACAGCATCAAGTGGGCAAGACAAAGAAAGGCATTCGTCAAGCTTTGAAGTAATCAAGTTGGTCAAGAGAGCGTGCATTTGTCACCGGTTCATGCAACATAGGAAATTGGAGGAAGTGCAATCATCCAGATGGCTGTTCCTCAACTGTTGACTACAAATTCTTTTGAAAGTATATTGCACATCAGTAAGATGTCTGACTGAGAGAACAGGAAGGAAAACGCATGATCCGAAGGTGATTTATCAAGTACATCATCAGCAGTCAAGTGTCCAGCTTTAAATGATATCCCTAGGTCGATGAGAATGTTGTGGTCAATTGCAGTCAAACATTCATGGCTTACAGTCTAGGGTCCATACATCGAGGTAATACGCACCTAATACCAGATCTCATGCCATGCTTCCATTTTGTCGCAATCGACCAGATTTCCTCCCCTTCCCACATGATCAATATATGGTTGAGAAAAAGGCACAGCAGCTGCCAGAGAGGAGCACTGATCGAGCTGTATAGTTGGGTCAACACAGATGCATAACATTCAAGCCCTTCGCAATCAGCAAAAGAAGTTGGGAGAGACTTATGCAAGCCCTTGAAGAGTGAAGTCAGCGAACCTTTCCTGGTTGTCATGCAACGCTGTCCTCCACATCTCTCCAATATCAGGAATGCTCAGTTAGGTAAAAAAAGACGCTTTCTAGAACATATAAGCGAGGATGGGGAAGCGGCAAATTGAGGATGGGTTGGTTCAAATTCTTGGCGATATGGGAGAGGGAAAATAAGGTTGAAAAGAATGGAAAGATTGAACAGGATGGGAAGATCAAAGAAGATGGAAGGCTGAAAAGGATTAGAAGGTTGGAAAGGAATGACATTACGACTAATACAATTCTACAAACATTGGTATGCAGCGCAAAAGACTGTCCGCTGATACCAGAAAATTTGCTCGCCATAAAAGGTTGGTGCAATTTAACTGAGTTTGTGGCCACTGCCAACCACTGACAGCACTTGGAACCCCATTCACGTGTCCTGCTCAATGGTGAAGGCATAATATAACGAGATTGGGTGGCTGGACTCCAAGTAGATGTCATAAAATGTACAGCTTGAGAGGACAAGGCTGGAGGTCAGGAGGATCATCCCAAAGATCAAGTAGTGCCCGCTTTCCTCAGCAATCAGAACGGAACATGCAAATGAAAACGAGGAAAACTTCACCAGCTTCAACCTTTCACCTGTCGATCCTTCTGGGCACTTGCAATATAATCCAAACTCAATTGACCTTGTATGGGAATAGCAGTCCAAAATTCCTGGAATGAGATTCAGGATGAGGTTGATGCCAAGGTAGATTCCAGAGGAGCGTTGGAGGTTGATGGACTTGGGTTGGGAATGAATACGTATGGTAAGCCGTACTCGGTGAGACAATTGTATTTTACTTATCGACAAGAAACTTTCCAACTGTTTGGTGCATCAGCATTCATCTGTTCACATTTTGAACATGGGTAGACTAGCAAATAGTTTAGTGCCAGCCAATGGATATACTGCCGTATATCCTTACTTACCAGTAAAACATTTCTTCCATTGGCTTGGACTAGATACTTCATATTTTCACTCTAATGTAGGTACTGGCCACTACATATTATGCAAAGACACAGAAAGATGTGGCTACTAGCCTAAGTAATACGCTATTCGTGTTGGCCATGGGAGTTGGAATGAAGAAGTCGAAAAGCCTTGCACGTGCGCAACTCTGAAGTATAACTCTGCCAAACAACAAGAGGTAGGGGAATTGCCAAAACCTTGTGTGGCTTTGGCAATTCCCCTACCTCTTGTTTGTTAGTGAGCTCAAATGATGGCTTGATGTGGCTATGCACCTTTCCTTTCCTAACCAACAACTTCAACGGTAAGTCCAAGTCCTTTTTGCTTCGCAGTCAGTCGGTCAGTCAGTCAGTATTGAACTTGGGCTACAAAGCCTAGTGTTGAATGAAATAGTTTAGCATAAGTGAAAGAAAGGCTTCCCATGTAAAGGCCTACTAATGCCTGTTAAACGCGAGCATATAAATATGAGAATTGAAGACTTGGAAAGTTAAACGGGGAAAAGAATGAAACTTATGCACCTCCATAGCTATATCAACACTCCTTTTTGCAGGAATCGGTACTCTAGATTAATGTCGACCGACATTGCAAAGTTCTTGGACATTGAAGCAAAGGTTGACAAAGGGAGTGAAGACAACGCGTTTGAGAGTGAAGGCGACTATGGTGTGTTCTTTGACCCTACCTCTGATTCACTTATGATTATCATGCCCATATAGAATTTGTTCGAGGGTAATGAGGATAATAAGTCTCAGCATGGTCTATATCGTTGGGATGTCCTAGATGATTGGCAAGAGGACAACAGTCCAGAATTCTTGCATGAAATTGCTTGAGACATTCAATGTAGGCATCTAGATCTTGAGGCATTGTTGTTACATGCACTTAACCCTTGGTACGTACCACAGCTGCAATGTACCATCTTGCCTATCATTTTTGACATTTGCAATGCCAGATCCATTTGCCTCTTTGCTACCTGTACTTAAGGATTCCATATGTAGAATCTTTCTGCACACCTCTGAACTCCTTTCCAAGTGCATATACCCAAATTTTTGGGAGAGATAATATTATGTTTGGACCTGTTGCTTTGCCAGGATATTGTTGTTTGTGGGTCCATGTGGGTCCAAACAAACACAAACATCACCTACCAGTTTACTTCTGGAGCTGTAAACATGAAGTAGCAACTCCAAATACACAAATCTTTCTACCTCAAATGCACAGGAGGAGCAGAAATTCACACGTAATGTCTGATCGAGGAGTTCGGCCTGAAATCGGCCCAGAAAACATGATGCAAGCTCCACCACCATCGATCCCTGCCACACCGCATCCTTGGAAATATCAATGTTCATAGTACTAGTACTGGGTAAAAGTGAAGCCCCAAAACGTCATGCACATGCACATGTGCGCTATCTCATCAACTATTCATGGCTGCTCATTCTGGATTGATGTTCAAGTTGAAATTAGTGCGTCATCTATTCTGCCTGCAGATCGTTTATTACATGCGGCCAAATGTCCTGGAACATTAATCCAACAGGTTAGAGATACTGGTGGTAATAACAATATATCCATTACTCAATAACAAACAACCCCCCAAATTTGTACATTGTGGTGGAATGTCGGAAAGGTACTTCGAAAATTTAAACCTGAAGTATTGGCGCACTCACACATGCATCGAGGCAATTGCAACTCCATTCGATTCAAATTTACATATGGAATAGTACTAGTCATAGGTTCCTAAAGGTTTGAACATTCTAGAAGATGACCTCACATTTACGGTGGGGTACATTTGTTCAAGCTCTCAGATCTGTGGTTCATTGATATCGCATTTGCTGTTCTGAAGTGCAATAATCACAGTATCCTTGTTGTTAGGGCGACACCCACTATCTGCTAGCTAAGACTGTGCAGGTTCTCTCTACAAGAAGGGGGCAGGATCCGTGCTTGTGATGGGGGAATTGATGGTTTTGATGCGAGGGGTTATTAATAGGTGAGTTTGTTGAGATAGGCCTTTCACACCGAAAACGTAGGTGGAATACCTAAGAGAACACAACTGGGGTCCCCTAGGCATATATTTAGGGTTTATATACTATGTTACACATATTGTACATTGTTGTTACTGATGCACTCATACATGTGCGTACATTTTGATGCATGCAAAATAAAATTCTCATGCTATCAAAGTGTAGTGTAATTTGGCGTCATGTAGCATAATTCGACATAATAATAAAATAAAAATGAAATTTTATTAGGTAATGGGGTGGTTTCCTAACACTCGTGGTGAGTGCATATGCAACAGTTTTTGACCTTATCCTAGATACTCCCTATTATATCTAGATTCCATTCATGACTTCAAATCTAGAAGATCTGGATCTAGAATGAAAGGGTTGCATAATACCTGTCATGATCATACTGCAAGGATTTGGTGTTATAATTAGGAGATTTACCAATATTTTGTTGTGACCAGGCTGAAGTCCTGGTTAGTACCATTTCACATTTAAATTTCACAGCCAGATTTCCGGGCTAGACTGTGTCATGCATTCTTCTGAAGGATCGCTAGTACAATGTCCTGCTTGCAACTGAAGAAGTGGTAAGTGCAAGCAAAGATGCTGGCTGGTAGTGGAGTTGGGTCAACTGTAATGTAGAAGAACTGCGCACAGGAACTAAATCTTGCTCACATATCAGCTCTGAACATGGAACTGGATGGTGCTGGTTAGGATCTAAGGTCCTCTTTGTTTGAATTAATATTACCTCCAAGATGACAGGTTGCAATTTGCCAGATCTACCGTCAAGTTTGACATAACTTACATCCAATCATAAGAGCATTTAGGATATATATACCCCACATAAAGTTCTATTCAATGAAAACGAGATGTGACGCGACACAACATGTTGGAGATGAAAAGAGTATGCAGCCACATCATGCCTCTACATTTGCATATAATGACTAACTTGAGCTGAGGGAATTGCCAAGAATCCAACCGCTCGGCAATTCCCTACCCTCACTGTTTGGCTGGGTTATGCGTCAACGCTTTCACATGGTACCGCTTCTCAAATCTCGACCCATGGCCAAACTCCCATATCCTAATTATAAGGAGACCCTCTATTAGTAGTACTAATATATAGAGGGACCCCTTGTCCCAATCTAAATGGGCAGGTATCTTTCAATTTATGTTGTTCTGTATTAGTAGCGACTCCAGTGAAATTGCGCTTCGAATTAGATAGTACTACTGTAAGATTCTAACAACATAGCTTGGCACACATATGTGTGCCTGGCTAGAGGCAGACTCCGTCTTACAACATAAATAGTTCAGGTGCATATACCCGCCACGCTTCTATGGTGTGAACACTGACATCATTATCCAGGCATTTCATGGTCATGTATAGTTAACTTCACAGAACTGAAGTTCTACTGTTGCATAGTTCTTGTTGCAGCCAAATGCACTGTACATATGCAATAGTGTATTATCTTGATCATGATCAATGCATGGTCAGGCGTATGCGTACATGTGGTTGCCTCATGATTGCATACGGAATCTGCTGATGTTGTTCCTGGAAGCATAAGACAAAGGAGTATCATAATCAGTCAGTGGATTGTGCTAGCATTGCATGATAAGACACCTGCATATTCTTGGGTTCACATAGCAACCCCCATTATAATCTCTGCAGGCATCTACATCCCATGCAAAATCTGCACAGCTTTCCATAATGTTGAAGAGCGCCCCTTTCAAGAATGACAATGCTATCCCTTTGCAGACAATTGGTATAACCAGATTTCCCTGCTCTCCTTCAGATATCGACATAAGCAAATGGTATACTGCATTTTTCGAATCTCATCAATATTCCACACAGCTCCTTAGTACAGACTTTGCCCAGATGAAGCTCGAATCAGAAGCCACATTGTCAGAAGTGGAGAGCCCTGGGACACCTATAACGACTATGCAGATGACCAAAGTCCCAGGTCACTACTCGATCTCTGCCTCAGAGCGGTTTGTCATGCATTCTCTGTCCTTACTCATCTCACAAAGATTCCGTAGCCACAGCATAGTTTCCAACACTCCAGAACGGCAAGGAGCCCCCATTCCAGCTGAAACACAGTCTCAAAACATGTTTATTGCTCCTGCTAGGCCGCAAACCTTGTAAGTGATTGTTGGTACATGATCGTCATCCCATTTTACAGATTTTTCCTCAGGGACAAGTCTAGCCATGACTTTAGCCGTGACCGCACACATAGAAGGCATGCTGAATCAACTGGACCCAGCACCCATATCAGATATTCAGACTATGAGCTGCCATCAGCACCCACAGATGCCTTGACAAAGAATAACCCAAGCCAGAGCTCCCAAGATGGGTCTGATAGCTCTCTTCAAAGGGAAATACAGAGTTTGCTTCGGTGATTCTGTTCAGATCCAGGTCCAGAACATTGAAGCTGCATTGAGTATTCCAGCCAGTGGTAATTACAGGGACCAAAATAAAACCACTCTGCATCGACGGACTTGCGCCCTGAACATTTTTGATTGTTTCATGCCCGAAGCACTTGATGGTGTGGTGGCGAAGATGAGCAGTAGATGATTTATCCTATGATGTTCAACATCAACAATGGAAACATGATGAGTAAGAACGAATGCGCCAGCTTATCCTGGGATCAGCAAACACTGCCAGCCTTTGTCTTATGAAAGAAAAGGCAAAGGCGGACCTTCCCATACTGAACAGAGACTGAAGGCTGGAAGAACTAGTAGATTGGTGAGCGCCAGGTCTTCTTCAGAATCACTGAACAAACCCTGATTATTAAATATGAACGTGAGCATGAAAGAGCAACGCTGGCCAAGTTTTTTCTCTTCATTCAGTTCCTCAAGATTCAGGGCATGGAAACATTGCTATCAGCACCATCCCTGGACATGACACTGACGTGGGATGGAGAACCAGATGGCAGCGGAGAAGAATGAAGACCTCAAGGCCCGAAGTGGTTTGATGTAGTGGATGAAAGCCATCTGTCCAGTTACACAAATACCATTCCAAAGTCTCACTTTAGCACTCAGTTGAGACGTTTCTCCCCTTGCCTACCATATTCTGGGAATGGTTCATTTCAACAGATTGGTGCTGCAGAGTATGCTAATACTTCAGAGAAGCTTGTCATCTACTAGTAGAACAAACTTTTGAGGCAGAAGGGAATGATCCCATCATAGTATCAACATTCCATCCCAGTGGCTTTCCCTCCAATCTTTGCAAAGAATTATACGGAAAGAAAAAAACACTTCCGATGCAGCCGGAAGTTAATTCAGAGTTGGGTGGGGGAGCTGGTTCCCAAAATTGAACTGCATGGTAAAGCCACCCGGACAGGAAAATAATGGCATCCCCCGGACTGTAGCTACGAGCTCACCATCAGAGAATTCAAGTAGGAAGAGAGAAAAAATCTCTTACTGAAGTTTTAAACCCAGGTCAGATAGGTGCATAGCCCTGCCAGTGAAGTACCCCACCAGAAAGCAAGCAGTTGGGCCATTGTCCAGCCCATCAACATGAGGTAGGACCTGCAGCTTGTAGACCAGAGCACGCCCCAACCATGGGCCAGGATCTTCTAAATTCCAGATGCCAGCTGAGAAAGCCTTAGAACACTGCCAATGATATTCTGGAAATGCCTTCTTGAAGTAAGCAGATAGTAAATGGGCCACTTCTTCAGTGACCTGGTAGTACCACTTGACCGCCATAGCGGCTTGGCACCCCCGCAGGGAATCCTTGGATGGCATCAGGTTCCCTTCCTATTGGAATCAAATGTGGTGTTGTGCAAAGACAGCTGCTAAGAGATGGTTCTCCTCATCATACCACAGACCAGAACAAGTGTCAGCTGGTGAATCTCTAGCTGCCTCCATTTTGTGGTACACTTCTTCCAGCAGCTGGGGAGTGTTCTTGGGACGTTTCTGTAAGTCCTGTAAATAAACCCCTCTTACTTTGAAGCGCTCGCATCCCTCAAACCACCGGTCAGCCTTATACTCCAGGGTTTCGAAATATTTAGCCAGCATCGCCTCTTTTGACCTCCCAAGGCATGTAGGCAAAGCTGGTGTTAACTCAGTTACATTCAGCTTTGGAACATTGGCCACCTAGGAGAGCCATTGGCAAGAGTCAGCAAGCCCTCAGTAAGTACCAGCAGTCGCCTCACCTTCCAATCCACTCCAGATAAGGCTTCACTCTGGGGGTAAGCTTTCCCACTAGATCCAACCAGTACTACTCCTCTGCACTCCTTCTGCGACTAGCCATGAAAGTTTTGGAAATACAGGAGGCGAGCTGGGGCTAACCTACTTTTTTTTTTTGGCCTTTAGGTTTCATGGATCCCTTGGCCTGGGCTTCCAACTGCAGCAAAGCTTTCCCTCGCAGTTTTTTGGGGTGACCCATTTGTTTGGCAACTTCAAGTTGGGCTCTGGGGATTTGGGCTACGGGCTAAGCTGGTGGCCTGCAACTTCAAGTGGAAACTCAGCTAATGGGACATGGCACTACCCACAGTTCCAATTCTGCTGGAGCCAAGGCCTAGCCTCTAGGCTGACCAGGCATGCTTCTGCCATGGCCAGGGCTCCCGGCACCTGCCCTTCCCTTTCCAAGGCCCTGAGCTGGAAGGTCCTCTGGCCTGATGTTAAGGCTTCATCAGCTTCCCAGGGGTGGGGAGCAGTTTGCTTGCTTGGGAGTCGCTTTGCCAGCTAGCTGCTGCGGCCAGACCAAGTCTATCTAGACTCCCAAATTGGCCCAGATAACCTTGGGGCTCGCACCGATCATAGCGCTCTACTGCCCCGAAGCTCAGCCCCAGTTAGCGTACCCCACTAGCGCGCCCAACCAGCACCGCACCAGCCACCGGTGAATGGAGGGGGGGCCGATTGGCCAGAGCAGGAGGGAGGAAAGCGAGGAGGAAAAATAGGACCTTGGGCCGATTTTAAGGTCCGGTGGGTGGAGTTAGTAAAGCGACAGGCCTAATCAACCCCGCCTTAGACCCTCGAATGCCTCCTTATTTAGAAATAAATTTGAAGCCATTGTCTAACAACGAGTATCTCCAATTCAGCGGAGGCAAAAAAACACGTTGAAAAAAGTAATATTCATAGGCATAAGCAAGGGCGGTATCAAAGTTCTGAGAATGGAAGAGAAGAGCATCGCATCCTTGGGTAATGAGTTAGCAGGTTGCGTTACGTGGTCTAACTAACTTACGTCAGGAGCAGCCTAGGCATCTGCTGTTCAAGGCTTTTTCAAGTGTTCAATTTCTCCAGCAACATCCTCTTTATTCTTCTTTTCATTTAAGTCCCCTCCCTCATATGGACACTTCTTGATCTGGTGGCGGATTTCAAAGTAATTCTGCTCTTTTTCATGAGTGCTGATTACACATCGAAGTGTTGAAAATGGAATAGTTATTGCAGGCTTGTCTTGATTCTCCACCTTGGAAGTACAATAGAGATGCTTGTTTAGAATGATCATTGCTGCACGCCCATTTGGTTCTTCTGGAAGAATCTACAACCCAAAGATAGACATTAGTGAGTGGCAAGGCATACCAGAGGAAAGGTGCTTCCTGTGTACAGAGCATGTTGGGAAACCACAAACTTTATGTACTTTCCCTCGAATTTTGATACACATGAAAACTTAGTGGCGGCAGGCATGACGTAGTTGCTAGCCTCATCGGCATGACTATCACATCTCATTAGGTGATTCATTGATTGTGAGCCTGACTCCTCCGAGGTCGCGAATGTTTCGGCATAGTCTGCTTCCCAGAACACACATGTCACCTTCTTCAAGCCTTGCGGTTGTTGTCCCACTGGTGCAGCAGGATTGCGCTCGATCTTCACACCGATTGCTAGCCGCACCCTGCTGAGGGAACAAGCAACATATCTCCCAAGATCATATGCAAGTTTCTGCTCATTCTCACTATAGGCCACTTCCCAGACAACTGTCGGCCATGCTTGCATTAGGGGTTGCTTTGTAGGGTGGTCCTCATACAGACTGAAATCTGGACTCTTGATGCCATCTTCCAAATCAACATCTGCAGAGCCTCCCAGGCAAACTAACCTGCATCAACCGAGAACAAAGAGTGACCTTCGGTGTTATTGGGGTTGATGCTGAAGAAGAGAGTAGACATGATTTCATGTCCAGATGTCAGGTAGTGCACAATCAACTTGTCTCCCGAGAAATTGATCCTTCAATGTTGTTAGACTTGCCATGAACTAGAGAACCTGACATACCAGAGATTCTCCCGACCTGGCAACTCTCCCGCTCTGGACTTTGCCCATAAATTATCAACGATGTCAGACGAGATGCCCGCAATAGATATCTGGCACTCTCCAGCTGTCCCAGCTGTCCCATCCAGTAGTGGCTTCAGCCTAGATATAACTTGATCAAAGGATGGGGTGCGGGATTGGTTGGTAGATTCTAATGAGGACCAAGGTGTAGAAGGGGCAATTACGGTGGGATCGGTAGGGTCCGAGGGGAGAGATGAAGGCAGGCATTGTAGGTTGTCGGGGGAGTCCAATGAGGGCGAGGCATTGGAAGACTGGTAGCGCTGTAATTGGCAAGACCCTCTAGATCTGGAGAAACTGTTTTGTTTCAGCCCACTGAGGGTGGCGTGGCTTTCTGACCAAGCACATTAGAAGAGACTCTGCCATGTTTTGGAGGGGATGGGCAAGGAAACGAGGTTTCAAGGGTCAAGTACATAGTTGGTCTATGGCAATTCAGGAGTTGCAATTGGTGGGGTAGCATCTTTGTACGATACAACTTGATATCAGTGGCTTATCGATACTTGACTCCAAGCCCAATCCGAGCCACCACATAATTTCTATGTTGCAGTTCTCTTAGTCACCACCTAATTTGTGCAGAGGCCAAATTGATCTGGGCAAATTTTTTCCAACCAAACCCTTCTTTTGGCAAATTTCAGGCTGTAAACTGTATGGAAAAGTTGTTGTCTTTGCCCCAAAAACACTGAGTTATGGGGCAAAATTTAGAGCAATTCTACTAAAAATTTCCTTTTTTGGTCAAGTTTATCCATTTTATTATGGATGATCAATTCGATGTAGCCTAAATTTTATTACAGGATCAGATGCAACCAATCAAAAGGAGTCAATTGCACTATTTTTCATAATTTTCCTGATTTCTTTTGGGGGGTGGCCAAATTTTTGAGGTGCCTGACCTAAATTTTTCAAAATAAAGAAATCGGCTCGTAGAAACATCACTAGACTCTATTCTACATGTTTTGACAGTTTTTGAGGCATCCAGATGTTTGCGCCGGCTTCTAAAACTGGGTCACTAAAAATTGTTGTGTTTGTTTGTCTGCAACTGTTGAACTGTGCATCAACAAACCTTTCAAAAGGTCCTGGGAGCTTCTCAAGTGTATCGCGTGGCCCTTGATCCTCGCCAGTGGGAGCGTGACCGCAAGGCTGCTATAGCTGAAGCAAGGTCAATGAACTCATTTCCAGTGAACACAAAGATGGCGACATTGGTCCTGAAGACCAAGTCAAGAAAAAGGAAGCGTGAGTCGGTAACATTCTAGCTACATTCAAAGACAATGGCCCCTTTCAGACCTCCAAAGGTACGCTGTACGATATATAGTATGTTTCTTGTTTGAAAACACGCTGGGGATCAAAACCTTGGCCCCAGCCTAGGCCTGCAATATTAATGTGTAATTTTTTGGAACTGGCCCATCATTTTGTAGCTGTAGTGTTATCTGTTATTTTACAACTAAGCATTATTGTATCTAGACAACTAGAATCCAACATGATGATTCAGATGGTCCTATGCATAGTGACATAAAATCATGTGAAAATTACCCATATTGTGTTATAAGACGAAGGTAGATATAGTCTTATCTTCAGATAATATAACTGTCATATAACGTAATTCAGAACATAATAACTCTGATCAAATTCGATAACTTACTCGAATATCTCAAGATCATGGGAGAAATTATAATTGTTGTCCCGAGGATGGACCAAGAACTCGCTTTCCTGTCTGTCAGCGAGCCAGCGAGCATCATAAGCGTTCCTTGGTAGACCGCAAACGAAACCTGTGCTCCTGCTGAATCTCGGTACATGAGCATTGTAGATGCGCATATGAGGATAAGCCCCCCGTGAGCCTCCATTCATGGACCGCCGTTCAACCATATGAAGAGAGTTGAAGATATGCAACCAGGTTGCCAAATGTTCCGTCCTCCATTGGGGTAGCAGAATGTGAACACAAGGAGTCTCCAATCACATCTGGGGGTTTCTTGTGGTTTCATCATGGTCAGATTCATCACTCAACATGCCTTCAACACCGAGTTGTTGGAGAATAGCAACATGCTTGTGAAGGTTTGGATGATGTTCGGCAATTTCTAAGCACCTTTGGAACAACTGCAAGCAGCTGTTTAAGTGAAACAATGTCAGATAGGAAATAAAACCTACATTATATTTCTGTTGATGACATTGTGTATTGCATGCCGATATAAGACATTCGGCGGGCTGTAAAAGACTTAGCTTGTAATCTCTTTTGAGTCTCTTCAATCTTGTATAGAAAGACTCCATCACACTTTCCATGATGTCTGGTGTTGATGGAAGATCCCTGTCCATAATCAAGTCATCACAAAACACACGAGCCGCAGATCAATTCCATGGGCTGTGAGGTGTTCCAAGAATGTCGAATCTAAAATGAGATGCATTGCAACAGGGATGGGAGCTCTCTCCTTCATTGATGTTCCACTCAGCAGCGAACGATGCAGCTTCTTGCTGAGTGACCATAGGTTGAAGGAGACTCCTTTCTCCAACTAGCTTAACAATGTGTTTTCTTACGGCCTCCTGAAATATGTAATTGAGAATGAGCAGCTTCGTGAGACTATGAAGGTTTGCTCACAGCTTTGATGTTGGTTTCAGAGGAACGATGAACTGGGCCTTGCATGATTTTTGGCTTCCACTTCCATTTGTCTGAGCTTTCTGAACCGACTGGAATATTATGCGAATTCTGAGCTGACAGGGCAGATGAAATATCAGCAAATCCGGACCGTATGTCTCGACTGAGTTGTTGTTGAAAAGCAGCAAATTCTTGACGGGTCAGATATGAATCCTAGATGTCTGGAGTATTAGCTCAATAAATCTGATGCGACTTGGGACATACTTTTGTCCTCTTGTTGTCCTCTTCCTCTTCCTCTTCCTCTTCCTCTTCCTCATCCTCCCCCTCCTCTTCCTCTTCATCATCCTCCCCTTGCTGCTGCTGGTGGTTGTCATTGTTGCTGTCGTCGTTACCCTTTGGTTGGTCTAGCGAATCGGAAAAAGATCGCTGAGCGTCAGTGTACCTTTGCTGGCTCTCATTACTGGCACAGCTGGGGGAAGTCCGTCTCACTCTGGAATAATAAAATCGACTCCTTCCATGTAAGGGTTCTAATCTGCCACCAATGGGTGGCCTCAGTCGTCCTGGTTGATCTGTTGAAGGCATGGGGGCTGTGAGGATGGGTATGTTTGTTGGAGGCACAAGGGTAGTACCAGAGGCTTGGCACATCCAGAATAGCTTTCAGGGGTGGAAGGGGAACTTGGCCTGGACACAAGGGATGCTCACGGTGTTGAATTTCATCAAACCATTGTGGAGCCTTCTCCTTCCCTTTGCCTTTGTTCTTGCGCAAGGCCTGATTGTGAGGTTCCCCAGATGAACCTCCCAGCATTGGTGTTGGTGGCAAAATTCGAATATCCATCCGAGAAGCACCATGGTCCATGTTCATTGTGGTTGCATGGGTGGGCACATCGGCGCTAACTACATGAGGATACATGACATCTCTTTGATAAGCATAGCATGTTGCAGTAATGCACCATCTGTGGATGTACGAATACGATTGTTTGGTTTTCCTGGCAAAATGGCAGAAGAATAGACATCTCGTAAGCTTGGGGTGGTGCGATGCAGTCTTGTACCTGAACCATTTTGTGATAAGATCGTCGCCATATTCCAAGTGTAAACCACAGAAACTGACCAAAGACATTTTTGAGACCAGGTTTGAAAGAAAACACTATGTTATAGGAAGCATCAAACTCTGGATCAAGCTGCAGTAGCTCGAGGTTCACCTGAATCAGACAAAGCATGAGCAGCATCCCTACTGCTGCTTGAAGAGCTGGAAGGTGGCGGACCAACTAGAAGACCCAGACTAATAATGAATAGTAGATGTTACAAGCAAGAACATATGGGGTATCCTTGAGTCTGATGCACTGTGACTTGGACATTGATATTGAGAATAGGAATGCTCAGATGCAGCAAAGTGATATTTCAATTCTAGAGGAACTAAGTTAGTGTATAACTCTGTATGATAGTCGACAAACCAGTGCAATGGCATGAAAAGCTGGAGGTAGACATTCATGAACGTTGGCTGAAAGAGGTTTGCACTTCCTGCCAGTCTGAAGATGACATTGAGGGAGTGCGGGCGTGATACTTGAACACAAACCAACTCAAGGTACTTCTGAGATCTAGGGTAGATGCTCAATCATAATCGTATCCTTGGTTAGTAAGGGTCCATCAACATCAGAGATCCCCTTATGACTATGAATATGGAGTCTGGCAGTTTGGCAGACATGCGGCATGACATGACCTCGGGAATAAGGTTTACCGTATGTTATAAAGATCTAGACAAAATTCCAAGAGTTTCGACATGCAGCATACACATGTATGCGTACGTGTACAAGGCCTCCTGATTTTTATATATAAGAGAATAGATGTGATTGATGTACACCTGGTCATTGGTATCAAAATGTGTGTGAATCAAATCAGGAACAAGCGTAGTAGATAGATCAGAAGTTCACCTGTACATTGCGCCAGCCATGGCCAGGAAGCTAAGTACTACCTACCTTGATATGTATGCCAGATATCATCAAAATCCTAATGAAGATCTAGAAAATAATGTTTTATATTTTAATGCGGAAGCTCACAATGAAAAGTCCACGATCAAGGGCTGCGGTTGCAAATCATAAATCTAGGGAGGAATATTCAAATATTAAGCCAAAATTTGCATGAACCTAGGCCTCTGGATCTGTGATCACGATGTGGCCAGTATTAATCCATGGACTGCTTCAATCTGCGAGTACTAATCCGCGAAGTGTCTTTGAACCAGTTTTTACATCACACTTAGAATACAATACCAGTGTAGACTATGTACTGTAATAGTGAATCATACCAGCGCTGTTACGATTTTGTTATCTGGACCCGCAAGACCGGGCACTTCATTTTTCCTTTCTGACACGACACAACTCACTTCCGATGGAGACACCCCCTGATCTGACTCCTGTCGATCGACATGCTGCGCTGCAGTATTCCATGATGTCGAACTTTCTGACATCGGACTCCCTGATGTCGGACTCCTTGACATCGGACCCTTGATATTGGATCCATGACATCGCATGCCTCATGCTTGGCATGAGGGTTATTTGCTATTGTTCTTCGACATGCTGCACCGCAGCACTCCATGACATCGGATGCCTTGTGCTAGGCATGAGGCTTACTGTTCTATTGTTCCTTCTATATTTACTTGATAAGGATCTCATATTCTGATTGGACAATAGACATTCTCTGAACCATATATAAGCTACAGTAATATTGCCTGTATTCCTTAGCTTGACCTAATTCAATCAACGGTTTTAGACTCAACCAGAGAAGCCCCTAGCTGTGATAACTCGAACTTGACAGTTCGAAAGCCTCCAACTTTGATACACAAACCAATGGTCTACTCAGAAAGCCTCTGAGTATGGATAGCCGCAACGACTTGAGGAAGTACCCAAGTGAAGGCCAGAAGCCCGATACACTAGGAAAGCCTCCTAGTGCGATACTGATATAGTTGGAAAGCATCCAACTGTGACATATGAAGCCAAGGCTGAGTTAAAGACCTATAGTCTTAACAAAAGGTCAAGCTGATCTACGCAGTCCACCTACCTAGGTGCAGACACAATGTCTTTCAGACAAAGCCCAGACAGACCTCCAACTGGAGCATCATCATCAGGAAGAACCCCGTGTTATAGATACCATGGTTGACTAGTATGATATTTGGAACCAGCACAGAAGTGGTTCTCAAGGAGAACCAGTGACGAAGAACCCCGATACCTCGACAAAGAGGATTTTAGATCCTTCAATAAAGAAAAACCCCAGAACAAGATCCATTCTCCCTATCCGACGACAATGCCAACATGTCTACCGAACCCACCGCATCGACCAAGGAGATCAGGATACAAACCCCCTCTGACTTCACAGGGGACTGAACTAGAACTGCAAAGTTCTTACAAGAAGTGAAACTCTATTTGAGAGTGAACCATGGAATCTACGACACCAACAAGAAGAAGATCATCTTCGCGTTGTCCTTCATGAATGGAGGAACCACTGCACCCTGGGCACAGACTTGGGCAGAAAAGGAAGACCTAGGGACATGGTCAGCCTTTGAAGCAATGCTCAAGACAGCATTCATGCTGATCAACAAAGCTGGCAGAGCCAGGACAGAGATGAAAACATTGAAGCAGGGACAGGACCTGGAGGACTACTTAGCGCAGTTCCGAATCCTGCGAGAGAAGGCGGGAATCAATGATGACACTGCCCTCATTGAACTCTTCATGGATGGGCTGAACCCCAAGCTCCTTGAAAGAGTTTTCAATATGGAAACGATCCTGACAACCTTGGAAGGAATGATCAATGCCGCCTCCAAGTACGATGGACAGTGGAGGAGAGCAAAAGCCATAACAGGAAGGCTGCAGGAGGCTTTGACGAGGAAGCTACCAAGCTCTAAAGCAAAAGAGACCCCACTCGAGATCAACCAACTCTCCTATCAGGAGAGGATCGAACACATGAAGAAAGGGTTGTGCTTTGTGTGCCACCAGCCTGGACACAGAGCAACCAAACACAAGAAAGGGGAAAAGAGGACCAAGGACTGGCCATTCTCAAAGAATAAAGGCAAGGAAGCCTACTCGAAGATCCGAGCGATCATAGGAGAACTCGATGAAGAAGAAAAGAAAGGAGCTCTCGCCGCCATTGAGGATGAGGGTTTTTAGAGAGGTGGCCTGCCTCGATGCCGCGTACCACCGAACTTTCCGTCTGCTCTGGACTACTAGCCACTTTGAAAAATCAATCTATGCATTCAGATGTCAAAGTGGCAGGGACAGGCAGAGGAAAAGACATCAAAACTGAAGCCCTACTCGACTCAGGAGCAGGAGGGATATTTATGAGCCATGAATTTGCAGAAAACAGTGGATTCGAATTGCACCCCCTGGAGAAGATAATCAGAGTCAAGAATGTGGATGGAGCCCCAAACAAGAGAGGAGAAATCTTCCACTATGCCAGAGGACTCTTAATGATCAATGGAAGGATTTTCCCAACGACATTCCTCATTGCAGGATTGGGAAGCGAATCAATCATCCTAGGTCTACCATGGCTCAGAAGAATTAACCCAGTGATCGACTGGAAGATCGGAACCTTCCAGTTCAGAATGAAGGACGAGACTTACCCAGAGTTCTCATATGGGAAAGGAAGAACCCTTATCGGAAGGGTGCAAACCAAGAAACCCAATGAAGGGTACCTATCATGCCACCAGAGGGGAACCAAAAAGAAGAAGGACCCCGTAGACATGACAAAAGAAGAGCGACAGGCATGGTGCCGAAAGATTGTCACCAAAGGACAAGAAAAGCTCACCCTCAAGAAGAAGACTGCCGAGGAAGAATGAGCACAATGGAAAAAGGTGGCCACCAGAGAGCTGGAGAAACTGGCCACCAGGAAAGAAGAAGGACAACTGGCAGTAGCCCAAATAGTTGCAACAGAGAGGGAAAAACTGGACCTCAAGAAAGAAGGAAAGCGACTGGCACTGGCCCAGATAGTCGCAAAAGCAAGGGAAAAGGAAGCCCTGAAAAGCAAGAAAGAAGAACTGGCAAAAGAAGAACACCAAGAGCTATGCCGAAGAGTTGTCGCCAAGGCGAAACTAATGGGAGGAGTCCTCCATGAAGAACCAAGAAGAAGCAAGATGCCCGTCGAGACAAGAAAAGCGACAATCGAAGAAATCGACGATGAAGAGATCACAATCACGACTCTTCAAGATGCAGAGCCCATAGGGCCACAGGACGAAGAAGACACTGGGAAGGAAAACCCAGCACAGGCAAACCACAAACAGGCAACGGAACAGGCAATGGAACAGGCAATGGAATGGACACCCAAACAAGAAATCACAGACGATGAACTACTGATTGCCTACATTTGAGGAGAACCTGTCATTGGAATATTTGAACCGGCTAAGATGCCACTGACAGAGGAGTACAACAAGCCAAAATACGGATACTCCCAGAAGACAAGGACAATCTCTCGAATCGTGAAGGCAAAAGGATCACCACAATATGCATACGGACAGAATATCTGGATTAGGGCAAAGACATCAGTCTCACAACACCTGACACATAAGAAGGAAGGAGACCCCGAACAGAAGACCCTAGATGAACTACTCCCAGAACTGTATAAGGAGTACCTATGGATATTTGAAAAGGAAGCATTGGAGAGATTCCCAGAATCAAGACCCTGGGATCATGTGATCGAACTGAAAATGGACTTTATGGCGAAAGATTGCAGGGTTTACCCGTTGTCACCGGCAGAACAAAAGAAACTCAACGAAAGCCTACAGAAAGGATACATTTGACCATTGAAATCACCCATGGCATCGCCATTCTTCTTTGTTGCGAAGAAGGACTCAGATGCGCTATGGCCCTGCCAAGATTACAGGTACTTGAATAATGGAACAATCAAGAACACCTACCCGCTGCCACTGGTAGGAGACCTGTTGGACAAACTAAGAGGGGCAAAATGGTTTACGAAATTGGACATCCGATGGGGATATCACAATGTCAGAATCAAGGATGGAGATCAATGGAAAGCAGCCTTCAAGACGAACCAAGGGCTGTTTGAACCAACAGTGATGTTCTTTGGATTATGCAACTCACCAGCAACCTTCCAGCCAATGATGAACGAGATATTGTGTGACATGATCAGAGAAGGATGGCTCGTGATTTACATGGACAACATCCTGATATTCTCCAAAGATCAGAACAAACACCAGGAAAGGACAAAGAGGGTACTGCAAAGACTGGCAGAAAACGACTTATACCTGAAACCAGAGAAATGCAAATCCGATGTCCACAAAGTGGAATTCTTGGGTCTGATCATCCAACCCAACAAAATTGCCATGGACAACACAAAACTGGCAGGTATACAAGATTGGCCAACCCCAACAAACGTAAAGGCAGTCAGATCTTTCCTATGATTTGGAAACTTCTACAGGAAGTTTATCGGACATTTTGCAGAGACAAGCAGACCGCTTAATGAGCTGATGAAGAAGAACAAAGTGTTCAAGTGGACAATGGAATAAATTCGCAGAAGCCCCAGTATTGCTAATGCCAGACCCAACAAAGCCATTCACAATCGAATCAGACACCTCAAAACATGCGACAGGAGGAGTGCTGAGACAAAGGGACACGAATGGGGACTGGCACCCATGCGGATACATATCGCATGCGCTAACACCAACAGAACGGAACTATGAGATTTATGACAGGGAGCTACTAGTGATAATATGATCGCTAGAGACCTGGAGACACTACCTACTGGGTTCAGAACACCCAGTGGTAATCCTGTCGGACCACAAGAACTTGATGTACTTCTGAACAGCACAGAAACTGAACAGATGACAGGCAAGGTGGAGCCTATTCCTATCGGAATTCGACTTGAAAATTGTCCATGTGCCTGGATCACAGATGGTGCAGAGCGATGTGTTGTCATGGAGAGTGGATCACATACCGGAAGAAGACAATGATAATGAAGATGTCACAATGCTGCCGGAAACAGTATTTGTGAAATTCATTGACACCAAAATGCATGACTTACTCACAGGGAGTATCATGAAAGACAACCTGGTGAAAAGCACAATCAAGGTGCTAAAGACCAAGGGAATGCTGCCAATAAAGTCGGCATTGGAAGACTGGAAGATAGAAGATGGCCTTCTATTCTTCCGAGAAAGGTGCTACGTCCCAGACAACGGAGATCTACGAAAGAAGCTGGTGCAAAAATACCACGAAGGAGTGACCAGCAGACACCTGGGACAATGGCAAACAACCGAAATGATTAGGAGAGACTACTGGTGGCCAGGGATGATGACATACATCAAGAACTATGTTGCTGGATGCGCAATATGCCAGCAGATGAAGGTCAACACGCACCTGATGACCCCCCCACTACAACCAATCAAATCTGAAGCGACAAGACCATTCACGATGGTGACAACAGATTTCATAACCGACCTACCAGAGTCCGATGGTTATGATGCACTCATGGTCATGGTAGACCATGGGCTTATGAAGGGGGTAATTTTTATACCTTGCAGGAAAACTGTGGATGCATTGGGAGTGGCCACCCTCTATCTAGACTATGTCTACAAACGATTCGGCCTCCCAGACAAGGTCATCTCTGACAGAGATCCCAGATTTGCCTCACAGCTGTTCCAGGAGCTAGGAAGACTGCTCGGAATCAAGCTGGCAATGAGCACAGCATACCACCCCCAGACTGACAGGGAGACAGAATGGGTGAACCAGGAAGTGGAAGTATACTTACAGATCTTCTGCTCGAACAACCAGGAGAATTGGAAACACCTCCCGACCGCGGAGTTCACGCACAACCAGAGAACCCACTCTGTACAGAAGAACTCCCCATTCTACCTCATGATGGGCTATGAGCCCAAGGCAATCCCACTCCCCTACCTAAAGACGAACATACTGGCCATAGAAAAACAAATAGTTGCACTGCAACGGGCCCGAGACAAAGCGAAGGCAACTCACGAGTTAGCCAGACAAATGATGGCGGAAAGAACGACAAGGCACTTCACCCCATTCAAAGAAGGAGACAGAGTGTGGCTAGAAGCAAAGAACCTCAGAACAACGCACAAAACAAAGAAGCTTGCACAGAAAAGAGAAGGACTATTCTCTATTGAGAAGGTCCTGAGTCCACTCTCCTACCGACTGAAGTTGCCAGAACAGTGGAAGATACACCCTGTATTCCACGTGGCACTTCTTTCCCCCTATAAAGAAACCGAGACACATGGCCCAAACTTCCCAAAACCCCCGCCGGATCTAGTTGAAGGCAAATCAGAGTATGAAGTGGAAGCGATCATCAGATACAAGAAGAAAGGAAGGACCACGCACTTCCTAGTGAAATGGGTCGGATACCCGACCTTGGAGAGGTCGTGGGAGCCCGAGGGGAACCTGACTAATGCCAAGAGAATTCTAGGGGCATATAAACAGCAACAACAGCTGTAGAACCCCCAAGACCAAAACACCCACCGAACCAACCACAAAAGAAACCACAGAATGCCCACCATCCCATCGACACTACACCTACCACAAACCCCAGCACAGACTGGGCAAACGGTCGTCGACCAATGACCACTGATGAACATACTCCCTGGCAGACCCACATGGGATTCCCTTCTGGATTACAAGGGATGATTGGATAAGAAGGATGACCTTGACCTGTCCAAGATGCTGTCTCTTTGCCTGGAGAAGCATGAAAGCAGATTACAATTGGGTGAGGGCACAGTACGAAGAGTGGTGCTTCAAGGGAGAACTAGACGAGGAGGACTATTTCCCAGAGGACTTCTACATTGATTGAGAAGGACTCGCCCCCGGCAGAAGGGGTAAGTGTGCCCCTGTGGAGAGACCTGCAGTGGAATACCCACTATGATAACGAGAGTGGATATAGCCTGGCGAAGAGGCTCCTGCTTGGAGAACACAGAGAGTTGGGAACACTGCTGCACTCCAACCGATTCCCTCAAACCCCATGACCCTGCCCCACCTCCTGATTAGAGAGGAGAAAGAGATTTTGATTGAAGTCAGTGACTTCGAAGATAGAGAGAGGGTGATGTTACGATTTTATTATCTGGACCCGCAAGACTGGGCACTTCATTTTTCCTTTCTGACACGACATGACTCATTTCCGATGGAGACACCCCCTGATCTGACTCCTGTCAATTGACATGCTGTGCCACAGTATTCCGTGATGTCGAACTCCCTGACATTGGACTCCCTGACATTGGACTCCTTGACATTGGACCCTTGATATCGGATCCATGACATCGGACACCTCATGCTTGGCATGAGGGTTATTTGCTATTGTTCTTCGACATGCTGCACCGCAGCACTCCATGACATCGGATGCCTTGTGCTAGGCATGAGGCTTACTGTTCTATTGTTCCTTCTATATTTACTTGATAAGGATCTCGTATTCTGATTGGACAATAGACATTCTCTGAACCGTATATAAGCTACAGTAATATTGCCTGTATTCCTTAGCTTGACCTAATTCAGTCAACGGTCTTAGACTCAACCAGAGAAGCCCCTAGCTGTGATAACTCGAACTTGACAGTTGGAAAGCCTCCAACTGTGATACACAAACCAATGGTCTACCCAGAAAGCCTCTGAGTATGGATAGCCGCAATGACTTGAGGAAGTACCCAAGTGAAGGCCAGAAGCCCGATACACTAGGAAAGCCTCCTAGTGCGATACCGATATAGTTGGAAAGCATCCAACTGTGACATATGAAGCCAAGGCTGAGTTAAAGACCTATAGTCTTAACAAGCACAGGCTGGTAACCTGGGATACACTCTACTACGTGTATGCGTACATAGTTATAACTAGTTGAGTAGTAAGAGGAAAACCTCAGCATAGCCACCTGTCGAGAACCGATCAGGCTATAGCTAAGGGAGTTTCTGGATTACACATGGTTCGGCAATCGCCTTGGCTCAAAGTGCTCATGATCAATCATAACTTCTGCATATACTGCACGTGGCTATGTTTGCTTCTTCCACCGAACTCTCACCCATGTTCCTTAAGCTTATGATAATTATGTAGATCTAGAGGCGAGTATAATAGTCTCTTGGCATATATATAGAGGCAGTGTAATTCGATCAGCTTCAAGATAAACAAATATCTAGTACAATGAATAATGGCTGAGACCAGTTCAGAAACTATCTTTTCTCATGTAATAATACTATGTTTCCTAGGTCTGGGCCCAGATTGGTTGATATAACTGAAATCATAAAGTTAATTGATCCACATAATTCTGAACAGATGGTTCTGGTATGCTCTTGTACTACTTGTGGCTACAATGTACAGGTACCAATTGCAATGAGAATAACTTACATCACAACTCCTGGTCTCTGGACCTCAAATGCAGTGAATCTTGGTCTATGTGTAAATGCTCCCTGTACCACATCAGAAACCTGGGTTAAAATGCTCAACATGCTCTGACCAACATAGGACACAATGAGGCTGCTACTATCTTGGACCACTGCACTATGCATCAGTTACATTGTAATCAGACTATTCAGCAGACCATTTGTTTTGAAAGTATGTTACCTGCCTCTTGGGCAATTGAGATCAATCCTGAACTGCAACCAGTAACAATTCCATCATTGAAACTCAACTTGAGCACAGTGCAGGGTGAACAGTGGTACCATTTGAGAGCAATCATTGATGTAGGAGGTCAGCATTTTACAGCTCAACTTTTCATAGGTGATACAATATGGAATTATGATAGCACAAAAAATAATGGTAGACCTTATTTTTATACAAACATAATGACATGTGGTGAATGGAATGCAGAGCAGCTGCTGCAATATGATGGAAGAAATATGTATCTGTTAATATATGGATCATAAACTTTGGTACCAAACAGTGCTTCGGAAACTTTAAATCACAGTCATTCATCACGCAGTCATTTACCAATAACATCTTCCTCAAGAAGATCGTCAGAGACAACATGATGTTTCCTACTAATCACTTCACCTTTCATGCTACTTGTGATCCACAACTGTTTGCATTGGTCTTTGAACAGCTAAAAAATTATTTAGTACTTGCTTTTGGACCTTGATTGATAATACTTTATGAATTGTCATACCATCAATTAGAGATGCAGCTGATCCACTAGGAGCTAAAAAACAAATGCTATGTTGATGACCATATGTCTTCATGACTTGTTGAACAGCATTTACAACATGTGTTTTGAGTCGAGGTATAGACATGCCAATCACTCCTGGAGTCTGTCTAGTTATATGGTGTTTATGATTAGTATGCTCAACAATCTGATGACTATCATGCAGTCGATGTGGAAATAGAAGATTATACCTACAATATGTTCCTAATCTTGTATATGTCTCATCAGAATTCTTTTTATTTCTTTTCTCTATTCTGAAGCAGCATACAAATTCATAAAAAAATACTTCATCAAGGTCATGATCTCTATAGATGTAGTTGTCAATCTGTGTATGCTTATTTTATGTGAGCCAATTCCATCTGCATGACCTTGTATATAACATGCAGCTTGCTGAGCATGAATCTGCTGCTGTTTTCCAAATTGAGATAAGCATTTGTGTAGAAGATTCTTTGCCTGCTCTTTTGTCGACATATTGCTATGGTTGGACTCAGTAGCATGCAATACAGCTTTGGACAAAAGAGATAGTATTTCATAGGTTTGTAGATCATTTTCTGTAATGTAGCAGCTTTTCCAGATAATATGAATTTCAGATCACGATTATGCCAGCAATATACTAATATAAAAGGATTGCAGTAATTTACATTTGGATCTAAACACAATAGGTAAATAGAGTTTGTTTCTGAGTCAAACCAGGATGATTTGACAATTTCATGTGGAAACTGAAATCGACATGTGTTGGCATGTCCATATTTGTGGCACACATCACAACATGTATGTTTCTGTAAAGCTTCACCACACAATTTTACCTCATTAAGAAACAATAACTTAGATCAAAGTCACTTCTTAAATGCTTTGGTGGAGGCACATGTGGTGGGCATTGTATTCGGGGTTCAAATTATTTGTCTACAATAATATCCATGCTGGGTAAATCATGCTTAATTATTCCTTCTAAATGTGTAAACAATTTTTGTTCAAATGCAGGATCAGATTTAAGTTGTGCATGTAGATCTGTAGGGTTTAATGCACCTATAAGCCATATCATAAAATGTCCATGCAAACCAGTACTTTACAGTCCCCCATCTGTCCTAGTGGACTCCGACTGGACTGACCGGAGTCCACTGGAGGCTGAGTGGAGTCTGAGTGGAGTCCAATTGAGCTACACTAAGTCATGTAGAGTTCAATCTCCCATTGGAGTCCAACTGGAGTCCAACTGGAGTCTGAGTGCAACCAAATGATAAGTCAATTAGATATAAGCTCAAAGGACTTTGGACTTGGTGAATTTCATAAAGTACCTGCAAAATAAATTTGTGTACTGCAGGAATTGAACTCAAGACCTCACCATAAGGAATCACATGACAAACCAAACAAGTGTGCTCAACCACTTGAGCCACAGGAGATTTATTGGGGATCAATATAAGGTTTATTTATGACTCAACTTTTCATATTCTTCGAGGAGGCATTTTTTAAGCAATTAAGATCAAAAAATTTTAATTAACCACATCCCTCGTGTAGGACACGAGGGAGTGGGTATAATATAATAATAAACAAAAAAAAACCCCTCTCGCATCTTGCGAGAGGGGGGGGATTACTACTATGTACATAAAAAACTAAACCCCTCGCATTCAGTGTGAGGGGGGGATTCGTAAGTATTACAATATATATACCCCTTGCATTCAGTGCGAGGGGGGGGCAGAGATAAATTAAAAATATTAAAGACCCCTCCGCATGCAAAATGCAGGGGTGGGGGGGTTGGGGGATGCGGTCTGGGGTGGGTGTTGTCGCCCACCCCTCCTTGCACGTGTCTGTCGCCATAGCAAGCTGCACCCATCATCCACCCTACGAGCAGAGGCTCATAGGCATGGGGATGGGTGCCGTGGTTCTCGTAGCCCTGGTCTACCCGCCATCCACCTGATGAGCAGGTGCTCGTCGGCGTGGGGTGGGTGTGTTGTCAGTTTTGCAGGTCTCCTAGTTTGGAGGGGTTGGGGGGAGGGGTCAGTGATGTGGCATGCAAGGGAGGGGGTAGGTGGGTACTTACCAGGTGGGTATCCTGCTCCGCAGGTCTCCCGTTACCCCTCTGCTGTCTCCTACCCTTTATCGACACCCTCACATCCCATTTGGATGGGGAGGAGGGGGCTGGAACGGGTGTCGTCGGGTCTGGGTTGATCCCCGTCATTCCGTGTTGGCATTGGCATTGCCCTGTCATTGTTCGCCATTGTCACCTCCATTCCACCTGTGATCCACCCCCCGAGCAGTTGCTCAAGGGGCTGGAGGCGGGTGGTGTGTCATTGGCCCCATTGCTTTGCATTCTGGGGGTCCTGGTGACACTCACAATCCACCCTACGAGCAGGGGCTCGCAGGCGTGGGGTGGGTGTGTGGGGTTGTCTCGCGTCCAGCCGTCAGTCATTACCAGTAGAGTAGAACCTACAAAACAAAAGAAATGAGTCAGTTAGTTTATAAAAACAAAAAGCAAACAAAAAAAACTTACATAGGGCCCAAATGACGTGATCTGCATCGTTTGGGTCCACATTCCATCCAGTCGGCTTGTTTGTGGGTGGTGGTGTCGTTACCAGTAGTTTATAACCTAGAAAACTAAAGAAACTGGTTAGTTAGTTTATAAAAACAAAAAGCAAACAAAAAAAAACTTACCTAGGGCCCATCCATTCGGCTTGTTTGCGGGTGGTGATGATGATGGATTGGGCATGGGAGCAGTGGCAGTGGGTGTCCATGCAGTGGTGGTGGTGGTAGAGAGAGGAGGGAGGGAGGCGGCGTCGATGGTGGTGGTGGTGAGTGATGAGCTGGCACATTTGATGACGCAGCAATATGCTTTGTCATACACAGCCACACCATGGTACCTAATGCAAGTAGATGATGCCTTACACAAGGTACTGTGGTGTAACAGTTATATTGTGCATCATGATTGATTACATAAGCAACCTATGGGGATCTGGGTTCAATTCCTTTTCTTACACACTTTTTCAGTGGAATCCGACTGGACTCCACTCGGACTCCACTCAAACTCCAACCGGACTCCAACCAGACTCCAACCAGACTCCAACTGGACTCCACTGGACCAGTCCGAGTGGAATCCAGTGTTTGAGTGGATTCCACTTGGAGTCTGGTCGGACTGGACTGGGACTGGACTGGCAACTTTGCAGGCAGTTGGCTGGTGACCAGTCCCAGTGGACTCCAGTCGGACTCTGGTCGGACTCCGGTCAGAGTCCACTAGGAAAGGTGGGGGAGTGTAAAGACCTCATGCAAACCACCTCTTTCTGTACATTCAGTAGTACCATAAAAAGCCTGTAAGTGACCTAATATTCCACCATGCTCACTAGACCGGCCCAAATCAAAGTTCCAACCAAATAAATGTTCAAACAAAGCATGGACAGAGAATTCAAAAAAATCAACAGCTGCAACTGGATCTTTGGCAAGTCGCAAGGCATGCTCTGTACTAGAGACAAGAACAGGAAATCTGTCATCCAAATTTACAGATAGATCACCACACATCAATTGAAACAGAGGACTACATGCAGTATTTGGATTGGCAGTAAAATACAATGAAGGAATACCAAAAAAGCCAGCATAACTTTGTATAGTATTTCTACTGGATATTTTGGAAGCTTGTGAGCCAGGGATCTTTGCAGCAATGGTATTGACTTGTTTTAAAAGATCCATGACATTTTTTTGTTCATTACTCAATTCAGCCAAACTGTGTTCCTTTTCCAAATGATTTGCAACAATTGAAAGAGTATCATGTGATAAGGCTACCAGTTTGTCAGCAACTGAATCAAAGTGAGAACTTTTTACTGTGAAATATGTTTGAAGATGAGCCATTCTATGTTCAATAATGTTCCATACTACAAATATAAATGAATGATGATATCTGAAAGAAAAGTCAGACAGAGATAAACAGTAATTAGCCTGCTGCTGAAATGATATAGGTACAGGCCAAATCGGATCTTCAACCCCACCTATTCCAAAAGGAAAAAGTGTTGGATACATTCCTAGTAACAGACTAGGATTGTTATATTCTGATACAGCTGAAGCACCATGATGAATAACAAGGTCAGGACAGTCTGAAGGATTGTGCATGAGATTGTGCAATGCAGACGAAGTAAAGGTATGTCCTTGTAGTTTTACACTTTCAGGATCAGCCACACCCATCTTCTCTAAAAATATAACAGATTCTGCCTCTGCAACATGTTTTGCATTTGAACTCAAAGCTGGATGATTGTCAATACCTGCAGTTTCCTGATCGAAAGTTGATTTTACATCTAACTCTGTATCATGTACTACATGTTGTTCCAATCCAGGCAGAATATCATCATCAGGATACAACTCAGCATTGCATGGATCAAGAGTAATATTAGCATACAAGGGATTTTTGGCTTCATCCTTGAGCCAAACTAAAAAGTCCCATACTTTGCTTTTTCAAATGCGAAACATGGTTTTTAAACATTCTGTCTTATACTTGCCAGGACCAATAAATACAACTGACAACATTTGGTTAACATGATCAGGAGTTCTAGATAAGACAGATGCAGTAGAAATAACATTCATATCATGAGCATAAGTGTTACCATGAAATACATGAGGCTGCATGGGATCTGAGGATTGATATAAACATGATACATGTGCAGTGCACCAGTAAATGGCACATGTCATTTCTTTGACCCATGTTAAATCCTGAAATTGTTCTGGTAAAAGACCCCAGAACAGATTATTTGCAAGTGCAAAGCGGGGCATTTCATCTTTAAGCAGCTGAGCATGACAGTCTTTACAAATGTGTAATATTGAATCACTCAATTTATTTGACACAATTGTAATGCCATTGATATCAAGCATAAAATGTTGTAATGGATGGGGCAGTAGGGCAAATGATGGTATGAGCAAAGGATTTTTACATTGCAGAAGATGCAAATTGAGAGTGTCAGCAACATCATCAAAGTTCTTCAGTGAAGTATGCATAATTGAGTTGTTCAATCTACTACAGCAAGCACATGTTTGAAAAGTAGACTCAGACAAATTAGTAGCATCACGATATGCATGCAAACAGTCATATACCACTTCATCATCAGGCAAGGTTGGCCAGTTTTTGACAATATCATCACCATTCTTGGCATTCAATGAAATATGATCATGAAGCTGTTTTGCTCATTTATGCTGCCTATTCTCATTCAGACATACATTGTGGGGTTTGCTTAATGCAGAAACAATGGCAGGACCATACTCTAAGTTAAGCAAATATATCACAGCATGCTTGAATGATAATTCAGCAGATGGTTGAAAAAACAGTTCAAAGCACATAATATAATCTATAATGAGGGACAAATTGCAATGCAATAAGTTCTTGCACCTATGTGTGAAGCTTTGCACTATTGCAGTGACATAGCTAGCATGTGAATGTTGGAAAGATGGTTGTTGTGACACATGTATGTGACTTAAAGTACCCTTCAAAGCAGTCTTAGGAAATGATGATGAGGGTGGTAGGGGAATAAAATCAGTACTGTTTATCAATGAGAGCAATGCTTGTTCAAGTTCTGAATCAGGCAGAGTAGCAGACATTTGAGAAGGGCTGTAGTATACATTTTCAGGTACTAGCAAAGTGGTTGTGACAGTATTGCCAAACTGGTTTTTGAGAAATAAATAGTAGAACACAGAACTATGTGATGATGGAGGGACTGTCTCGGTCAAGCAAACTTCAGAAACTATATCTGTTGTAGACCTCAGCAAGCATTTGTGTCTGCAAGCAAGAAATTCATGAACAATTCTAGAGCTCAACTCAGCTTTGGTTAGCCCTCTTATTGGAATGCCTAGATGCTTCAAGCAAGGTATAAACTCAGTTTTTTGCAGTTGCATAAGAGAAGCAAGATAATGATTCTTTTCATAATAGAACCAGACAGGATGACTGTGGGCAGAACTTAAGGGAAGGAAAGTTTCTAACAAACTCCATGGATGAAAAAAGGTAGCAGAAATGTCTAAACTGCACAGTGTGATTTGAGACCTGTGAACCAAATTGCATACAGTAAATTCATTGCATGAAAAGAAACTCAAGAATGGTACATTATCACCAGAAGCAGCAGAAAAAACTGCAGAAAGCCAACCACATATGGAGTCAGAACAAACAAAGAACTGCAAATGAAGATCAGGATGATAAAGAGCATCAATAGCAGGAGTAAACTGCTGTGGAGGGACAAAGGGATAGCAACAGACAAGCTTGGTAAGAGGAAAGAAGCATTGGAGTGGTAGTTCACTCATAGTTTTAGTGGTAGTTCACATTTTGCAAGTGGTAGGTCACTTATAAGTGGTAATTCACAGACAAAAGAGCAGGAGAACAGTAGCAAATCAGAGTGCAACAATGACACAGTGTAACCAGAGACAATGAGCATACAGTAACAGCAGAGAATTCGCGAGAGTTCAGATATGAACATGTGGCAACAATATGACGTGGCAAGGTAGTCAACAGAGGCAAATATGTACACAGAAAATACTGGGGAGAGTTGTGAGAAAGTAGTGTATCGCAGTTAGAGGACATCAAAGGCATAACTCTTCAACAAAACCCTCACATAAGAGAGTTGGGGGAGATCAAGGATCCAAGATGCATTGTGTATGCATAAGTCAATGTCGGGCTGTAGTAGAATGATATTTCCAAAAAACATAAATCTATGATGGATATTCCAAAACAACAAAACATGGACTGGGTTTCCAGAAAGTAATGCTGTCTCATGAATTATCTCTTGTGGATGAAATGACTTATTACATGGCCAGCAGATGACTCTGCATAGCAATGAAAACATAATTGTGATGAAAACATAGCCAGGTGTCACCGAGTATAATTATTCTTTACGATGAAATACATATAACATATAATGGCCCACTGAATGGCTTTGCATAGTGATGATATAAGACATATTTACAATACAAACACTGGGCAAGAAACAAGACATGCAAATTCAGTGGGCAAGAAACAGGACATGTGAACATACCAAGACACATAATGCACAAGAAGATGATGGAAGTTCAGAGTTTTCTCTTCTTCATCACTTGGGGGGGCGCAAGGGGGTGACAGGCCGTGAATTTTAGACATCCACTCATAATTTTTCTTAAGTGGCCATCTGGGACCCCCTCCCTGTCCTTCTATATATGGTAGTTTCCCATCACGTGTCGGCCTATGTTGGGTAACTCCCAGAATCAAAATCATCAACCAGCTTGTCACACACATATCAAACTCGAGTCAATGAGTGGATGAGGTGTTTTGTGACCTGTGTGATCAACTCCCTCAGTCATCACACCTCCTATACACCTTCAGTGTCTGCTACCTTGTGCACTGAAGGCTCTTCTGTAATTTTCCCATTCTTCCTCTCTTATCAGCCCAGTATTTACACTTGATTTACTAGTAGTACATCAGTGCACCTATTACTTATTTGGTAATCTCGCGATGTAATTGCACTTCTGAGCATTTCAATTATATAATTTTAAAATCAATTTTAGGGGCACTGGGGGATGAAGGCTTCCTTGTCCCCTTGTCCACCATTGTCCCATTGTCCTGCCCCGGCCCTCTTTGTCCTGCCATCACTGCCAAACAAAATAGGCCAAGACAACAGGGATGTGAAACAACCCCAATCAGATATTTTTGTTTGGCATTGGTGAGCTCGCAAGGCAAACAGATTGTGTGTCAGACTACCACAACTGCAAACCATAATGAGAAACCTAAGAAAACTAAATGTAGAAAACAAATAACAGGGGGTGGCATCATGCAACTTGCAAACCCAAGTTCCAACAATTTAAATACTTTGAAAGAATTGACAAGGTTTGGTGGTATTTCCAGTACAATAATGCCAATGCATTATTATAATATACTAGGGAAGGTCAGGAACAACACTGAGTGTGGGCTGGAGGCCGAATCTGCTGTATTGGGTGGGGAAACCAAGAGACAGAACATGTTTTGGAGCTGAATTTGCAGCTCTAGAGCACCCTAGACATGACCTGACCTTTCAAAACTTCAATGTCAAAAAAATTTTAGCAGGTCCTCTGGACCCCCCCACCTGATGTGCGGGATTTGGGTGCCGATACCCCCTTGGGGGGGCACAGGATTAGTAAGGAAAAATGGGCAAAATTATAGTGATGCTTACCTAGTATTGCTAGAGGCCAAGTGCTTCACTGGCATTGAAACTGTAGCTGCATCTTCAAAACATGATGCCACATCGTCGACTGCCTGTGTCCATAAATCACCATTGCCACCAGCTAATTGCCAGAACTTCAGGCCAAGTAAGACCGTGACTAGGCTGTTGGGACCCTGTTTGCGCAATGAGTGGATGGTGCAAGTTGATGGGTGTTTGGGATCGAGTGGAACAGGTAGGGTACCATGGGTGTGTGCTTTCCTCCATGCTGGTTGTAAAGTATTCCACCATGTCAACCACTCCAGTCCAAACATGGTCAAGTCAGATATTTTCAGGGGATGAGAATACTGTCTGGTGAGCAGCCAATGAGAAAGGGTTTCAGGTCGATGTTTAGATCCAGGAAGGCTGGACTGGGAAGATTGAAATAACATAAATAATACAATAGAATTCACGACAATGGTACTTACTGATGCAATCTCATCCACCGAGGCAGTCCCTTATAGAGAATCAATCCTAGTGTGAACAAGATTAAACTCAGTCCTTGTATTAGAGACTGATTCAGTTATACCGTACCTAGCATAAACAAGATTAAACTAAGGTACAGTTAGTGAGACATGATAATGTCTAGCCTGAGATTGTACACACCTCAGTCCTTGTATTAGAGACTGAGGTGGTAGACCATCTGTCTACTGATATATATATGTTGAGACAGACAAAGAGGAGAGATAAGAAAGGTAACCTAAGTGTGTTTGTTGCACACATAACAAAGGGGTGCACTAAAAATAGTGCACACTGGAGCCAGCTAGACTCTCAGTGTCACATCAACTACTACTAGACACAAGTTGCAGGAAAGGACAGGCCAGGATAGAGTCTCTATCTGAACATGCATGGCTCTGTCTAGATCAATGCCTTACCCTCACCTTGGCCCATGTACCTCAGGAGGCATGTCCATGACAATTGCTCCCCCTAAGGCCTGACACAGAAATGTTGTTTAGGGTCACCGCTATCATTCTAAAACTTTGTTTGGTGTGGTGGTTCAATTTCAAGTGGTGGCAGTCAAGAGTTGTCAAGGTCAGGAAATGTAACACTCGGTCTCAAATAGGCATCAGGCGGTACTGGATGGTTGGTGTTGGGGCCATTCAGCGACAGCTCGGCCAGCTCTGGGTCAATGAGGCTAGGTAGTCCACCATGTTTGGCATCATGAAAGGCTGTCAATGATAATTGATGGGCCTGTAAAGTCCACATGGTTACAGTGCTGATGGCCACTATAACCCACAGAAGAAGGAGGAGTGTGAACCCTCCCCAGTATCATCTTTGAGAAGAGGTGTTTGCATCAGGTATGTCAGTGATCATGTGAGTGTAGGATGATAGAAGTGGAAATAAATTAACATCAGAACTCAGCTCTGGTATATATACATGAGTTGGGGCTTGAATATGGCTGATGTCAGCCAACAGCTGGAGTTGATTACAGTCTCAACTCAGGGGTCTGATGGTATCCATTCTTCATCTGCCATGTCCTCTATATAACAAGTGCCAGGGGTAACCCTCAGGTATATTTTCTCATACCTGTACCCATACCCATGAACACTGTATCCGCATCGGTAGGGATACGGTATTACCATGGGTTTTCATGGGTTACCCATGCTTATTCACAGTTTTCAGCATAAATATGTATTTTAATATTTTAATTACACTAAATTAATATATAGAAAAAAGAAAAACCCCTCTGCTTGCATTTTCAGCGAGGGAGGGGGTGGTGGTGGTGGTGGTGCAACATGAGAAACCACCCCCGCTTGCATTTGGAGCAAGGGGGGTGGTGCCTGTGGACCTCATCCTGTTATCCTCTCGTCTCGTCAATGACGAGGGGGTGGTGGACCTGCAATGAGAAACCCCCCTCTCGTGCTAGACACGAGGGAGGGGGAGTCAACCAAAGATAGCCCCCTCTAGCTCACAATTGAGGTGAGGGAGGGGGGAGCTGCTGTCATCGCAGCCTAGAAAATGAATATAGCCCCCTCTGGCTTGTGTTCAAAGTGAGGGAGGGGGAGCTGTCATTATCGTTGCCTAGAGGAAGAATATAGCCCCCTCCAGCTCGCATTTGGAGGGAGGGAGGGGGGGTGGTGCCTGCTTGTTGTCCCCATCCAAAATGCATCCCATTTCCACCCCATGAGCAGTTGCTCATGGCGGCGGTTGGGGGTGCTGTTGTGGTGGTGGTCCTTGGGTCCTCCTTGTCATCCTGCCCTCCTTGTCCTCCTTGTCCTGTCCTCCTTGTCCTGTCTTCCTTGTCCTGCCCTCATTGTTGGTGTCATCATCATTGCTGGTCTCATCGCCAACTTGTGAGCAGAGGCTCACAATGTTGGTGGGTGCTGTCTGAGTCAACAGTGTTGGCTCCTTGCTATAGCACTATTAGAATCTAAAAATTGAATAAAAATATTAATTAGTTAGAAAGAAAACAAGAACGAAAGATATATAAAAAATATCTAGGGCCCAAACGACATTAAATGCTGTTTGGGCCCATTCCCTGTGCAATGTGGTCATTTTGCATTGCTTCCTGGTCATCAGAGCTCCCTGTCCCCACCCCGTGAGCAGTTGCTCATGGCAGTGGTTGGGGGTGCTATGGTAGTGTCATTGATCATCCTGTAGTTTGAAATCAAATACATCGTGAGTGAATCAATGAAGTCAGATGATCACTCACCTGACCGGTAATTCAGTACCCATAAACCCATGGTTATGGGTACGGTGTTCCATGGGTATGGCAATCCCATACCCATACCCATACCTGGGCATACCCGTGACTGGAAACCCATGGTGTTACCCATACCCATGCTATTCCTTACCTCTATATCCTCCCACTCCTCACTTCCATCATCTTCAATCATTGATCCTTCTTCTGCACCCATTACCTTGACCTCTTTGGCCTCTTGTTTGCCCCATAGCTTTTCAATAGCTTCCTGGGCCTCATGTAAGGCAGTGCCATTGCATGGAATGAATCTTCATAGTCACCATGATGAAAACCTGTTGCCAGTTGGCAATCCTTCAACTGTCTCCAGTTTGTACAAATTCTGGTCTCGACTTGTTACTTGTTGTGGTGCAGACCACTTTGGTTCCATCTTCCTCTCCACTTTGAATGTGAAGTCCAGGTCACTCCGATAGACCTGTACCAGTTGTTCTGCCTTGAATATGACCTCTTTCAGTGCCTGGGATAGGAGTTTTCTGTCAAACACCAGCTTCTGTTTATGGGCATGAGATAGAATGTAGATCATACCCATCTGTGCATTGCTGTTCAACATAAGCCATTTGGACATCCACCTCTGCTGCTGACAGCTCTTCCTCCATGTTGTCTGGTGTTGTGCATTTTGTGTTGATTATGAGTCCTAGTAGGAGTTTGTTAGGAGAGAACTTGAGGTTAGGGAGAAGCCAGTTATTGAGTGCTTCTACTGCCTCTTCCTGATAGTCTGGCCAAGAGGCTGGAAGGTCCATTGCATTGTACTCATCTTCCCCCAAGTCTGGGGCACATAACCTCTTTAATACTCCCAGTAACTTTGCATTCATCCCATCTACCAGACCATTAATCCAGGGAGAGTATCCAGGTACTATTCAGAGTTTGATGTTGCATGCTGCACATGTGTCATGGACTGCATGGTTGTCAAACTTGGAACCTCCATCAACCATCAGTGCTTCTGGGTTGGTGAATGTGGTGCAGATGTTGTTAAGTGACTTGCAGGTTGTGTTGCCCAATGCAGCTGTCTTCAGTTTGTCTGCCCATAAGTGTTGTGAGTACATGTCCATATACATTGAGATTTTTGTGAAGCCCCCTTTGCCTTTTGGCATTGATAAAGTATCTCAGACCAGGAGCTCAAATGGGTGTTGTTGTGTTATGGGTTCTAGCAGAGAATGTAAGTGCTTTGTGCCATATCCTTCACACTTACTGCAATCCAGGATAGCCTTGGTAATTGAGCAGTCGAATTTGAGCTTGTGATTCTGTCCATGAGTGCTATCTTCACATTGTCCCTGTGGAAGTGTCCATTGTTATGGTGCTCTTCCCAGGCTAGTGCAACTGCCTCCAACTGCATAATGCATTCTACTCATGGTCTTGCTCGTGTGGACTTGGCATCTGCTATCTTCCATAATTTCCCATCTTGGATCATGTACCCTTCTGCTCAGTGTTTTGCCATCTTCCATTCTCTTATGCTCTTCCCATGATCTAGTTCAGCTAAGGCATTAATGATGGTGAGGAAAATTCTCTCATTAGCAAAACATGCTCTGAGGTCAGTATATGTCTGTGGTATTTCAATCTGGATGATGTCATTCTGTAGGCCAGTCCATACTTCCCAGTCCTCGCTCACTGTCCAGTCATGGCCATTGTCTTTCTCTGTTGGTAAGTTGACAAATTTCCTGCTGATGCCATCAGCAACAGGGTTTAACCCTCTGGGTCAATGTTGTACATCGATGATTTGATGTGCTAGTACGCCATCCCTCCATTGGGCATGGGTCACATTCAGCTTGTCATTCATGAAGTGGTCCCGAAGCGCCTGACAGTCCATTTCTAGCTCAACTGGGTGACCCCATATGAGGTCTGAGAATTGGTCTAAGGAGTGTTTCAGTGCAGCAAATTTTAGCAAATATGGCTTGTACTTCTCTTCTGTTGTGGATGTTCGCTTGCTGCTGAAGGCTACTGGGTGGATATTTGTGACCTCCTTGCCATTAGGTAGGACCATGGTGTGTCTTTGGGATAGCATTCCAGAAAAACTGTACTTGCATCCATCAGTGGTAACTATGAAGGGTGTACCATCAAACTTTGGTCCTTTCAAGACTGGTTCACTAGTTAGTGCAACCTTCAGTTGCAGGAATGCTTTTTCATGTTCAGGTGTCCACAGGCCTTCTAGAGGGTCCTTTTATAGCTCATCGATAGGCTGCCTTACCTTTCCCTGTCGGTATCTCTACACTCCTTCTCAGGTCAGTGAGTGGTTGGGTGATTGCTGCATAGCCTTTTACTAGTGATCTAAAATAGCCAGTTAGTCCTGTGAATGCAGTTAAATTCTGAAGGTCAGGAGGTCTTTTCCAGTCAGCTACGGCAGTTAGTTTTGTAAGATCTGGTCATATTCCTGTTGGTCCTACCCTTGCTCCTGTGAAGACAGCTTTAGTCATGAAGAATTTTGACTTTGCAGCTGATAAGGAAAGCCCTTTCTCTCTGACCCTTGTGAGCAGTGTCCTAATGTTAGTGAGAGTTTCTGTAAAGTCATCTCTGGCCATCCCTCCATCATCAACAAATAGTTCAAATAGTATACCTACCAGGTCACCAAGTGCTTGAGCTGTGATTTTGGCAAAGGTAGATGGTGCACCTGTTAATCCAAAGGGCATGTGTTTGTAGCAGAAATATCCCCATCCTTCAATGTAGAAGCAGACATATGGCTGATCTTCTGGGCTGATCTCACAGGCATAGAATCCTGCTGCAAAGTCAAATGTATTCATCCAGCAGTGACCACTTAGCTGTTGTTGCTTGGCTTGTATATCACCTTGTCGCATTGGAGGTACTTTTGTCACTTTGTTCAGCTCAGCAAAATCTTGGCATACTCACCATTTTGTCTCTGCCTCCATTTTGTCTGTGTTTTTCTGTTCATGGTTCCATGGGGGAAGGTCTTTGAAACCTTCAATTCCTGCTGCAATGCATTCATCATTAAGTTTCTGTTCAACCAGCTGGTGAGCCATATACACCTGCATGGCACTGCACCTTGATTGCTCTACAATGTGCCAAAAACCATTGTCCTTTCAATTCGGTTTTGGATAACTACTACCAGGCAGAGGTAGAGATGCTCTGACCCAGAACAATTATCCCTTCTCCTCAAACAGTTTCTCGTGATATTAAAGCTATGTATGCTGAGATGTCAAAACATGTCCAAAATTATTTTATGGTCTGTCATTTATATATTTGTATGGTATTATTATTGCTCAACCATAATATTTGAAGGCTCTCAATAGCGCTATCCATCTTGTACTTGATGGGTGGACAGCTCCAATAGTTGCATCATTTCTTGGACTTGTTGTTGTCTGGTTTGATGAGGGAGTTATTCATCGTACTGTACTGGAATTTATAAGGTCAGCACTAAATTTTGTTATGAGAATTCACTGCTTCAATGCATTATCCATCTCAGATTAACTCAAAAACATGATGGACAATATCTTGCTGAGGTTACTGCCAGCTGTCTATGGTGATTTGGGCTTGACAAATTTGTTTGTTACTAACTTATCTCTTCTTACATGCAATCTGAGCCTCTTATAGCTACTTTCACTTTGCATGGACAATGCAGGAAACAATGATGCATTGGCCAGATATCTTCCAACACTTATCCCATCCTTTTGGGGGATGGCAGCTTGTGGATGCGGTTTTCCACATATTATTAATCTCTTGGCTAAAGTATGTGTTACTGAAATTTTACATTATTCTTGACTCAACAAGCATTCAGATATTTATATCCTTCTTTTTTTGGCAGCCTAAAAAGAAGGTTAAGGACTCTGAAGCTGCCAATGGTATGTTAAAATCTGATGTGTAAATCACTGTTCAGGATTTAAAATCCCATACAGTTGCTGCTATTGCTGATGATGATGACTCTGATGATGAACTTTCTGTTCATGAGGAAGGCATTGAGAATGATTCAGCTGCTGTGCCTGATGATGGTAGAGATATCCATGATACTGCCATTGTCAAGACTACTTGTGTCCAGGCAATTGAAATGATGAGGAAAAAGGGTATTTCAGTTAATCCTTTGGAGGAAAAGATGGCACTGCAACCTTTTCCATGTGTAAGGATATTTATTTCACAACATTCAATTTTAATTTAGGAAATCCCAGGTTGCTCGCCTTGCACAGCATGTTCATGACAGTTCAACACTAAAGGAGAAGTTCGATATACTTGTTACAAATGACAAGGATCTGTCTGGTAACAAGGAGACACTTGATTGCTGGGTACCTACCTGATGGAATTCAGATCTCACTTGCCTAGATGCTCACCTCTACTTTAGAAGCCCAGTTGAACAGCTCACAGGTGCAGCCATCAACAAACTCCAGGCTTACCAGCTTTCAAAAGACCAGTGGGATCTTGCAGAAACACTTAGTGCAGTACTTGAGGTCACTTGTCTGATATTTGACAATGCAGACAATTAATTATCTCTAATAGGTCTTTGATGGGCCCACAAAGCTGTTTTCACAGTCTCAGGTTCCACTTATAGCAGATGTCATACCTATGCTCGACTCTATTGAGCAGTCCATGACACTAGTCCATGATGACAAGGAATCAAAACTTCCCAATGTTGTCTGTGTTGCTGCACAAGCTACTCTACTCTTAATCAACAAATACTACACTCTCATGAAGGACTGCAAACTGTACATCATTGCAATTGGCAAGTGTAGTATTTTTTGTGCATTTGTATGCTGACAATATGCAGTCATGTGTCCTGACAAGAAACTAAAATGGTTTAAAGACCATGGTCGGACAGCAGCACAAATACGAGATATCAAGAAGATGATTATTGAGTGTTGGGATGAAACATACAAGGGAGAGAACTTAGAGGAATTACCTCCTGCCCCTGCTCATCATAGGAGCAAGGTGAGATTTAATTTATGCTGCCAAATCTTAGACTTACTGTATTTGCTTTTCAGGCCAAGTCCAAGTGGGTTGTTGCAACAGAACCTGAGGAGAATCAAGATCCAGATACTATTGCTACTTATCTGGTTGATCCTGTCATCTGGCTGTCAACTATCAAGGAGGCTGGAGGAATCATGAAGTACTGGGATCAAGCCATTGAGCAGTGACCTCGGTTAGCAAAGATGAAGCTTGATTTTTGCTCAGCACCAGGTAAGTGTAATAATTCTCATTTTTGCTTCTACTCTGACACTCTTTTAGCATCATCAGTGGATGCTGAACGTGCATTCTCAGTTGGAAGGCTTGTGATCAATCACCTTCAGCATAACACCAGCCCACAGACCTTCAAGGCTCAAGTAGCAGTTGGATCTTGGGCCAAAACTCCACTCTATCCAGGACTTTCAGAAACCATTAAGATTGTTCAGAAGCAAATGGGAAGTGAAGAGCAGGTGGGACCTCAGAAAGAAGTTGATGAGACTGAGTTGGAAGATGAGGTAGAAGAGACAGATGATGAATCCAGGTTTTGGAGAACTTGAACTGTAATTATACAAATTCCTATGGTAATTCAGATGTATTTGGAAGGTTTCAAAGTAATATTTATTGGTGTAAAACCATTTCCTGATTAAAGGAAGCAGTGTTAAGTACAAATTTTACTCAGTATAATAAACAACATCATGTGTGCCAACTAGTGCTGCCATGACTTCAGATCAGACTTTTTAATTGCTGTATATCTTTGTAAGTACATCATTGTAGAACATAAACTAATTAATGTGGGGTACATATGTATCGCTGCTATTGACCAATCCAAAAATTACACAATCGGATTACTACATCTCGAGTTATTGACCAACTAAAGTTCTGACTTTTTATATACAAAAGGTCAGAATTTTAGTTGGTCAATAACTCAAGATGTAGTGATCCGATTTATGTAATTTTTGGATTGGTCAATAGCAGTGATAAATATGTACCCCATATCAATTAGTTTATGTTCTACAATGATGTACTTACAGAGATATACAGCAATCAAAAAAGTCTGACTTGAAGACATGGGCCCTCATGGCAACACTAGTGCCAACTGCCAACAAGGCACTCCAGCAGGTAATTGACCTTGCTAAACCATTTTAATAGACCATGGTACATATATTAGAGCATTTGAGAGCATAAAAAATAGTAGTATTCATATAGATACCCATGGATGATCCATGGATCCACCCATATCCGTGGACTTTAGTACATCATCCATGGATATTCACGCGGATGGACCTGGGTCTATCCACAGTAGTCCCTAGTTCTATGCATTCACTCAACACAGCCTATATATGCAGAAGCATAAGGAGCTGTGAAGCATTGATCAGTACCCTGAGTCTTCAACCAACTCTCCATTTCATGTGATTTAAGTTCACCATTATCGGTGATATAGGTTCTGACCTTGAGTCCAGTTTTGTTTTTCTGAGCAAGCTCCCAAGCCCTGAGTTCAGAGAAAGCATTGTTAAAGCTTATGATGAATTCTACTAGTGTATATCACTAGTCAGCAACTCAAGTCAACTGTCTGCAACACACTTATAACACAGGTTTAATAATAGTGATGTGTATTGCACTTTATTTCCAATGGATCTCATGTCTAGTTTCCTAGACATAGTAGGATTTTGCTTTTGTTTGTTCCTGTTGTGCCAGGAAACCATGAGGCGTGAAACAAGGTGTCCACTATATTGCGTCTGCATTACCCTCTACATCTGGGTCCAAAAATCTAAGGAATAGCTATAGTATGAAGCGAGATATGAAGTAAACAAATTTCAGTCATAATATCTACAATCTAATGAGTATAGTAATAAGTCTGTTGGACTATGTAGCAAGTGTTTCATCACTGTATTTAACAAGCATTGTGTTTATTTTGTAAGGGTATAGACCATGGGAAGGAAGTGTAGTCATCTACTATATCCATGACATAACAGTTGCCAGCTTGCAATGTCACAGCATGTGGCCACCCACACCTTTTCCAGTTTCCTCATCACTTTATGACCCGGTCCCTCCTGATGGTTCCTGGGAACTGGTGTTTTTGTCTGCTTGTCAAGAACACATGAATTGCATTTAGGCAATTTTGGTAAAGAGGCAAGTGGTGCACCAGTGAGAGTGCCCTTCTTGGCCATATCCCAGAGAGCCTGGTAGTTCGCATGACCCAGACAGCAATGCCAGGTTTTGAGAGTAGGGGACTTGTGAACTGTGAGCACATGATCAACCTCTGCTGATGGAATATTGAGTGTGTAAAGTGTCCTGGAGAGGCGTGAGCCACGAGCAATGAAAGCACTGGAGGATTTGTCAGTGACCCAACAGGTGTCAGCATCAAAATGAGTGACAGCATTAGAGTCATCTGCAAGTGTGCCCACCAATATTAACCAAACCACCAAGTTTGGGATGTAGAGAGCATTACATAAGATAATTGATGCAGCCCAGGCTATTCTTAACTGTATATCTCTGACACCAATGGTGGCAAGAGATGAACCACTGACACCTTTGACCAAACGAGGTGGAATGGGTCACAGGGTAAGAAAATCAGATCTGTCGGGGGATATATGGACTGTTGCTCCAGAGTCAATGATAAAGGGTAGATCATCTAAGGTAATGTGTGAGTGATGAGTCTGGTTAAGGGGCTCCACAGCGAGAGCAATGTCAGCAAGGGGTAAAGCATGGTGCTTCCAGTCAACAGTGGTAATAGGCTCCTCCTCAACAGCAACCCAGCCCTCGTACTCTATGATGTCAGGGAACTCAACAGGGAAAGGGTCATGAGCAAGTCCTGCAAACTCCGGCACAGGTGGGGTTGATGCCTTGGGGTCAATCATGACAGTGAATGCTTGACCATTAATATCCTTCACAGTGACAGGGACCTTTGGGGCACTAGTGGGCAGTGGTTTCTTCTCATGAGCCACCTTGCAAGCGGCAATCAATTCCTCCAGTGACTTCCCAGCCATACCACTGCCAGGTTTAATGCAGTACTGCTTTGTGTGCCCCTGCTTCCCACAGTTTGTGTTGGTACAAGTTGGTGCATTAGGGAACTTGGAAGGCTTGGGCTGTGCTGCAAGGGCAATGTGGGTTTTAGAATCATTGCACACTGTGTGCAGGGCACAATACCCCTGATGGGGTATTATGTAAGTATCTTGGAAGTATTCCTAATACTGTCAAGATACTAGCCCAGAAGTATGTTGCAAGTATGCTGATTGTTGATTACCATACCTCCACATTAGTAACTTGTACATATTGTAACTGTATTCTGAATGTCTTGGCTAAAAAATAATACAATATTTCCTCCCTACTATTACAATAATATTAAGATACTTCTAATGGGGTATTGAAGTTAAAGATCGAAATATTTTTCAAGTACTGAGAAGGCAGTAACTTGGTGGTATTGAGGTAATTTCTTCAGTACTACCAAGATACTATCTACAATACTATCAAGATGATATCACAATACTTTGCTTGGGATATGTTAGCAATATGATGGAAAAGATCTAGAAAACCTCTGTGTCAGTATGGTTGAAATATCATGGAAGTACACAAACAAAAAGAGTAGTCATGCACCCCATACCTTCACCATACTAAAGCCAGGGAATATTGGAACTATTGAAGTGTTGTTTATTCAATACTGTCAAACTACTGTATGGGAAGTATATAGGAAGAAGTTTGATAAATTGGGAAAGTATAATCAGCAGATGTCTGCACATGCAGGTCTGCTGTTGCAAGTACCTACCAGTGGTTATTTGAGTATTTACTTGTATGTCCAAGCAGTGCCTACTAGGATCTATTTGAGTACTTACTTGTATGTATATCCAAGTACCTACTTGATATCTACTTGTGTGTCCAGGTATGTACTCAAGTACCACTTGCACATCCAAGTTGTACATCCAAGTACTTACTTTGTGTGTCCAGGTATGTACTCAAGTACCACTTGCACATCCAAGTTGTACATCCAAGTACTTACTCAGGTACCTAGTACTGGCACCTTATCCAAGTACTTACACAAGTACCTACTGGTACATATTTGGGTACTTACTTTCATGTTCAAGTTGTATGTCCAAGTACTTCCTAAAGTACCTATTAATTAGGTATCTGGATATCCAAGATAGGTACTTAAATAGGTACTGTGTCATGGATGTAGGTACAAGTACTCAGATATGTACTCAGACATTCAAGTAAGTATTCAAGTAAATACCTGGTCATGGAAGAAGGTACTAGTACTGAGATATGCAAGTAGGTCAAGATGGTACTCAAATAGGTACTTCAGGAAGTGCTTGGATGTACAACTTAGATGTGCAAGTAAGTACTTGAGTAGATACCTGGACACACAAGTATATATCAAGTAGGTACTTTGATATACAAGTAAGGACTCAAATAGGTAACAGTAGGTACTTGAGTAAGTACCAGGATGTGCAGGTGAGTACTCCAATAGGTGCCAGTACTAGGTACCTGAGTAAGTACTTGGATGTACAACTTGGATGTGCAAGTGGTACTTGAGTACATACCTGGACACACAAAGTAAGTACTTGGATGTACAACTTGGATGTGCAAGTGGTACTTGAGTACATACCTGGACACACAAGTAGATATCAAGTAGGTACTTGGATATACATACAAGTAAGTACTCAAATAGATCCTAGTAGGCACTGCTTGGACATACAAGTAAATACTCAAATAACCACTGGTAGGTACTTGCAACAGCAGACCTGCATGTGCAGACATCTGCTGATTATACTTTCCCAATTTATCAAACTTCTTCCTATATACTTCCCATACAGTAGTTTGACAGTATTGAATAAACAACACTTCAATAGTTCCAATATTCCCTGGCTTTAGTATGGTGAAGGTATGGGGTGCATGACTACTCTTTTTGTTTGTGTACTTCCATGATATTTCAACCATACTGACACAGAGGTTTTCTAGATCTTTTCCATCATATTGCTAACATATCCCAAGCAAAGTATTGTGATATCATCTTGATAGTATTGTAGATAGTATCTTGGTAGTACTGAAGAAATTACCTCAATACCACCAAGTTACTGCCTTCTCAGTACTTGAAAAATATTTCGATCTTTAACTTCAATACCCCATTAGAAGTATCTTAATATTATTGTAATAGTAGGGAGGAAATATTGTATTATTTTTTAGCCAAGACATTCAGAATACAGTTACAATATGTACAAGTTACTAATGTGGAGGTATGGTAATCAACAATCAGCATACTTGCAACATACTTCTGGGCTAGTATCTTGACAGTATTAGGAATACTTCCAAGATACTTACATAATACCCCATTAGGGGTATTGTGCCTGCACCCAGTGGCAGTGATCATTCTCAAGTAGGGACTGCTCATTCTCCAGGAATAATCAGATATCCTTAGAGCCATATGGAGCTTTGATAGAGGAAGCGGTGATGTCTTGAGAAATAATGGAGTGGGCATGGGAAAAATTGTCACTAAGGGAATTGAGGAGAGCGATCCAACAGAGGAGGTTGGCTTTTATGTCACCCATGCCAAAGGCATGTTCTATTATGCACAAATCTTTTCTGCTGTCTCGGGGAGTGGCGTGTCCTTTGTGCATTGAATGGAGAGCACTTGTTACAGAAGCTGGACCTGGCGAACTGGCCCTTCCTTCTGATGGCAGTCCTGAAGAATCTTCCAATTGACCTCAGGGCCCTTCTTTATGTCCAGGAATTGTTGCTCAGAGGAAGAAACACTGGATGCAATAAAAGCATATGCAAGGTGGGAATTCACCCTCCAGTTGGCAAGTGCACAGAGCTTGGTAGGGGTGGGCTCAGGTATATCACCCATAACATACTCATCATGGCCACTTAAAGATAAAGTAATAATGATTTCCTTGACCATTCTTTGTAATTAGGTTTGAGTTTGTCGAGCTTCTCCCTGGTGTATTGTATGGAAAGTGTGATAAGAGAAATGGATGGGGGGTCAATAGTATCGGTACCCATGGTAGAAAATCAAGGTTAGTGGACGATGAATTGTCAAAGGAAGAATAGGGAAACACAATGGTAGACAAGCAGGGTTTGTGAAAGACGATCTGAGATCAAAGTAATCAGGGAAACTGATCAAAAGATATGATGTAGTGGAACATCGAGTGGCTAGGATACTTTCTTCGATTGTTCAAAGACAATGGGGGTGGCCCATAACCTGTAGAAAATGGATCCTAGTACAATCAAGATCGTGCTCAGTCTCTGTATAAGTGACTAAATTAATGTGTACTGTACCTAGTACAATCAAGATTGTTCTGCAGGTACAGTAAGTATGGATCAATAAATAAGTAAGTAACAAAGCTCACCTCAGTCTCTGTATAAGTGACTGAGGTGGTAGTGTAACTACCAAACATATATATATATGTGTACTGTGTAACAAAGGGCGGGTATGAATAAAAATGAGACAAGGGGGAACCATGCCACGGATTGACCATGCGTATCAAAGGAAATGCTAAAAATAGCACACACATCAAATGCATCAAAAGCAAAACTCATGGTGCAATTTCAACAGGGCTATCTATGGGACTCTGCAGCAGTGCTACATAGGGCCTATAGTGTCCCATAGGGCCCATAGTGTCCATAGACATGTTTATCTTCTGTATAACCCTCCCATAGTGCTCTCATAGCACTGCAGCAGTACTCCCATAGCTCTCCAGTACTCCCATAATGGTAGTGCAGTACTCCCGCAGAACTATATACCATGGAGGTTCAGCATGGGTGATGCTGTCGTTGTTACCTTGATCCCTCATGTTGTGGCGCTGGTGCAGGGACTGGACTTGCTGTCAATCACCTTGTTCCTGGCCACCATCCTTGAGCAATGGTTAGCACAGGTTTCAGTGGTGAGTGAGCACTTACACGACAAGGTGCTATGTTTTCATTCTGATTGTGATGCATTGGTCTTCCGTCATTCTCTGGACAATGCTCATCCTGGTCCTGTTCTGCACCCCATTGCCCCAAAATCTTGTTCATGGCTTCCTCCTCACTGCTATTCTGCTCTGGATTCTCCCCAGCCTGCTTTCACTTCTTTGTATGTTGAGTGAGCCCAGGACATTCTCTGATGGTAATATGAATGAACATCCAAACATAGGTTCGCACATACTTATTCCACCATGCAAGTGTTTCCCTAACCCAGCGATGATTTAGTCGCCACTCAAACAATATGATGTTGTTGTAGAAGGCTTTGTGGTCAAAATTACCATCATAGCGCTTCCATTGATCAACTGTGCAGAGCATAAAACAAGCCTACGATGGACAGATATAAGTGAGATGATGTTGAGAAATGCGAGATGCACTTGAACCACAGCATAAGCAATTGTGAGCCCAGTAACCTTGGTAAGACCATGAAGTTGAGCCTTGGATGGTTTTGAAGCTTGAGAAATCTTTGAAATGGCCGATGAGGGTCCCATAAAGATATGCTGGAAAACCTACCAAATATCAGGATAGAATTTGAAATGCAAAACTTGATACATACTTGAACAAGAAAGTAGCCTCTGCACAAACCCTTCTCAGCACACCTCTCATCAAACTCATCCAGATCATACATGAAGGAAGGCCACACGGCAGCCTTGATGCTAATCTGACCATCATTCACCTTTGTCATAAACACCCTGGGGACATCCAGTGAGCTTTGGGTGCAAAACATAATTGCGATGCTCTTACATTGAATCAGCATCAAACTCATCCACCATTTTGATAGGACAAAGGAGATGTGCAGTAGCTGGATGATTAAAGCCACGCACACTTTTAGTGCTTTGCTTGGTGATCGGAGGGTCGAGTGCATCCCTTTCATGGTAAAATGGAATGTATGTGAGCGCAGCATATCTGATGCTGCCAGTGTCTTCTTGTCACGTGGAGTCGGCACTGGAACTGAGCTATGCATATATCCATGTTTATCAATCTCGTAGACAATTTGAAGAGCATACAGTTACTTACCTTTGCGACAAAATCTGCCAGTTACATTGGATCTTCCACAAATTGCAACAAAACTGGCTTGAATGTTGGGACTAGATCAATGATAGCATGGAACATCTTGTGCTCTTCTTCAGTCACACTGTAAGTAGGATTAGTAGTGTCTTAAGTGCATATAACCAGTAGATTACTCACTCTTGTTCTCTCTCAAGGACTTCAGATAACCCTGCATACATGGCACTTGTTACGCTAATGAAAGGGTGGATTGACAGTGGGATCCATCTCGCAGCCTGAATATAAGGCCTAATTGGATCAATCCTAAGAAAATGTATTCGATCAGATGCTAGATGAAAACAGAGAAGACTTGGAAAACTTGCCCAGCTCAACGAGGTCTTTTAGAAATTTGTTGGCTGAGACACCTGCCAAATTAGTAGGTCCAGTCTGAGCAGACTCCTAGTATAATCCTAGCATCTGATCAGACAGTCCTAGGACAGTCCTAGCATTCAATGTGTTTGCAGTTACTTATTTATTTATAAATAGAAAATGTAGTTAACAGTAGGGATTCAAACCATCACTTTGACATAACTTACATAATGAAGCAAATGAGCCTAACCATTACACTACAATAACTTTTATCTCATGCAAAAGCAATGCTGTACATGCAACACCCAGTGGCTGTGTATTACAAAGCACACAACCGTGTCATCAACACATCACTACTGTAAAGTTGCAACAACACCGCCTCCTTTTACCTCACAAACCAAAGACAGAAGTAGGGCCCAAACGACATTATCGTTGTTTGGCCCACTAGTAAGTAATTTTTTAAATTTTCTTTGTTGTTTTGCTTAACTAACTCATTTTTCATTAGTAATAGGTTTGATTATAATGACAACATGATGGGACGAGATGACTGGATGACAGGTCGACGAGATGACGACTGGACGAGATGACTGGACAACGAGACAACGAGACAAGATGACAACAATGAACAAGGAGTAGCAGCAAACAACAAGAAAAGGCCCAAGAGACGTCCATTGATGTCTCTTGGGCCACAAGTAAGTTTTTCTTTTTCTTTACTCATTCCTTTCCTTCTTACCTAACAAACATTTTTAGGTACTAATTTAAACTATTGATAGCAACAACGACAAGACGGCAGGGGCCAATGAAACAGATGACAGGGACAATAGGAAGGACAGCAGGAGGAACAAGAAGGCCAACAATCAGCACCATCCACCACCATTGTGAGCCCCTGCTCACAAGGTGTATCACTGGTGCTCAATGATGAACCAGCAACAACAGGAGGGGAGGGACAACAACAATGACAGTGGACAAAAACAACAACAGGGGACAGCGACGGCAGCAGGGATGAAGACAGGGGATGATGACAATGAGGGGGGAGGAGATGAGAGGGGGGGAGAATGACCATGATGATGGGACAACAACAGAGACGAGAGGGGGGGAGAACAACCACAACAACGGAATGACAATGGAGATGAGAGGGGGGGACGATGATGATGGAACACACCACCTGCCCCCAGCCTCACGAGCAACTGCTCGTGGGGTGGACCATGGTTGGAATGACGACGAGGCCCACCAAGCACCCCAGAGACAAAAAGGGGGGAGCGACAACAGGAGGGGGAACAACAACAGGAGGGGGAACAACAACAGGAGGGGGAACAACAACAGGAGGGGGAATGACAACAGGAGGGGGAACAACAACAGGAGGGGAAACAACAACAAAAAGGGGAGGGGGGAACAACAAAGGGAAACAACAAAGGGGAGAGGGGAGCGACAACAGAGGAATGACGATGAGGGGGGGGACTTTTTGTATTTTTTGTCCTTTGATATCTATAGTTATATTCAATTAAACTATTCATAAAAGATACCCCAAAGAAATTAGTAGTTTGGATATCTGTGAAGGTCTGTAATGAGGTCAGTCAGGTTTTGTAATGAGGTCAGTAAAGTTTTGTAATGAGGTCAATAAAGTTTTGTAATGAGGTCAACAACATTTTGTAGTGAGGTCAGCAAAAGTTTGTAATGAGTTCAGTGAAATTTTGTAATGAGGTCAGTAAAAGTTGGTAATGAAGTCAACAAATTTTTGTAATGAGGTCAGCAAAAGTTTGTAATGAGATCAGTGAAATTTTGTAATGAGGTCAGTAAAAGTTTGTAATGGTATGATGTTAGTAACAGTTTGTAATCAAATCAGTAAAAGTATGTAAATAAGGTCAGTCAATGTTCAATGTGTGAAATGAGGTCAGTAAAGTTTATAATCAAGTTGGCAAAGCTTGTAAACCAGTCAGTACAAGTTTGCAGTGACTTTGTGCACACGATATAGTGGACACCTACTTTCACGCCTCATGGTATCTGCACACAACACAACCAAACAACTCACACTGCCAACTGTATGAGACATACTAATGGCTCATTCATTCACACACGTCATTTTTGTAAGTCTTGCATCATTAAATGGGTAAATGACAAATTAATGTTTATATTCACAGGTTAATAATACTGTGGCATTTGGTAAGCTTAAATGTGAAATCAACCTGACAACCTATTGCAAGTTAAGTAATGACTTTTGTAAGTCATTTTTTAGTCAACATATTTATAGTACTAAGTCAATCATTAGAAGCACATTACTGACTTCAATATGAACCACTACAAACTTGTTCACTGCTTTGTTACAAACCTTTATTGACCTTGGCATAAACTATTACAAAAATGTTATTGACTTTAATACAAGCCATTACAAATTTGTTTACTGACTTTGTTATGCTTGGTGTAAACTATTACAAACATATTATTGACTTCAATACAAACAAACTATTACAGACTTGTTTACTGACTTTGTTGCAAACCTTTACCAACCTTGGTATAAACTATTACAAACATAGTATTGACTTCAGTACAAACCATTACAAACTTGTTTACTGACTTTGTTACAAACCTTTACTGACCTTATAAACTGTTACAAAAATGTTGTTGACTTCAATACAAACCATTACAGACTTGTTTACTGACTTTGGTATAAACTATTACAAAATGTTGTTGACTTCAATACACACCATTACTGATCTTGGTATAAACCATCACAAATATGATTTTTATAATTGATAGGTATGGCCCCCTCCCCTCGAGCTTGCAAGGGGAGGGCTTAGTATTATACATATTAATTACCCCTCGCACAGATGCAAGGGGGTGAATTTAATAGTCTATTCATGATATATAAAAAATTAGATTTCAGTAATAAATAGATATAATGTACATAACTTTAAATGAGTACTTGGCTTAAGTGGTAGAGTGTGCATGTTTCATCATCATGTGATTGCTAGTCCATAAGGCTGTTGGTTCAATTTCTGCTGTGCACACATCATTTTGTGAGACTTATAAGACTTTCTCTAAGACTGGAACTTGGACTCTACTTTAAAGGTGTAAATAAATGCACAATTGATGTTGTCTGAGCAAAGTCCGAGTGCAGTCCTTGGACTCTACTCAGACAACTCGGACAGTCCGAGTGTCCGAGCAGAGTCCGAGCAGAGTCCAAGTGAAGTCCAAGGACAGTCCGAATGTCCAAGTGTGTCTGAGTGGAGTCTGCTTGGACTGGGGGGGGGAGTGTAAAGTACTGGTCTCAACGACCTCCAGCTACTCACAAGTGATTGACCACAGCTCACACATGAGAATAGGAGTCTCACTCATTAGCAGCAGCAGGCATTATTGTGGGAGATGAGGAAGGAAGGAACATTCAAACTTGGTTGATTGTTTGTCATGGTGGATCAAGTCCCATGATCCCATGTCCACGTCTCAATGCGTCTTCACTTCATGCTTTCAACAATAGCTCAAATACTAATTTTATTCTATGGCTGTGATAAGATGCCCCGGATGCCAGGTGACTTTTGAAACCAATGGTGGCCTCTCCTCACACAGACGATTTTGCAAGACACAGATCAATGCATTTGCAAAACAAATTCTGGACCAGGATGGCCGTAGAAGAGCCTCACACAAAGCACCCAAGATTTGGAAAGAATAGGGTTGTGATTTGGAAGGGAAGAGAAGAAGACTCTGAAACCACTGCTGTTAATGAATCAGATACTGTGAGAGATATGGATGTTGGTGAAAGTAACAAGAACCAACAATTTAATGCCCCTCTTGTGAGTTCAAATCATTTTATTATTATGAATTTGTACTAATTTCAATAGCAAGAACGCTCACCACAATTCTGAGCGTCTGGGCATCCCATACATGCACTATAAATGCCACAATGCTATCGTGATGAGCTCCTGCCCCAGCTGCCACCTATTGCTCCTGTTGAATGGGCTGAGACATTTGATGGAGCCAATTCAAATGCACTTTTGAATGTTGACAACACTCAGATACCAATTCCTACTCCCACTTTACCTGTGTTCACAACCAACTCTAATTCTTACAGTGTTTACCAGGTTTACCCTCATGGTTGACCATCGTATACTCCTGATGAGCTCTATACCCTTCACCAAGTCTCAGACTCATCAACCTTTGCAAAGGATCCAAGTGCATCAGAATCATGCACCTGGTGGTCTCCTCTTGGCTTGTCACTGGCGGAACTTCAAGAAAATTTTTTTACACCATTTCTCAACAATGCTGTATTTTGCCTCATGTCTTGGTTTTATGGCAGCTCAAATTTGAAGTCTCTGGGAGAGCTTGATAGACTGGTCAATGAAGTTATTCTGGCCAACAACTTTCAGCCAAAGGACTTTGTCAGTTTTAATGCCATGTGCAAATCAGAATGCCTTGACAAAGACACTGACTCTGGTCCTGGTTGTCATTTGGCCACCCAGGATGGCTGGATTGAAACATCTGTGAAGATCTCGTTACCTGCAGATGGCGTCAAGCATTGCTCTGAGGCAGAGGCTCCCCAGTTTTCAGTTCCAGGTCTATTTTATTGATGTCCACTTGAAGTCCTCAAGTCTGCATTCCATGAAGACACTGCAGAGAATTTTCACATATCCACAAACAAAATGTTTTGGAAAGCCAACTCCCTCATCACCTCCAGAGTGGATTTATTCCAAGTTGTACACAGCAGATGCCTTCCTCATGGAAGAGCAGAAGATCAAGCAACCACCACGGGAGCCAGGCTGTGAGCTGGAGATGGTAGTTGTGTCCATCATGCTCTGGTCAGATTCGATGCACCTGACAAACTTTGGCAATGTGTCCCTGTGGCCAATTTATATGTTCTTTGGCAACTTGTCAAAGTATATCTGTGCCAAGCCTACATCCTTTTTGGTGCATCATCTCGCGTACATCCCCAAGGTATGTTTGATTGATCATCAGGATTTACTTGAGAGATTAATTTTCAGCAGCTCATTGATACAATTCAGGATCCTTACTGTGCAGAATTTGGCAAGTCTGCTACAGCTGCAGTGCTGACTCACTGCAAGCGTGATCTTATGCATGCCATCTGGACCCTGCTGCTTGACACAGAATTAATGCATGCCTATGTACATGGGATTGTAATGGAATGTATTGATGGGATTCTACAGTGCTTTTTCCCCCGATTTTTTATCTACTCAGCAGATTATCCTGAAAAGTGAGCATCTACTGTTTCATCATTAAATTAATCTTAACTCTTGTTGCAGGGTCCTCCTTGCATGTATCAAATATCTCGGCAACATTCCATGTCCACAATGCCTTATTTGTAAGGCTGATGTTCCCATGGTAGGAAGCAAGTACGATCAGCGCAAGCGTGAGATGCACCAGCAAAAAGATGACACCACATGGAGAAAGGATGGTGAGCTAGCTCAAAAGTGGTTCTACAAGAATGGGATGGCTGTCACAAGTGTGCATACTGATGGGTTGCTTGGCCCGAAGTCCTTGGTCCCCACTCGGGTAGGTATAAATTTTTTTAACAGCATGTGAGAGTTCTGACTTGTCTCAGAACACATTCTCAGAGAAACTGGGTCCACACAGCTTTGATTTCTATTCACTTTTTGTTCCTGATCTTCTTCACGAGTTCAAATTGGGCATCTGGAAAGCTGTGTTTACACATTTAATGCGTCTCTTGTATGCATGTGGAGGAGATGGAATCCAGGTGTTAAATGAAAGGTAAGCTATGGGTTTTGTTCAGTTCAACTCTTTACAAACGAAGGTGAAATATACCAGATACTGACTGGTGCCAACTTTTGGGTGAGATATGATTCGCAAATTTAGTAATAATGCATCTGCGATGAAAAAACTAGCTGCACAGGATTTTGAGGATCTCCTACAGGTGCCTGCATCATACTTCCTCTCGATGATCACACTAATCAATTCTCGGTAGTGTGCAATGGCCATTTTTGAAGGTCTTATGCCAGATCAACATAACGACATTATCTTGGATCTTCTATTTGAGCTCTCGACGTGGCACAGTCTGGCAAAGCTACAGCTCCATACTGAATCTACTCTGCAGGCCCTAGACAGCTCAACAACTCGACTCGGCTCAATCCTCTGGCGGTTTCAGTCTGTGACATGTGCAGCATACATGACATGTGAACTTCCTTCTGAAGAAGCGGCTCGTGGACAAAGAAAAGCTGCAGCAGCTGCAAAACAAATGACTGCAGGAGAAACTGGAGCAGAGGACCCCTTGAGCACTGTGACAAGACCCAACTTGAAGGCCAATCAGCACAAATTCAACTGGCAGCATACAAGACACATTCACTGGGGGATTATGTTAAAGCTATTTGGATGTATGGAACAACAGACAGTTATTCTACTCAGTTGGTAAGTACTGCACAGAAATTTATGGTGATGACTCACAACGATTTAGGGTGAGCTGGAGCACCATCGAGCAAAGCGGTTCTATCCACATGTACACAAAGGCCAGTATACCCGAGGTATCACCAAGCAACAGTGCTGTGAGCAAATTCTGTACAGGATGAATGGTTATGCCCCACCATCGACAAGCAAAATGAATAGCAAGAGGAAATATGGGGATCTCCCAGCTCAGAAGGCTGTGCCAGATCCATGTGTATCATTTCAGGATCCAGAGGTCTTACCATCGAGTTCACCGCATCAGCACTATGAGATCTCAACAGATGTTTGGCACAAGATCGATCTAGCTAAATGGCTCACTGGTCATCAAGGCAATCCAGCAACCAAAGTGTGTCAATTGTCATGGATACATCTCCATTTTAATTTTGCAATAACCCCATATAGGGCTTTGTTTCTCACCTGAAAGATCATTTACTCGTGCACTTACTTGGACGAGAATATGATGGCGACGAGGTTTCATTTACTCCAGAGGAACAAAATACTCTCACCTTCATCAACAATCAAATCTATAAACACAAGGTAATGCGGGTAAATTACATGACATATGATCTGTGACATTCTCAAGATTCTCTAAATTCACATACACATGCTGATATCATGGTTCTGTCACATGAAGATCAAGAGAGTGGTCAGGCTCACACTCACCCCTACTGGTATGCTCAGATCATTGGTATATTTCATGCAATGGTGCATCATACTGGGCCACATTCGCAATCCTCTGAGCCACAACATATGTCTTTCCTCTGGATATGATGGTACAGTCGAGATTTGAGGCATCAGGCAGGCTGGAATGCAAAATGGCTGCATTGCGTTGGGTTTGTGGATAGCAACGATCCTTTTGCATTTGAATTTCTGGATCCACAACATGTCATCCGTGGGGTGCCCCTTATTCCCACATTTTCTTATGGTCATACAGGTGACTTATTGCAGCAAAATTCTATTGCATGATCGACTTCTGAGTGGGGTGATGTAAGGGGACTAGAGGGTGTCCCACGTGTTTCTCCTATTTTTTACGTTTGTCCTATATTTTTTCTCACCTCGTTTCCTTCTATTCTTCATTTTCTATGATTTTTCCCTTATTTTATTACTAATTTCCCTTTCTATCACATTTGTGCATGTTGACAGTTTTATATTTAGAGATGGAGTACCCTTCCAACATCTACCCCTTGGTATTACATCATGCGGCGGCCTTGATCAGCCTATCTCCGCCTTTTCTATTTTAGTTATTATTTGATTTTTGCAGTTTTCACATATACTGGGCACTGGCAAAGGGATCTTTAGAGTTTTCTCTTTGGATTTCCCTTTGCTAGGTGCGCCCCCAATCCCTGTATTATGTAGCATAATTTTAACTTCAGATTTCCCTTTGCTAGAGGCTGAGGTTGCCCTTATAGTAGAAAACTCTCTCTTAAGGCCCGAAATCGTGAACGTGCTGCCCAATATAGGCAGGTACAGAGTGGACGACACTTCCCAAAGCTCCACAGACTCCCTACACACCGTTCCCGACAGTCCCGCCTTTAGTGCGCCGCCATTTTTGCCAAATGCGTGCCCTAGCGCTATGGATGCATCAGAGCGCCTGGACACACTTGAAAGCGACATTACTGGAATACGCACGCAAATTGATTCGCTTAAATCTATGATCAAAAACTTCATCAGAACACTTCAGACCAGCTCCACAACTAATATTTCCCCCATTACAACTCCAAGCGCACCCAACAACAACGCGCCGCCAAACGCGCCCAAGGAGCATGCCCAGATCAAACCATCCCCCCCCGCCAAATTTAATGGTGCGTGTGCGCAGGGACGTGCATTCCTTAACTCCTGTGAGTTGTATATCAGTCTCCAGTCACATCAATTCGTCGATGAAGCTGCAAAAATTTATTGGGCCTTCACATACATGAAATCTGAGCCTGCCTATCTCTACGTGGACCATATTCTGCGACAAACCAAAGAACTCAGTTCCCTACCTTTCTCCCCTTGGGGTGACTTTTGAGCAGAGTTCGTATGCCACTTTTGTCCCCTCAATGAGCACCACCGAGCAGTGACATGACTTGAGTCATCCTCGTACCACCAGGCATGTCGATCCGTGGACGATTATATCGATGAGTTTAAGGACTTGGTGGACATGGCAGGATATGGGGGTGGGCTACCAGTGGTGGTGAAGTTCCGACGAGGCCTCAACTGGGAGATTCAGGACCAGATTGCCCAGATGTTGGAAGGACGTCCAGCGGACGATGATATCTATGCTTGGTATGAAGCTGCTTCCCTCTGTGATGAGAACCGACTCACAAATGCGGTGTTCAATGCTGCATTCCGGGCTCCAACTACCACTCCTACATCCCACATCTTCAATCGAACCCTTCCCCAATGCAACCCTATTCCCGTCCGTCAAACTCCTGCACCAGCCATTGATAGGTCATCTTCTCGGCTCAAGGACTGATTCAACACTTTAGCATCATTCTAATCACATCGGCTAACACCTACGACGTCCCAGATGCAGCGCGACACACTCTATTGATCGCAATATCATATTGACTGCACTGAAACATCACCAGTGACATCAATAGTATCAAAAGACCACATTGCACAACCTTAGGACTACCCCAAAAGTCCCTAAGATTCCCCTACATGACCACCAAACATCCCCGACCAACTTCGAACAAGCCACAACTGCAATCGACCATCGTCGACCATCGTCGAGCATCATCAATCGATATCGAAAAACTATGAGTGACATTGGGCGCCGCCTTCATTATCTAAATGGTGGAAGACCATGCACTAGGACGTATTCCAACTCGTGTTCAAACCTGCTGATCATAGGTTGGCTTCATTCCAAGTCCCTATCGCACACAGAACCCGCTGGATGCATTATTGCAAGACTTAGGGCAGTTTATACACAAAGGACAGTCTCTTTTAGTTCTTTCCCTTTATTACTCTTTCATCATATGATATATATATCTTTCTTGTTCGGATTCCAGTCTCCTTTATGGCCTTGTGCCTTAACTCATATCTTTTGCCTCATGTTCTACACATGTTTCTCATTCCATTTTAGGAAGTTTCTTTAAAACATATAAAACTCTGTAGTATCTACTTGAAAATAACAAGAAATTGTTTTCACATATCATCTCGTATACAGTTCTAAGCATCCGATCAGCTTTCTAAAACAATCTAAGTCTCTGCGGGTTTTCTCGATTGACAAGAAACCTCTGCAATCGTCGCATCCTTGATCCTCCCTCGATCCTCTCATCGTAGTTCTAGCAACCCTTCCAACACTTCATAGCAGTTTGCCGCACCCTTCATATACCATCAACCTATCGAAAGGTCCCCATAATTCACATATCGACCATCGGCAATAAAACTCGTTCGCCGTCAATCTCGTCGATTGCCCTCGATATCGATTGCCCTCGATATCGATCGATTGCCCTCGATATCGATCGATACTCGATCGGACCACGACAAACGCCTTCATCTCTCATAACACTACCTTCACGACTAGTGTTAACTAGTAATCTTCTCAGAGGTTTGACCACAAACTTTTGGAACGTCTCGCAACCCTCCTCTGACTCATTGCAAACATCATTGATTGCCTCATCGGCAGTTCTGGTGGTTTTCCCGGGTTGAGCATCATCACCGTCAATGTTCCGGTACCAATGGATGTTGATGCAGCCTGTAGCCATGCATGCAGGTTAAACCTCTGCTACCGCTGTGGGGAAACTGGATATATGGCTGGAGCGTGCCCCCATCATCAGGATATCCACATGCTCACCCCCAAGGGGCAAGATGAACTCCTCCAGGACCTGTTGGTGCTTGTAGATGTCGAGGAAGCAAAGGGTCAGGTCGCAGAGGAGGTCAAATTAGAGGGTGTAGAGGAGCAGGATTTTTCTATTCACAGCAAGTGAATCGTATGCCCTCGTTGCCTGTCCATCACCACTTTGAAGTTTTGTCAGTTGAATCCCTGGAGAATGAATCTGATTTCATGACTATTCCCCTCTCTGAACCTTCAAAGTCGGGTGAAGATGTACCTGCCCCTCCTCTCTCTACCTCTACCTCACGCCCCAAAATTAAATCATGGGAGCCCAAACTACCATGTAAATATATTGTTGCATCCACTCCCTCTGCACACTCCTTGAACCTGGCGATCGAACTACAGACTACCAACACTGGACAGATACTTGGTGTCTCTGCACTCCTAGACTCTGGTGCTACTGGTCTCTTCATTGACGCTGACCTCACACGACAACATCGCCTGAATACTCGCTCGCTCTTGCGTCCGATACCTGTTTATAATGTGGATGGATCCCCAAATGAAGCTGGTGCCATCCGAGAGGTTGTGGACCTGGTCCTCCATTACAAAGATCATAGTGAGCATACACTTTTTGCTGTCACTCAGTTCGGGAAGCAGAAGGTGATTTTGGGCTATCCATGGCTTCGAGACCATAACCCAGATGTTAACTGGCATACTGGGGAGGTCACCATGAGCCAATGTCCATCCAGCTGTCACACCTGTTTCATGGAAGCCAGACAAGAGCGCCACAGACAAAGGGCCTCGGTATGACACACTCAGAAGTGTTGTGCTGGACCCCTACCTCTGCCTGATGTGGAGTTGGAGGGGGTTCCTGATCTGATACCAGACTCGGATGATGATGAGGAGGAAGCAGAGGAAGTTGAGGAAGGGGATTGGATTTTCTACACTGCGATTCGTCCATCGCATGAGGTGTGTGCTACATCGAACATATCCCAGCGCCTTGCTGAGGCCTTCCACAAAAACAGTACTGCTAAATCCTCTACTGACTCCTTACTCCCTCATCTTCATGAGTTCAAGGATGTGTTCTCCAAGGAATCATTTGATTCTCTCCCTGCATGCAAGCCATGGGATCATGCCATCAAACTCATCCCCAGTGCAACCCCTTCCTCCTGCAAGGTCTATCCTCTTTCTCCCAAGGAACAGCGACAGCTCAACCAATTCATCGATGAACACCTAACCTCTGGATGTATTTGACCATCCAAATCGCCCATAGCCTCTCCCTTTTTCTTTGTCAAGAAGAAGGATGGCTCACTTCGTCCAGTTCAAGACTATAGAAGGCTCAACAACATCATGGTCAAAAATCGCTACCCACTACCTCTCATCTCCGAACTTGTGAACCAACTCCATGGAGCACGATACTTCACCAAACTTGATGTCTGTTGGGGTTACAATAATGTGAGGATAAAGGAGGGAGATGAGTGGAAGGCAGCCTTTCATACCAACCGTGGTCTTTTTGAACTGCTCATCATGTTCTTTGGCCTTACTAATAGTCCTGCCACCTTCCAGACCATGATGAATGACAACTTCCAGGACCTCATCCTCGAGGGCGTCATCTGTATCTACCTCGATGATATCCTCATCTTCACTCACACAGTGGAAGAGCATCATCGCATTATGCGCCTCATCTTGGACCGACTTCGACAGTACAAACTCTACCTTTGCCAGGACAAGTGCGAGTTTGAGAAGACCAAGATCAAGTACCTCGGCCTGATTATCTCGGAGGGCCAGGTAGAGATGGATCCAGTCAAGGTGAATGGGGTCACGGCATGGCCAATGCCCACAAACAAGAAAGAGGTGCAGTCCTTTTTAGGCTTCATCAATTTCTACTGGCATTTTATCAAGGATTTCTCACATCATGCATGACCACTGTTTGACTTGACTGGCAAGGAGGCATGGTGGTGGGACAATGCACAGCAGGAGGCATTCGAAAAGCTTAAAGAGATGGTCACTCCTTACCTTTGCTGATGATTCACGCCCTTTTCATGTAGAAGCCAACAGTTCTGACTTTGCAATGGCCATGTTGTCTCAGCAGTCTCCGGAGGACCAGAAGTGGCATCCTGTTGTGTTCTACTCCAAAAGCCTTAGTGCTGTGGAATGAAACTATGAGATCCATGACAAGGAGATGTTGGCGATAATGCGTGCACTTGAGGAGTGGCGACACTTCCTCGAGGGTGCCCTACACAAGGTGGAAATTTGGACGGATCACAAGAATCTCGAGTACTTTATGATGGCCAAGAAATTGAACTGTCGTCAAGCTCGTTGGTACCTGTATCTATCCAGGTTCGACTTCTACTTGCACCACTGTCCGGGTCGCAGCATGGGGAAGACCAATGCCCTCTCCCAACATGCAGATCACAGGGATGGTGGTGACGACAATCAAGACATTGTGTTGTTGCAGCCAAACCTGTTTACGATCCAGGCATTGGAAGGTATCACACCCCAGGGCAAGGAGCAGGACATCCTATGTGACATCTGTCATGCGAACCGTAGTGGTTTATACGAGGATGTCGTGGCCCGAGCTGTCAAGGAACTGAGGAAGGGATCTACCCTCTCCTTACGTGCAGCAGAGTGGGCTGAAAAGGAGGACTTGTTGTATTTCTGGGATTGCATCTATGTACCCAATGACCCAGACCTTCATCGATGTATCATATCCCAACACCACGACTCATGGATTGCTGGTCACCCTGGACACTGGAAGACCTTGGAGCTCACCTCATGGAATTATTGGTGGCCGCAGATGTCATGGCTCATTGGTCAGTATTGTTGTACTTGTGACCTTTGCTTATGCACCAAGATTCCTCATCGCAAACCCATTGGTGAGCTACACCCTCTCCCCATCCAGAAAGTCATTGGGATGTTGTCAGTGTCGACTTTGTGGTGGAGTTGCCAGAGTTGAACAGGTTTGATGCGGTGATGTGCACAGTTGATTCCACAGGGAAACGTGCTCACTTCATTCCCACTCACACCACTGTCAGTACCCTGGGTGCCGCCTGCCTCTATCTTCACCATGTCTGGAAATTACATGGACTCTGTGGCCCTCAGTTCATAGCAGAGTTCACTCGTGAGCTGTACCGACTTCTGGGTATCAAACTCCTCGCTTCGACCGCTTATCTATCACCCACAAACTGATGGCCAGACCCAACGAGTCAACCAGGAGTTGGAGCAGTACATCCGTGTCTTCGTCAATGAATGCCAGGACGATTGGGACGATCTCCTTCCCCTGGCCGAGTTCAGATACAACAATCATGTCCATGCTTCCACTCAACAAACCCCCTTCTTCTTGGACACTGGACAGCATGCATGCATGGGATTCGAACCTCACCAAGCCCCCTCACATATTGAGACAGTGAATGAGTTCACGGAATGCATGAGGGACAGTTTGGAGGAAGCGAAGGCAGCCTTGGTGAAGGCAAAGGATGACATGGCATGTTTCTACAATCAACGCCACTCTCCAACGCCGCAGTACAAGGTTGGTGATCGAGTTTATCTTGACTCCAGTGACATCTCCACTACCCGTCCATCCAAAAAACCCTCCCATTGCTTCCTGGGACCTTTCCCCATTGTCAAGTGCATTGGAATGCATGCCTATTGTCTATGCCTCCCAGCCTCCATGTCTAGACTTCACCCAGTCTTCCACGTCATGAAACTCCTTCCAGCTCCCTCAGATCCTTTTCCAGGATGCCATTCATGACCACCACTGCCACCTACAGTCGTGGAGGGAGAACCCCAGTATGAAGTCGAGTCAATCTTGGACAGCTGGTTACGTCGAGGGAAGCTCCAGTATTTGGTACACTGGAAGGGTTATGGGTATGAGGAGAACTCATGGGTCGAGGAGTCCGATGTGAATGCCCCTCGGTTGGTCAAGGAGTTCCACCAACGGCACACTGCTGCACCACATCGCATTCAAGTCAGTGACTTTGGTCATATGCGATTGTGAATGCATTGGGGCGATGCATCTTAGAGGGGGGGTGATGTAAGGGGACTAGAGGGTGTCCCACGTGTTTCTCCTATTTTTTACGTTCGTCCTATATTTTTTCTCACCTCGTTTCCTTCTATTCTTCATTTTCTATGATCTTTCCCTTATTTTATTACTAATTTCCCTTTCTATCACATTTGTGCATGTTGGCAGTTTTATATTTAGAGACGGAGTACCCTTCCGACATCTACCCCTTGGTATTACATCATGCGGCGGCCTTGATCAGCCTATCTCCACCTTTTCTATTTTTAGTTATTATTTGATTTTTGCAGTTTTCACATATACTGGGCACTGGCAAAGGGATCTTTAGAGTTTTCTCTTTGGATTTCCCTTTGCTAGGTGCGCCCCCAATCCCTGTATTATGTAGCATAATTTTAACTTCGGATTTCCCTTTGCTAGAGGCTGAGGTTGCCCTTATAGGTGAGGACTGGAAATTTTACTATGTGGGAATGTAAGTTTACTCTCTCCCCAATTATTTGACACTCAAAAATTCACAGGTTTGTTGACCATGATATGGTCATGCGATTTCGTGGTGGAGGCGTTGGTCACAAATCTATGCACATGGCAATGGATCAATTCTTGGGTGACTGTGATCGCAGAGAACAAAATTGCAAGGGAGCAGAAGGCTCTACTGCAGATGAAGATGATGAACTTGCAAGGGAAAGTGAAGATGAGATAGAGCCTGGTATCGAAGATGACCCAGAAGATGAGCATGATTATGGGTATACTAGAAAACGGGCCATCGAGGATGAGGATGAGGACAGGATGACAATGAGGGCTTGCTTGATGATGAGCTTGGCGCAGAAGACGGTGAAGACGAGGATGAAGACCTTGGCTTTGGAGAGTTTTAGATCTACAGTTTTAATTTACATTTCACCACGGCGCATTGTATTACCTTGTATTGATGTTGCATAGGCCTACGAGGCTACTGTACTTACAGATAGCTGTCTAGAAGCCTCTTCGGGCCTAGTATAGGCATACCAGGTGGGTATAGCTATGCAGCTTGGTACATGCCTGGTACACATCCTTGCATAGCGGCTACAAGCCTGGGGACCACATGTAATTCTTACAAGGTTAGGTATCGTACGAACATTTTTGCTGATGTAAATAATAATAAAACAAGTCCAAACAACTTCAAGGTTAGAGCGTACGATTTTCCCACCCGCAAAACGAAAGGGATCAAAATGATAAAAACCTCGTTCTATAAATAGAACTCGGAACAGCAAGACAAGCGCGAAATTGTTCGGGGTTGTTCCGATCGCACCCGTCCTCGTGTCAACAGTGTTGAGAAGATGCTCAGTGTTCAGACCATACCAATGGATCTTCCATAAAATTGTTAACCTCAATTTCGCTTCTAGAATTTCGGTTGTAGGTCACGGTGCGACATTTTGCGAAACATGGTATGATGTTGCACCACAGTTTCTACCCGAGTTTGGCTGATTTGCTCAACTTCATCAGGAAGTTAGATCGGATCCGATACTCACCACACGAAATCAGTCGACGTGAAGTTTTTTGAGATCACCATGTGGATATCGATCACGAATCACGATTACAAACCAACCATTATAGCCTGCCCTGATTACTGGACTCGGATTGGACTCGGATGCCAGATTGATTAATCTTCCCAACTCCACCGGATGAAACCAGATCCTGTGGCAAGCATAATTACTCTGTACGATATTCCCTGCAAGATTCCTGGAATGGCCTGGAATCCTATGACGTGGAAGACAAGGTAGGTTCTGTGCGCCTTAGACTTTAAGCCAATATATAGCTGGAGTTTTCTGTGTCAGATATTCTCTCAATTTCAAACGCATCCCATACAGGACAGAGTGGATTGAATATCCTGACGTTGAAGCGGTTTGCAAAAGGATTGGCGCCGCCCCGACCTCCACGCACAGGGACGGACGCTTGTTTTACACATTGCCCGTCATACACGACCCTTCTACCGGAGCGGTAGTCTCAGAATCCGCACTTATCGCCAAATATCTTGATGAGTCATACCCCGATACGCCTACACTATTTCCACGTGGCACACGTCCTCTTCAGCGCGCTTTCCTCGATCAGTACCAGAGCGTGATAGGCGCGGTGTGGCAATTCATTATGCCTGCAACTACGTCCATATTGGACGCAAGGAGCGGAGAATATTTTAGGAGAGTGAGAGAAAGGAATATGTTCGGGGGGAGGAAATTCGAAGATGTCCTGCCGAAAGGTGAGAAGCGGAAAGTCGAATGGATGCGAGTGAAGGAAGGCTTTAACAGGCTGGATGGGTGGCTCCAGATGGAAAAGGTCGACGGCCCGTATCTGATGGGACATACACCTTGTTTTTCCGATTTTGCTATCGCGGGGATGATCCTATGGATGAAGAAGGTTTGGGGCGAGGACAGTGAGGAATGGACCGATATCTCGACCTGGAACGATGGAAGGTGGGCCGCGTTTCTCGAAGGTATCAGTCGATACGAAACCATCACGTTCAAGTTATGATGGGTGCATTTGGCAAATTCTTACTCTAGTGCTTCGTTGTAGATGCACTGGCAATCACTCTTTTATTCTTACTCCACTACCGTGTGGTGCCGTGCAATTTGCGCACATTTGTGTAGTTTCCGAAGGCACGTTCATCTGACCTCGAGGTCAACAGCCTCTGGGAGATCTTTAATCGGGAAGATAGCACCCCATAAGTGTTTCGTGTGCACACCTAACAATAAGGGCATTGTATAAGAAAACTTCCCTGTGCCTGTATCTGCAACATAATAGTATGTGCCCAGGACATCCAGATTTCCGGCAGTGTCAATCTCATCGCCGTTGTATTCGAGAGCTTCTTCCTTCAATACCGAGCATGCACCAACCAAGGAAGAGGAGATACTTGAGGAGGAGTTTCAAGCATAAAGAACAGGTGATCTCGACACTTGGAGGAACTGTGCCCGTCAACTTAGATAACATTAGTCATTATCAACTTGAACTTGAACCTCATGTATAGCTGTACAAGCTTGGTAACCTTGATCATTTAGTTGTTGGCTATTTTGTACTACAAATATTATTTTCCGCGCGCTCCGATGTTTTGCCGCGCGCGCGATCCATGCATTGTGCGAAACTAATCAAATTCACTACATACTAAGCTCTAACTACTGTCTACCATTGCAACTACCACATAGGTAAGCTACACAGTACCGAATGTGTTGGGATTTATTCACATAAGGCTACGTAGCCTTATGGAATAAATCCCAACATAAAGTAAGTCCGATTTAGGGTGGTTAGTCCCTTATTCATTTTTCCTCCCCTGTGACCGTTGTTATCAGGCCGGTAGGTTACATAGAGGAATTTTTTCCCCTATTTTCCCATAATTCTCCTATTCGCTGTCTTAGAAGCACAGTGCATCAGGAACTTGACAAAAAGGTTTCCAGAGGTTTCTCAACCTCAAAAACCTCAAAAAACATCTGAAAATCTTGGAAACTTGGTCACCTGGAAACTTAAGTCACTTTTTCTGGAAACCTCACTAAACATTGTTTGACAGAAACCTCTGAAACCTCTAGAAACCTCAGCAATAGCACTCAGAAAACCTGCTTCTACCTAGCATTTATCATGGAGATTTCCAAGTTTACAGGTTTACAGATTTCCGAAAACCTGAAAACCTGAAAAACCAGGAAAAACCAGGAAACTAAAATGTCATCTTCCTGATGAGGAACTCTCATTCTCCTATACTATGGTCTTACAACTTATAAATAGACCTAAGTCCAATAATAGAACTGGTACTCGGACCGGGCTAGGAGGCGATCACAGATGCTCTGATGCCATGATCCCCACACTCGCCCTCAAGCCTACCATGGTTTGAGCTTGGGGAAATGATTAGATAAATGGTATAAGGGCAACCTTAGAAGCCACTTAATTAGTGGACTAGCAAAGGGAAATCTGAAGTTAAAATTATGGTATATATTACAGGGAGTGGAGGCACACCTAGCAAAGGGAAATCCGAAGAGAAAACTCTAAGGACCCCTTTGCCAATGCCCAGTATATGTGAAGATTGCAAAAATCAAATAATAGCCTAAAAATAGAAAAGGCAGAGATAGGCAGATGAAGGCCGCTGAATGACATCATACCAAGGGGTAGATGTCGGAAACGGTAACTCTGCCTCTAAATATAGAACTGTCGACATGCACAAGTGTGATAGAGAAATTAGTAATAAAATATAGAAAATGAAGAATAGGAGGAAATGAAGTGAGGGAAAATATAGGACAAACATAAAAAATAGGAGAAACACACAGGCCCTTACAAATAGAAGAGTCAAATAAAAATAAAAATTTCATTCAGGTGCATCAAAACCTCTGTGGTGGAAAACCCTGTGGGAAAAACCAACTCACATCCGAGGAAAGCTACTGAGTTATCTCACTGGCTAAATCCCCATCTCCCCCCTATGTCATGTAAATTTAGGCTTCAGTAAAGCCTTTGTTGATACATCTGCTGCTTGTTCCAGGTTGTAACAGTTTTGTATGTCAAGTACTTTGTCAGTTACCAGATCTTGAACCCAATGATGGTGAATTGTGAGATGTTTTAGTTGCTGATGAAATTGTGGGTTGTGTGTTAATATGACAGACCCCTCATTGATGACTTTAATTTCTGTTGGAAATTCTTGTGGAAATTCATTTTGCTGTACAAGTTTCTTAGCCAAGTTGCCTTGCATCCAGCTTCTGACATATTCTGCTTCTGTAGAGGAGAGCACAATCATGGTTAGTGTTTGAAAGTCCAGTCTATTGGACCAAAAAAAGACCATAGACCAAACCAAACTGGATTGAAGGCAACCGGACCATCGGTTGCAGTTGCCCTAACATTTTCACAAGTCCAGTTCACAGTTCATCAATGATGAAACATATCAATAGACTGCCCAAAGACTGACTGCAACTGGTTGAGGACTGGACTTTGGTTGTATCATGATTGCAAGGTAAATAAATATAATAGACTATGTATTACTTTGTGTAATAGTACATACTTTATAAACTGGAATAAATACTATTAATACTATATAACCACTGGTATTTATGGGCAAGGCAGGGAGAAGCCCAAGGGAAAATCACTCATTTCATGGGTACTTATATACCTGTGGCTTAGCACACAGACCATTTAGTCGTGCTTGTGCTCCCAACAACAAAGTGGCACCATTGACCAAACAGCAACACACAACATGCGTGAATGTTGTTCAACCACCACCGCCCACGTTGCTGAGGGCTTCAAAACAAAATAAGTTCATTGCTCTATTGTTAGACTACTAATATTATTGTTTTTCTTTTGCAGATTTAAACCCAACAATGACATATGGTGGCATGCGTATGCCATGTCACATGCATTGGACATGTTCAACTATGTAGTGAGGGCTTCAAGTATGTTCATTTTTATTGTTTCATTACTACTAACATTGTTTTCTTCATTTTTGTAGGTTTAAACCTTTCAGTTTCTCAATGACAGCCACCCCATGCCTGTGCCACCTCCTCCCTATGCAAACAGGATGTGAGGTCATCAAGTGGCTGATAGACAACTGCGCAGAGCTGAGACAAACATGGGAGATGACACACCACCCTGCCTGTGAGCCACTGCTTGCAGGGGGTGATGGAGGTGCAATGATGGATGGATGACGGATGGCAACAGACAGCAGACAATGTCGACAGCAATGGACAATGACAATGAGGATGGACAATGACAATGTCGCCAATGGACAATGGATGCCAACCCCAACACCAAGGGAAAACAATGACAAGGAACAATACTAACAGCACCCCCTGCCCCCACTCTCACTCGAATGCAGGATTGCAGGTATGTTTTTTGTGTGTGTGTGTCAAACATCAAACATAGCACCACCAGGTATGCACCCCACCACCTCATAAACCCACCATGTCATACTAACCTAACCACCTTGAGACCAGTGGCATCAACCCAGCACCTGCCCCTGCCACTACAAGCAACTGCTCATGGGGTGGATCATGGGTGCTATCAGTTAATCAAACAGACAATGGACGATGAACAATGGACGACAACAAATGAGGGACAAAAATGATGACAAAAACAAATTATGACAGATGACAAACAACAGATGAGGGACAACAAATGACCAGATGAGGGACAACCCCCTGCACTTGCCAAAAATGTGGGATAGCAGGGATTATCTATTGTTCTTTCATTTATTATTTGTAGCACCCCTCCACTGCTGCGAGCCTCTGCTCACAGGGTGTGAATATAGTTTTAGAATAACTATTAGTTACAATGTGTATTACTTATGTGGTCCTGAACAGTTTAGCTCTGGACTGGTGGTGACCAGTCCAGCAACCATTGATGATACTCAACCCAGGAAAACCACCTAAACAGCCGATGAGGCAATTGATGATATTTGAGATGAGTCAGAGGAAGGGAGCAAGACATTCCAAATGTTCATGGTCCAACCTATGGGTAGATAACTAGTTGGTACTAGTTGTGAAGGTAGTGCTATGGGAGACGAAGGTGTTTGGTGCAGTCCAATCAAGTATCGATTGATATCAAGGACAATCAATGAGATTGACAGCGAATGAGTTCTATCATCGATGGTTGAAGTGTGAATTCTGAGGACCTTTCGATAGGTCAAAAGTATATGAAGGCTATAGTTGATGGCTAGGACATGTTGAAATGGTTGCTAGTGATAATGATCAGAGGATCATAGGAAGATCGAGGACAACGATGATCGCAGAGGTTTCTCATTGATTGAGAAAACTTGTAGAGACTTAGATTGTTTTTAGAAGATTGATTGGATACTTAGAACTGTATACGAGATGATAGGTGAAGACAATTTCCTTTTATTTTCAAGTAGATACTACAGAGTTTTATATGTTTTAAAGAAACTTCCTAAAATGGTATAAGAAACATGTGTAGAACATGAGGCAAAAGATATGAGTTAAGGCACAAGGCCAAAAAGGAGACTGGAATCCAAACAAGAAAGAGATATACCATATGATGAAGGAGTAATAAAAGGAAAGAACTAAAAGAGACTGTCCTTTGTGTATAAACCACACTAAGTCTCGCAATAATCCATCCAGCGGGTTCTGTATGCGATAGGGAGTTGGAATGAGGCTGACCTACTATCAGCAGGTTTGAGCACGAGTTGGAATACTTCCTGGTGCATGGTATTCAACCATATAGATAACAAATGCAGCGCCTGATGTTGCTCATGGTCTCTCAATATTGATCGATAGCACTCGACAATGGTCATCAATGTTTGATCGCAGTCACGGCTGTTCGAAGTTGATCGGGTATGTTCAATGGTCATTTAGAGGGATCTTAGGGGCTTTTGACATAGTCCTAAAGTTGTGCGATGTGGTCTCTTGGTACGATCAATGTCGCTGGTGATGTTTCGACGTGGTTGATACGATATCGCACTCAGTAGACTTGGTCGGGAGTGGTCGCACTGCTTCTGGGACCTCGTGTGAGTTATCCAGTGTGATTAGAATGTGGTTGAAATGGTGAATCGGCCTTTGAGCCAAGGAGACAACCTATCACCATTAGGCAACTGTGACAGACCAATTTATACCGGTCCAGTGACTCCAGTCTACGGTTGCATATAATTTTTGAAATACATGAACTGGTCTGGTCCATGGTTGCTCCCTGAGGTGGGCAAAAAACTGGACTGGACCAGACTTTCAAACACTAATCATGGTTTGCTTCTTTGATTTCCATGTGATAGCTCCTCCAGCTGCTAGAAAAACATAGCCAGTTGTGGATTTCTGAAAAGAAAATACAGTAAGTCTAAGATTTGGCAGCATAAATTAGAGCTCACCTTGACCTTATGAGGAGCAGGGGCAGGAGGTACTCTGAGTTCTCTCCCTTGTATGTTTCATCCCAGCACTCAATAACCATCTCCTTGATATCTCATATTTGTGCTGCTGTCCAACCATGGTCTTTGAACCATTTTAGTTTCTTGTCAGGACACATGACTTCATATTGGCAGCATACAAATCCATCAAAAATCCTGCACTTTCCAATTGTGATAATGTACAGTTCACAGTCCTTCATGAGAGTGTAGTATCTGTTGATTAATAGTAGAACAGCTTGTGCAGCAACACAGACAACACTGATTCCTTGTCATCATGGACCAGGGTCCTGGATCAGTCAATAGACTATAGTAAAACTGAACACAAGGGTGGGTCACTCACAGGTACCTGTGGGTTGAACCATGGGAATACTCATGGGTATGTACACTCAAGGATCTGGGTCATCCATGGGAATCTAGGTATCAGTTTTGGAGGCCATGAGTACTCACACAAGTACTTGTGCATGAACCAATCCACCATTCAGCTAGTGGTTTGGGGAGAGTATAAACATACTATATGCTATGTAGAATCCCAGTTTATCAAAGGTATCATTGAAGCATTATCTAATTACACTGCTCTGGGGTTTTGAGAGGAATAAAGAGGAAGGGGTGTTTACTATAAATGAACAGCCTCACCATTGAATTAGTGCATTGGGGGAGATGTAGATAGACTATATACCTTGTTGAGTACCAGTTTGTGAGAGGACCGGCTGTGGAGTTATTGAGTTACAGTGCTATGGGGTTTTGAGAAGAATGAGGAGGAAGAAGTGTCTATAACAGAAGAATAGCTGCACCACTTTACTAGTTCATTGGAGGGAATGTATATATGCTATATTCAGTATGGATTCCTAATTTATGAAAGGAATAGTCAAAGCATCATTGAATTACAGTATTGTGAGGTTTGTAGAAGAATGAGGAGGAAAGGGTGTTCACGATGAAAGAACAGCTAAATCATTCATCTGGTTCATTGTGTAGCACATAGGTATACTATATAGAGTGTATAATACTTATTTACAAAAGGAACTGCCAAGGTGTTATCAAATTATTATGCTACTTACACTGACTGACCCAGTTACTCAGATAACTTTACTCACAATATTGTTGTACTAGTATATTTGCTATCTACTTGTATGATACAACATACAGGTACTTGGGGAAAAATATGCTTGCTGTGCTAGAGTCCATTCTCTTAAAATCTATGTATAAGTTTGCCAACCATTCTCATAGATTTATGAATTCATACATGCATGGACTGAATGGGAGACAAGTGGCCTGGGCAGCAATACACTATGAGACCCACATGGTAGAAAAACTATCCCACATTTCATACCTTTAAATAGTGTAAAATGATATATGTATGGTATAGTTTTCATGTATTGAATCCCAGTATTCTCAACTGAAATGTGAGCTTTACAGCATTTTTCAAGCACTCAAGGACTTGTGACACCAAATCTGGGGTGTACACTTCCACCTCAATGTGGATGCTAAGTTTTTAATAGAAATGATGAAGTCCCCTGACCTTCCAAATGTGCCTATGATGCACTGGGTGATGTATCTTTCCCTAATTGACTTCAAGGTTCACCACATTGCTGCAGAGAAACACTTAGCACCTGATGGACTCTCAAGAAGAAGGTGATTCATGCAAGACTCTGATGAAGAAGACACAGAAGACTATCTCGATAGATTTATAGGATGCTCATGAAGAGGGCCAAGAGATTTTGCCATGCCTCAAGTATATGATGTGTTACAAGGTATTATGGTTTCCTCATGCCCTCAACTATACATTATCTTTGGTGACTACCTAACACCCACAACATTATCAACAATTATGGTACCCCAGTTCAACAAACAGGATTACCTGCATGACGAGGGCATGAAGCACATCAGGTAGTATATTCAATCCCTCAAAGACTGGTTGCCCAGGTAAAGGAAGGCCTCATGATATCATCGCTGCTGAAGAGTGCTGATATGCTGACATATACAGGACACGACTTCAAAAACTGACATACACCAATTAGTGAAACAGCAGAAATAACCCTGGGCAACAAAGTGTTTGACATGGAAGTGATGTATTATGGTTATGAGTTCATGTCCAGCCTTACCAAAGGTGCATCTTGTCCCTCCTTACCCTCAAACTCTTGTTCTGGCAAGGCACAAACATTCAATCTGGGATGCACTGCAAGTATAAAAATGTTGACCCAGGAGGCTATATAGCCTGTGTATCACACATTTACAGTCTGAAGGACCATTAATCACCAGAGCTTTGGCAAGAAATCCTTGTCCATCTGAACTTCAGGATGACATCTTCCTGGTGAGCTGCAAGAACTTGAGAGAGCAAAGACAGTTTTTGTCATGAGCATGTACCTTCATTGTTCATGAAGGACACCTTTGGAAACTTGGAAAAGGTGGGCTGAGTCCTTGTCTTGTTATTACTAACATGGAAAAACCAAAGTCCCTCCTAGCACAGGTACATAACAAGGTAGGGCACAGAGGATGCCATGGGACTTAGAAACTCTTGGCTGAGCATTACTACTGGCCAAACCTCTATGACGACGTGGCTTATTTTGTACAGTCTGACTATGGGTGTCAGATACATTCAAAGACCCATCTGAAGATCCCCTTCTCACCAATGTGGAACTCAGCAATACTCTGTTGCTTTCATCTTGATATGATTGTTATGCAGAAAGGATGGGAAGGTATGCACTTTTTACTTCAAGCAGTGGAGCCTGCCATGGGATGGCCAGAGGCACAGGCTGTGAGGAAAAACAATTCCAAAGCTTGGGCTAATTTTATTTACAAGGAACTGATTTGCAGATTTGGGTGCATCCCTTACTGTATTGTTGATGGTGGCTCTGAGTTCAAGGGTGCCATGAAAATCCTTTTCGAAAGATATGGTATCACAGTAGTAGTATCTATGCCATATCATCCACAAGGGAACAGTGTTGTGGAGCAGGCACATCAAGTAATCATCAATGCACTCCTATGTGTGTGTGGCACTAGTTCAAGCAAATGGCCTCAATTTGTCCATGCTGTGTTACTGGCCATACATTGTACTGTATCACAAATGACAGGGTACACTCTGTATTTGCTGTATGGGCATAACCCTCTCACAACAGACAGGGCAAAACTTTCCCAGAGAGAAAATGTGGAGAAAATGTGGAGAAAATTACCCTTTTTCATGTAGCAAACAAGTAAAGAAAACTGGTGAAAATATATTATTTTCTCTTTATTTTCTCTGCAATCTGCCTGAGGGAAAATATGTCAACTGTGTGGAGAGAAAGAAAGGGGAATCTGAAGTGAAAAGAACTTACTTCCTCTTGATTTCCCCCTGATTTTTTCCTAGGAAAAAAAATGTATATTTCCTGCAAGAGCAAATCAGAAATCTCTGGAGAATACAAGTTATTTCTTACAAATTTTGGCCTAAAAAATTGCATGTGGAAAAGTGTCATTTTCTCCTCATGTTTGCCAGATTTTCACCTGGAGAAAAAGAAATTCCTGCCTGCTTATGTCAACATTTGTGGCTGTGCCCTTGACCTAAAGGGGCAGGAGTTTCTTTTTTTTCAGGTGAAAATCTGGCAAACATGAGGAGAAAATTACACTTTTCCACATGCAATTTTTTAGGCCAAAATTTGTAAGAAATAACTTGTATTCTCCAGAGATTTCTGATTTGCTCTTGCAGGAAATATACCTTTTTTTTCCTAGGAAAAAATCAGGGGGAAATCAAGAGGAAATAAGTTCTTTTCACTTCAGATTCCCCTTTTTTTCTCTCCACACAAATGATATGTTTTCCCATAGGCAGAATCCAGAGAAAATAAAGAGAAAATAACCTATTTTCACCAGTTTTTCTTACTTGTTTGCTACATGAAAAAGTGTAATTTTCTCCACATTTTCTCCACATTTTCTCTCTGGGAAAGTTTTGCCCTGCCTGTTGTGTCTACTAGTTTTTGACATAATGGACCACACTTGGGAGACCCTGGACTGGGACAAGGTCACGACTACAGAGGATCTCATAACAATCCAAACAAAGGCAGATCAGCTGGAGGGACACTGTACTTGCAGATGCCCTCAAATGGCAATGGTGTGAATGCCAATGATCCATTGATGACTTCAATAAAAAATATGAAAAATATTTTGCAGATAACAACTTTGATGTAGGCACTTGGGTACTCCTCCATGAGACATGGCTGGACAATCAACATGGACACAAGGGAATGCCTTGTAGGTCAGGGCCTTTTGCGATCCACCAGAAACTCAGTGATCACTCATATCATCTGAGGGAAATCGATGGCACTGTCAAGAGGGGTAAGATAGCTAAGGATCAGCTAAAAATATTTTATTACAGGGAAGAAAATCAAACAATCAAGTCTGTATCCACAGCATCCATTGTACAACCCTATCCCATAACCCTGGTCCCTCTCAACAGTCCAATCTGGCACAGTTATTGGATGTTGCTTTATAACAACAGCTTACTCAAACACCCCATATTTTGGATTGGTCAACATTCAGAATTTGCAGAGCCAATGATTGGCAAACTTGACAATCTACTAGGGACTGTGGATGCTAACAAATGTTTACTTTTAGACCCCATGTTCCCTGTCCTACTGCCTCACATTGATGGAATGCGGAGAAAGCACAATGTCACAGACCTCATTGAGATGATGAATGAATTCTTGAGCTCCTCTACTAGTTGGCTTTGCTGAATTTTCTTTTACAGTTATGTCTAGCTCCCAGCATGATGGAGGCATCATGTGAAGTCCCCCCCACCTATGGAAGGGGTAGTTGGCCTGCTTGCCAACTTACCTCCTTCAGGGAATCTTCACACACCAGAACTGTCAAGCTACCTTTCCTTTTTCTTGTCTTCATCAATACTTCATGCTTCTAATCTCATTTACATTTCTTATTGTTTGTTACTCGATCCCTTTAGGCACGACAACAAAATTTCCTCATGTGACATGTCAACCACACTTTCCATCACATGCACATGCTTCCTCTCTTTGTACTGACAGCTCCAATATCAACAAGGTGGAACAGTTTTGGCCATTAATTATTCTTGCATCTGATGCTTCCTTTTTTCTATTTATAACTCTTCTTGGCAATGATCCAGTGTTCGCTCTGATTCCCCATTCCTTGGCTAGTCAACATCTGAGTTTGAAGGGTCAATGACTGGACAGTAGAGTTGAGGGGTGCCATTTGAGAGTTCTCTGCACTTGCTGGGGGCACAGGTTGCATCCTGCAAATAGAGAACCTCAATGACAAACCACTCCCTGAGACATTCCCAGCCTGTGGAATCCTTAGAGGAGGACTCAACAATGCCAACCTCACTTCACCAGTCATGTAAACACCACCCGCAACTTGAAGACCATACTTACATCATGAAACCAATGATCCAACCTCTTAACTAGTTCATCTTTCTTGTTGCTCAGCCCTGTCAGCGCAAGAGAATGCACACAATTAGGTTTTTCATTATCTCTACTGCATTTTGTATATAGGTGTCTCCCCACCTTTTGAATGGGACAGTTCTGCTTTGACTCTCATTATGCATTCCATCTCTCCCAAGTCACCCAAGTCCTCAAGTCTCCTACACACCAAGGTATAGATTTTAAGCTAAGTTTCTAAATTCCAAGTCTTTTATAAAGTAGTTCACTTTTACCCATCCCCAAAAGCATCCCATGCCATTTTCCTTTTGACATGACAATTTTTATTTTTGACAATGTTTTTACATGACTTTGTCACAGTCATTTACTCCTTTGTACATGGGTACTGTGACAATCATATCCTCTGCATTCTGTTTGCTTCCCATCTGCTACTATATGAGTGGGGGGCCCATCTACTCTGTCCCTTTCCCCACCTTTTGTGATCCTGCTTACCTCACCCTCTCATGAAGTGACCACTTGGTCAACAGATCTCCAGCAGACCACTCACCCTGCCACACCGCTAACCTCCATAACACCTCCTGCACCATCCCCTGATGATTTTCTCCATCCTCCATAAATATCAGAATGTCGTCAATAAATATTACTACCATGCCTTTGTCAATTATGACCTTGAAAATGTCATTCATCATATTTTGGAAAGTCGGGGACTGTTGGTCATCCCAAAAAACATGACAAGCAGCTCAGAGGATCCTTGACACATGGTAAATGCAGCCTTCCACTCATCTCCTTTCCTAATTTGTACATTATTGTTCATAGATCCAATTTTGTGAAGACTTTGGCTTTTCCCACCTTGTCAATTATTTCTGAGATCAAGGGTAGGGGGTACACATTCTTCACTGTCCACTCATTCAGATACCTATAATCTTTACACATCCTCTTTCTCTGATCTTTCTTTGGCACAAATAATATTGGTGATGTCTGCAGTGATTTTGAAGGTCATATGTATCCCTTGTGTAGTTGCTCATTTAGGAATGCATCAACTTCTTCTTGTTCTTTTGGAGATAACAGATATACCTTCAACTTCTTCAGCACAAACACTGGCTTCATCTTGATCGGATGATCCCATGGCATCCACACTGGCATTCACTCAGACTCCTTCTTCTGAATGACTGACTGATATTCATGATATGCTTTTGGTACCAACTCCTCCACTGGCTTCTCCACCTTCACTACATTTCTATCCCATGACTGTCCTCCATGAATTCCTATACATAAATGTTTGGTTTTCCTCTTCCTTCTCAATCATGATCAGAATTTCCCCATTTGGCATTTCCTCATCCTCCACTTCCTCCATCATAACAGAATACTTTCTTGGACATTCTTTCTCTTTATTTTCCTTCTCCTCCTTCTTCACCTTCCTCCCATACACATTACATTCCATAGTACAATGAGTCATTTGTATTTTCCCAGTCTTCCAATCAATTTCAGGATTATGCTTGTGCAACCACAGGCATCCTATTATTAGATTGGTTTTCCCAAGATCACACACTTCGAATATGGGTCATTCCTGATGCCCCTGACACTTTAATACCATAGTCACCTCCTTAATGGTTCCTCCATGATTTACCACTCCATCAATATTATCAGTTGCGATAGCTTGCATGTGCTAAGACCATTTCTGGTAGTTAAGGACTGATTAATAAATAAACCTGTAGCACTGCTATTGAGCAATGCTTCCACATCAATCACTGTGTGCATGTCCACTGTCTTCAATCCTACAGTCAAGGTGATTTCAGGTTCTATTTGCACAGAGTGAATAAAGAATTTAGGGGTTTTTGGAAATAGCACTTGGCAATTTTCTTTGTCACATGATTCACAATGGTTGTACTCCTCATCAATTTCCTTTTCTGGTTTGCCCTGGGTTTCCTTAGATACTAGTACATTTCTGGGTCATGAATGGGGAAACCTTCACTGGGACTCTTCCACAAAATTCTGCTGCCTGCCTTCCTCCTGCTTCACTTCCTCAATTGTAACTTCCCTGATCTTTCTCTTCTGCCTGCAATTTGTAGAAATATGTCATAACTGCCCACAGTAAAAACATTTAAATGGGGCTCATCTCCCCACTTGATCAACCTCCATAGCATCTGGTGCTGCTGACTCCACAACAATAGGTGTCACTGCCATGGCCAGTGGTGGTGCCCTCAGAGTTTGCACCTGATGTGCCTTTCCTTTCTTGGACTTTCCTCCTGATGGCTTCCCAAATTTACTACTTCCATACATAACTTCAATTCTGCCTGTTCCTGCCAATATTGCCAATCAAGGTGCATCACCCAATTATACCACTCATTCAACTTCTCTGGCATAGAAGGTAGTCAGTAGATAGACTTGAATAAAGAGGGATTTAATCCTGCTTTCAAAAACTCTACCAATGCAGCTTCTCCCATGTCCATTTGTGAAGCTTCCACTTTGGACTGCAAGATAAATTCATCTGCCATTAGAGAACCTTGGCACATGGTTTTTAATTTGGCATTGGCTGTCGCCTGCGTATTAGGGTCCCCAAACTGTGCCTCCAATCTTTCCCAAAACTCCTTGAAAGTCACAAATGGTTTATTTCCCATGGCAATTTGATTAATAGCCTCATTTCTCCAGAACTGTGCTTTCCCCCCCTGGATGTATGAGAGAGCAAACACTATCCTAGACTCAGCTGTATGAAACTCTGGCTTCCTCCCATGGATACAATACTATAGGGCTGATGAATGATTTTGTATTCTCCATGGTACCATCAAAGATTTGTGGGGGCACATACTTAGGTAAGCACACTTTTCCATTTTCAGACTTCTCCACTGTCTGCACATCATCCTGTAACACCCACTCCACCATCTCCACTATCTCATCATCTCTGTCTACTGTCGTCTCTGGCTGTACTTCTGTTTGTCTGGGCTGTGATGCTGCCAACACCAACACTAATTGCGACACTTGCACTGTAAGCGCATCAATCTTTGCCTCTAGTGCTGGTGCAGGAATGGGATTAAAACCGGGATTAGAAGTTGATGGTTCAGACATAATGGATAGATCTGTGATGAATCACTTCTTCAGCAAAGGTGTAAGGGGAACCCTCGATGAGCACTCATGAACCCCTACAAACATCTACAAAGTTCACAAACATTCTTCAAACAACCCAAACTACTCAAACAAACTTCGAACCCTTTGAACTGTCTTTGAAGTCTTCAAACTCCTTGAACATTCTTTGAACAACTTCGAACTGTTTCGAACTGCTCTGCCCCTCACCTACAACCACACCCGTACTTCGATGATGCCACAGAAGTCATGGTATGACTTTCGAGTGCATTAGGATGAAGTGGGATGACCTTCTGATGCACCCCTGGCAGTGCTCGCTTCCTTAGTCCCACTTCCACATGGAGACTGAATTATTTTACTTAGGAGATGTTAGCAGTCATGAGATCATTGGAGGAATGGAGACATTTTCTTGAAGGTGTGAAACATAAGGTCAAAATCTGGATGGACCACAAAAACCTTGAGTACTTCATGACCGCAAAGAAACTAAATCGCAGACAGGCTCGTTGGTCACTTTACCTGTCTAGATTCAATTTTGTCATGCACCATTGTCCAGGAAAGAGCATGGGTAAGCTGGATGCTCTTTCACGCCATGCAGATCATAGCAATGGTGCTGATGATAACCATGATACCACACTACTTTGACTCAAATTCTTTGCCATCCAGGCACTTGAAGGAATCACTGTCGAGGGAGTTGAGAGGGATTTACTTCGCAAAATTTGAAGAGGAGTTTGGGATGGAAGGAGCAAAGATGCGGTGATGTTAGTGATGGAGCATTTGGAGAGGTCGAAGGGCAAGACACTGCGAAGTTCAGAGTGGGCAAAGGAGGATGGACTATGGAGGTTTTGTGATTGAATTTATGTTCCGATGATCGCTGACCTACGACACAGAATCGCTGAACAACACCATGACTCAAAGATTGGGGGACATGCTGGACATTGGAAGACCCTCAAACTCATTTCAAGGAACTACTGGTGGCCAAACATGTCTCATTACATCAGACAGTACTGCAAGGCATGTGATATGTGTCTTCAAATGAAGGTACAAAATTGCAAACTGTTCGGTGAACTACATCCTCTCCCGGTGCCCGAAGCTCGATGGGATGTCATAAGTGTCAATTTCATTGTTGAACTTCCTGATTCGCATGGATTCAATGCTGTGATGGTTGTGGTGGACTCAGTGAGTAAATGAAGCCATTTCATACCCACTCACACCACCATCACTGCACTGGGCTCAGCTCGAATCTACCTCCAAAATGTCTGGAAGCTGCATGGTCTCCCCTGATCGATGCTGTCAGATTGAGGACCCCAATTTGTCACCAAATTTATGCACAAATTGTATCGTCTACTAGGAATCACCCTCTCAGCCTTGACCGCATATCACCCACAGTTGGATGGTCAAACTGAACATGTTAACCAAGAGCTCGAACAGTACATTCAAATTTTCATAGGCAAATGACAGAACGATTGGGACATGCTCCTGCCCCTGGGTGAATTCACATACAACAACCACATCCACTCATCTATGCAGCACTCCCCATTCTTTATCGATACTGGTAGACACCCCCAGATGGGTTTCAAACCTGATCAACATCCATCGAAGCTCGAAGCTGTCAACAAATTCATGGATCTAATGAAATCCATGCTAGATGAAGCATGGGCAGCCCTTTCAAAATTGAAGGATGACATGGCGAGGTACTATAATCAATGGCCAACCCTAGCACCAAAGTTTGAGGCAGGTGATAAAGTCTTTCTCGATGCTTCAGACATTAGCACAACCAGGCCCTCAACAATGTTCGCACATCAATATCTTGGCCCCTACCCAATTGTTTGCCCTGTAGGTTCACATGCATACCGTCTGAAACTACTGCCATCCATGTCACAACTCTGCCTGGTCTTCCATGTCGTCAAACTCATGTCAGCGGCCTAGTGTTGCCATGGCTCGAGCTGCATTTTTTGCTATCTTGGGAAATGAATTACATAAAATCACTAAAATATTTGAGGAGCTAGATCCTATCAAAAGCCGAGGGGTCTCCTGCCAACTCTAAGGGATTGGAGCAGTGGTTCCTGAGATATTCTGGTGGCTTTGAAATGGTTCAAGCCAAGCCATTTCAAAGCCACCAGAATATCTCAGGAACCACTGCTCCAATCCCTTAGAGTTTGCAGGAGACCCCTCAGCTTTTGATGGGATTTAGCTCCTCAAATATTTTAGTGATTTTACATAATCTATTTCTCAAGATAGCAAAAAATGCAGTTCAAGCCATGGCAACACTATACAGTCAGCCCCACCAGATCTAATCATAGGTTGATAACCACATCCACCACCACCACTAGATATCATAGGAGGAGAGCAGAGGTATGAGATTGAAGAGGTGATAGATAGTCAGATGAGGGGCAGTACACTGCAATACCTGGTTAGGTGAAAGGGCTATGGTCGCAAAGAAAATTTGTGGATTTTGGAAGGTGACTTGGATGCTCCTGAGCTAATAAAGGACTTCTACAGAACCCACCCAACCACCCCTAAATGTATCAATGCCCTGCTTTTTGGTCGCCTGGGTTTTTGACCACGATGCCAGGTCTGGTCACCATGGAGTTTTTTGCATTGGGATGCTGTGGCTTAAGGGGGGGGGGGGTGATGTAAGGGGAACCCTTGATGAGCACTCACAAACCCCTACAAACCTCTGTGAAGTTCACGAACATTCTTTGAACAATCTTCGAACTACTTGAACAAACTTCGAACCCTTTGAACTGTCTTCAAACTCTTCTAACTCCTTGAACATTCTTTGAACAACTTCAAACTGCTTCAAACTGCTCCACCCCTCACCTACAACCACACCCATACTTTGACGATGCTGCAGAAGCTGTGGGACCACTTTTGAGTGCATTAGGATGAAGGGGGATGACCTTCTGATGTGCCCCTGGCAGTGCTCACTTCCTTAGACCCACTTCCACATGGAGACTGAATTATTTTACTTTGTCACCACAGTTCTGGGTATATAGTTAGCACCCTCTGCAGGAAAACACCTTAGACTTTTCTCTTTGGTTTTCCCTTGCAAGGTGTGTAGATATTTCTTTGTTCCATTAGTTTATCTAACACTTTGGTTTTCCTGCAAGTATCAAGCTCAGGCTCTGATCATAAGGTTGCCCTTACAAAATGTGCCTCATCTCGGAGTTATCACTGCATTCAGCTTGTAACTAAAATAGTCATCTGAATAGAGTAATGTAAATCATAACTAAACCAGATCCATTTGGTTGTCTGGTTGCAGCTGTCCTAATAATGAGTGCTGCCTCTCGATCACTGGCAGTTGCAATATAGGCCTGGCATCGACTTACAAAAGAAGAGTAGATTACATATATACAGGTACTTCCAGCTCATGCTGAAAGGATGAGTAATTGGATGTGGCACAATGAAACAATGATGTATGTGCAAGTAAGAGAAGGCACACTAATATAGGTAGCTGTGTTCTCTTGTTAGGGCAACACCCACTATCTGCTAACTAAGATTGTGCAGGTTCTCTCTACAAGAAGGGGGCAGCATGCATGCATGTGATGGGGAAATTGATGGTTTTGATGTCAGGGATTATTAATAGAACAGTTGGTTGAGAAAGGTGTTTCACACCACAAGTGTAGGTGGAACACCTAAGAGAATACAACTGGGGTCCCCTAGGTGTGTATTCAAGGTTTATGTACTATGTTACATATATTGTACATTGTTGCTACTGATGTGTGCATACATGTGCATATATATTGATGCATGTGAAATAAAATTCTCACACTAGCAAAGTGTAGCATAATTCAACATAATAAAATAAAAATGGGTTTTATTAGTCAATGGGGCTGTTTCCTAACAAGGAGAAGCTCTTCAGTGAGTTCCTTGTAGTTCCTTCCCTCTGGGAAGTTGTTTTGGCAGTCTGGGGCATGATGGCTTTGGTATTCCCAGCAACATTTCATGCATCCCTGGTGTTTGAAAAGCAATGAACATCCATTTTCTGTCAAATGAGGTGGCTTGTGAGAACCAGAAGTCAAAGCAGGCACAGAAGTAGCAGGGTGGGTTCTAGAACCAGACACCACATTTACAGTGCATGAGGGATGCACCAGTGCTTGCCTCTTCAATGCATGCTGCAGATCTTCTGCTGCCTCCAGATAGTGCTTGTCTCATGTGCATGCTCTTTGGCCAACATTCATATTTCTGAGATCCAGCAGGTGAGCTGAGCCTTGGTGATCTGGTTTTCTGTATCTGTCTCCCCCCCAACTTTGCTGACAATCTCTTTAATTTTATGGTTTTTGCACCAATTTCAAAGGTCAACATCCAGCAGACTGTTGAGTTGGCGCCTCAGGTCTGTATCAGAAAATTGATATTCAGAGTTTTGTAGGAAAAGATTCAGATGATGAATGTTGTTGACCCACTTGGTGAAAGGTTCAGATGATGCCAGACAAGAATTACAAATCTTGGCATGGAGGTTGTCATCCCAACCCTCAGGGAGGAACTCCTTCTGGAGCTCCTTGATGAACTTGTCAAACAAAAGGCCTGCTAAACAGTCACCATGGGTCACTACCCAATCACATGTTCACAAATCCATTAACCCTGACAATACTGCCATTACTCAGTCACTGGCCTTGACTTTGTTTGTTATGAAATAGTCAATGCATGCCATTTCCAAGTGATGCATTGCCATGGGGTATATTTCACCAGGAGTCAAGAGGGGAACACATCTAGGATTTGTGTGCAGACACTGTCCCAGGCTGTTGGCAGACATTTGCAGGGCAGATGGAGTGGACATGAAATTGTCAGAAGAAGCAGACAAATTGGATTCAGAAGGAGGAGATCGACAACCAGCTCTATGCACAGTAAAGATAGCCATATGCACCCTCAAAGCAGCCAAGGAGATATTTTCATTGTTTGAAGTGTTTAGGGGAGGCAGTGGGGAGAGAGAAGGATCCTCACTGGGTAGGCAATGAAGGTGAAGTTGGGGTAGCAACACCAGAGTGGACATCAGGTGAGGTGTGCACTTGTCTACATGTGAGAGGCAGGATGGGCAACAGCAAATTTTCAACTACAGATAGCAGCTGGACAGCGAGATGAAAAACAAACTCATTCTCCTGAAAAAAAACCAGTGGGTTAGGAATACCTTTTTCAGCAATGTTCAAAAAAAAGTGGAAGGGTGTGTCATACTTCAACATGAACCTCACTAAGTCAGATTATGAGAAGGAACAGGCAGAAAAGTTATTTTAAAAGCTCTATCTGTACAGGTGATGGTGGTCAGAAAGAGAAAGAGAAGATATGTCACATCACTGGTAAGTAAATATGTGTAAATAGCTAGGTAACCTTGTTACATCTGCCAACATCACATGCTTCTTCCAAATTAGTCAAAAATACACAAATTGCCCTTGTAGTCTTCCACAACAACTTAATATAAAATGTAGCTGCACAGAAATGTGCTAAAGTGTATTCTCATGAATCTTTGATAGTTTATTTTGTAAAAATGAGTTTAGGAAAGTGGAATAATGGGAATGTGCTAAATAGTGCATTGCTTTGCAGTTTTTGATATAAGTCACAGGATCTTCTTCCCCCACCAAATTCTGTTGCACAGACATACTTAAGATATATGTTAAGAGATTTTATGAAGTAGATTTCTCATATATTGGCTTGATCCTTCTCCTTAAGGTAGAAGATGTCCATAGCTCACCAACATCACGTGATCTGCATGACAATGTCCAAAATGGTCGAAATTCTATAAAATTGAAGTGTGAGACTACTACAACCACTTTATACAAAATGTACTCTCAGGGAATTGGTCTAAATCCACTATTAATGATATTGAGATTGTCAATTTTACATAAGATTGTGCTGTCAAATCAATTTCCTAAAAATCACATTCCAGCGCATCAATATTGGCATGTCGCGTCTCTTGAAGGTTGTGCATCTCCTCCTTAAGCACCAGTCGCATGGGTGGAAAGCAGAAATTAACCCTCTCAAGGATTGCAAACCTTAAGAAGGGCATCCAGAGCTCCAAGCAGAGGAAAGTCGAGCATAGCAAAGGTGACAAGGAAAATGTCCCAAGCCCAGTATGTGATTTCTCCCAGATGTCAAATTTATGTTAGTAATAATTTAGAATAAGGTTATCCCTTCTTCGGAGCAGTTACCTGATCAGTCTGCCAATAATAGTTTGCAAGAAATGGTCAAGTTGTGTCCGGACAAGGCTACTTATGCACACTGTGAAATGGAGGTTCACTCCCCCTTTGGAGAGTATCAGTACAATGTACCAGACTTTGAGGCATCTATACCCATGCAGTTCGTCCACATATTCACAGTCCCACTGGGCATGAACAGGGCTGAGAGAGTATCCAAGCCTTTTTTCACAGACTCTGTTCAGACCTGCAATGAGGAACTTGGTCAAGACATGGCAACCCAACCCTGTGAGGTCCCTGCAAGCATTGAGGACCCAGATAATGAGCTAAGTGATGAGGAGAATGATATCATTGAAGATGTCAAAACTGAAGGGGATAGATTGGACGATGTGACTTTACGCGATCCAGTTCATCAGGAGGCAAATTCACACAATGGAGAGCCAGGGTCAAGTTCATGTGAGAGCGCACAGCTGGAGGACAATACACACTGGAAGGAAGCAGATAAATGCAATGGACATTTATGCCAAGTGCCAACACAGTTACAGGCGGCGGATGCTTTGAAATACCTGAAGGCAATCTTGCATCCACCAAGGAAAACAGGTGCTGGATACAAAGATCCCAAGATAGATCCATTTGTCAGGATTTGGATGGAAGGAATGCAGACAATGCTTAACTTTTACATGAACACTCGATATATGACATTTGATAAATGGGGGGCCGCTGCATGTCAGGCTGCTGTATCTCTGGGAAGGGGCCAGTACTGTGCTCATCAGCTGGCTAAACTTTCGAAGCAGTTTATCCAAGATCACTCTGTTCTACCAGTCAATCCCTATGGTAATTGGAATGAGTCTATGCTTGTGGATGAAGATTTGGCATCTGACGTCAGTCTCCATCTCCAGGAGCTTGGGAAGGAGATCTCAGCTAAGAAGGTTGTACAATTCCTGGCTTGCGATGATGTCAAGGAGAAACATGGCATCACAAAAATGATCTCTGAGAGGACAGCATGTCATTACCTGACATCTTTGGGTTACGGTTTCACAGCACCAAAAAAAGGACAATACGCAGATGGTCATGAGCGTGCTGATGTCATTTGGTATCGTGAAAAGAAGTTCCTACTGGTGTGGCACAAAATTCAGGACCATATGTATAGTTGGACAAAGGACAACATACCAGAGGAAGTCAATGTTCAGGGCAAGTGTGTCATCATTTGGTTCCATGATGAATCAATATTTTATGTGCACAATCAATGGAAGAAAGGTTGATATCACAAGGATGCACCTGCAAAGCCATACACAAAAGGAGAGGGTGCATCACTGATGGTTGCCAATTATGTCTCAGCTGATTTCGGATGGCTCCAATCTCCCGATGGGACAAGGACTGCACAGCAGGTGATGAAACTGGGGAAAAATCGAGATGGATACTTTACCAGTGATGATATCGGGGAACAGGCAGAGGCAGCCATGGACATCCTCACTGAATTTTACCCTGAATATGACCATTGCTTCGTCTATGATAATGCGCCAAGCCATCTCAAAAGACCTGAAGCTTCAGTCACTGCACACCGCATGCCAAAATTTACTCCAAAAATAGGCAAGAATTGGGGGATCGATGCCCCACAATGTGATGCCTTGGGAAATTTGGTGTACAAACCTGATGGGTCACTCACGAAGGAGAAAGTTCAGATGAGTGATGCCATGCTTCCTGATGGGACAGTGCAGTCATTATATTTTCCTGATGGACATGAACGGGCCAGTATCTTCAAAGGTATGGCAGTAATCCTCAAAGAGCGTGGGTATAAAGATGTACAGAAATTATGAGTGGAATGTAAGTCATTCAACTGCGCGCCACCTGCTTTGAACTGCTGTAGCCATCGCATACTGTTCAATGAACTGGACTTTGTGCATATCGACACGATTCTCGAAGCGACTTGCAATGCCCATGGATTTCAAGTGATCTTCCTCCCAAAGTTTCATTGCAAGCTCAATTTCATTGAGAACTGCTGGGGCTATGCAAAGCAGCTTTATCGCCTGAATCTGGAATCGTCATGAGAAGATCACCTCAAAAGAAATGCACTGGCAGCCTTAGATGCTATCCCTCTCAAGTCCATGCACTGGTGTGATCTAACTTTCTTAATGCTATATTTAGCAAACACTGATGTCTTAGACTTTTAGCTTTGCAAATTGTTCCCATCGAGTCATTGATGTGTATGATAAGGGCCTCAATGGACAACAAGCTGCCTGGGCAGCGAGGAAATATTGTGGCCATCCGGTTCTACCTGAGACTTTGATGGATGACCTTGAACAGGCAAAGTTATCTTAATGTTTATACCCTACTAATCTTGCACTCATTACAGCTACATTAAATCATGCTAATCTACCTACAATGTAACATACTTAATTTTATAGTACATAGCCACCACCATTGTTTATAGCCTATCAGTATATAACTCATGATAACAACTTTTGATATTCCCAACTCAATCCTGCATCCTACAGCAAGCCACTTTGAATATGACATTTTAACATGTCTACAAACAATTCCCTGAGAACAGAATTTGAGAAACAGGTGTGAAACAACTTCTAGAGCCATTTTCTGTGTATTCATCCCATTTTGGACAGGTGTGTCACAGAAAAAGTAATGACATGTGACATTGGTGAGCTATGGACATCTTCTACCTTAAATCAGTGCATAATTCTACAGCAACCCTAGCTCAACCCCTCCCCAGACATGTCACGGGACTTGTCCGACACATGAAACATTGTTGATGTCGTGATATTGGCTAAGTGATTGGGACCTTGGACGTGTTTTGCTTCCGCTGGACAAGTATATAGTATTTGAACGTATAATAATGACTCTGAAGTGAATCTAAGTGTGCCGTTCAGATGCTACAGGTCATGTCTGATAAAACATGGCATTTGCTGTTGATTGTTCCCATGTTGTTGGTGCGGCGGATCTTGTGGAGTTAGAACGTCGTTCTCGACTTAAACAGTTCTGCATCAGTCTCAGGAAATGTCCACCTTCCCTCTCTAGTGTATCCAGGAAGTGTTGGTCCTTGAATTGGACCTGGTATTCCAACCCACCACAAAAGTCTTTAATTGGGTCAATGTGGGTTCTCATGGTCTCGCAAAAAGTTTCTCTCCCACCCTGCCCCATTTCAAGTGCTGTATCAATCAGCTTGTCATCAGATCATCGGATTCTTCTGAATCGTTTCTGTCTGGCACATCTGGCCTCATCTCCAAGCTCTCAGAGGTGGTTGGAGGGAGTGGTGCAGAGGTTATTTCATGATTTATGTTATCATCAGATAAGAGGATGAGAGATCAATGCGACCAAATTGGCAAGGTGTGATTTTGTCTAACTTCAAGGAAAAAAACAGGATGAACAGGATGGACAGATTGGACCAAGTGGTTGCAAATAAGAAAACAGTCCACAATGAATTGTGGGCAGGTGCAAACCCATCGAAGGGGATCAGGACGGTATTTTTCGTTAAGGGGAAGGGTAATAGCCATTTTCTTCACTTTTTTCCATGCTGCCTTAAAGTCTTTTCTCCACACAGGTAATTCATGATACCGCCCGATATCAATGAATGCAAGATCAAGTTTTCGATAATAAGTTGGTGCCAACTTCACCATAAGGATCCACATGAGAAGGTCAAGTCGGGGATTGTGAAAGTGATGAAGAAAATCTTTCTTAATGCACTGCCAGCTGTGAAGACAATCTCAGTAAGTAATCCTACTCGCTTTGATGACAGTACTACTTACTGCACCTCTACCATCATTGTAGTTTTCAACCGAGGAATCCTAGTGTGTGCACACTGTGTCCACAGCTCCCATCTCCCCCAACGATACCAATTCTCCCACAGGTAAGCCCATGCTTCGCAAAGATCATGCTTGAAGCAAAACTCATACATCTGCTTCACAGCCCACTCCTTTATGCCATCTGGACTTGGGGCCAAATATCCAGGAATCAAGGGGTGGGCACAAAAATGCCGTTCCATCATATCAACGATGTTAGCACACAACTCCAAGGGGCAGAAGGTTTGCTGATTATGCTTATCATTATCATCGTCACTTTGCTCATCTCCAGATTCGGACAGGGTTTTGCCATTTGTGTTTGGTAGTGGTACTGTGATTGTTAATCTTGGGGTATGATTGACGACGGGAACATTTTTGCTTCCACCTCCCATCGTATTGATGGAATCTACCAGTGGTGGCTGCAATTGTGAAGGATTGGGTAATTGAATGAAAAGTGAGTTAGGTCCTTGAGTCGTAGGCATGCCTTCCAGATCAACTGAGACGTTTGATTCACCAGGTATGCCTCCCTCGCACTCTTTTGCATCTGCTTTACCAGTAGGTTGGAACCCTGTGCTGATGAACCTGAACTCCCCTTGTGCATGCTTGATGTTATATGGTGTTGTAGAAAGTTTGGCTAGCTGAAGATGTGTCCTGACGGCCTTATGCAGATGCCACCAACACAGCTGAATCTTTTCTTGCGACCAGGTCTTTCAACATGACCCAATTTCGGCCATATCCTTGTCAACATGCACAAATTGTGGTATGACCCCATACTTATCACGAAGCACTGTTCCCAAAGCGGTGAGAGCCTTGGTCCTCTTGCCAATTTTGGTAGCTGCCACAGTTGAAAGTAGGCAGTATGACAATGGAAAACTGGCATTATCATATTCTCCGAGAACAGTATACAGTTCAAGGTGTTTCAAGTTTGTGTTGTCTACAATTTGTATTAGCATTGACAGAACCTTGTTTTAGATCATGTTGCATCAATCCCCACCTCCATGACCTTTCCTCGAAGCCGATCTGATACCTTCTTCATCCCCCATGCAAGCTGTTCCATCCCATCTACTTTTGGCAAGTCAAACATGTTTACTTTGTCTGAGTACTCCTGTAGCAAGATTTCTGCTGAGGGGAGCTGTAGATCATCTCTTTTCCACAGGATCTCACTCATTATGGTCCAGGCACTGTGAATCTGTGTAGCTGTGACTGCAGGAAACAAGGCTTGGATTTTGGGTACCATTGCGTTCGGTGTTGTCCACTCAAGGTTCTCTCAGATGATTATAGTGGCTTTGGGTGGCATTGCAACATCATAGTATGGTGTGTGTGCTTCATGATGCTGAAGATAGATAGTGATCTGCCTTAAACTAGGGTCATCAACTTCATGACATGAAACCCTGAGACAACTGTGGCAATTGTAGCGATGCATTCCCAATGTGTCGCAATGTTTTGCACCTTCTTTCGGACTTGGGTGTGCTTTCTGCTTCTGAGTGCTATCCTGCGAACACCAGTATCGTGTCTTATGCCTGCTCACAAGAAGCTTGTTTTCCTTCACTCTAGCATTTCCTGTGTGGTCAGTTTATACATATGTATAGTCTCTCACTGGAAACGGTACCCAGAGACTTTCCAGATCTTGTATGCTGTCATTTGTACGTGTTCCTTGTCCGTGATTAATGGGTCTACTGGTAGGGTGTAGCTCACATTAAAACAGACATCCTTCCTCTTGAATGCATGCCGGAGATTTGAAAAGAGCTCTGCACTATCTTTGTACCCAAGAGGCTTCATGCTCTAATTGCAGTGAGTTGATAGTGTTATAATGACAAGATTGTTAATGCTCACCTCTCCATCGCTTTCATCATCAGACCTTTCTGCATCTATTACAATCACCTCAGGACAGTTGCCATTAGCTGTCACCCTTGGCTGCTTCTGTGCATCTTTGTCCTCTTTCTTGTGCTGCCGCTTTCATTGCTTTCCAACCTTGTCGCGTTCTCTACATCGCTCACAGGATCTGAACTGGTATCCAGTATTGAGGGTCTTCTTGCATTTTGATTGTGAACATAGTCTTGGAAGTTGTGGGGTAGAGTTTTTGTCAACATCAGCCATTCTAAGCTCACTAGCATATGTTGCCATTTCACTTTTTTTGTTTACAATTCTTCGACATACATGTGATCACATGTGCATTCTCTGCATTACTGTTGTTAATGACAGCATGTACATGTACTAGTTGAAAGTTCCTAATAGCAACACAGACCTACAAAGACATGATATCATTAAGAGATCAAAAAAGTCCAAAGTTGAAAAAGTCCAAAGTTGAAAAAGTCCAAAGTGATGTTGAGAAGTTCACATGATCTTGCACATGACATGTCTGGGGAGGGGTTGAGCTGGGCTGGCTATAATTCTACAATTTCTACTTTTTAGTTGGGAAGCCACAAATGGATAACAGCAGCCGGTATGTGAAATCTGCTTTATAAAATCTCTTAATATATGTCTTAAGTATGTCCATGCAACAGCATATGGTGGGGGAAGAAGATCCTGGTGACTTATATCAAAAACTGCAAAGCACTTTAAGCAATGCACTATTTAGCACATTCCCATTATTCCACTTTCCTAAACTCATTTTTCACAAAATAAACTATCACAGATTCACGAGAATACACTTTAGCACATTTCTGTGCAGCTACATTTTATATTAAGTTGTTGTGGAAGACTACAAGGGCAATTTGTGTATTTTTGACAAATTTTTGACTGATTTGAAAGAAGCACATGACATTAGCAGATTGTGGATGTCCTTTGGATGTCCTCTACCTTTAAAGGACTAAGTCGTCTAATCAACTGACGACAGTCAGTTTTTCATCATCCTGTCAGTTCCCATTGAATTGTGTCATTGGCATATGGGTTTCTCATTGGGAAGTAAGCAAGGGGTACTTGTCACTAGAATTTGTAAGGATATGTTGTGATTTCCAGATAAGCCATCTGGGGACCCCTTCCTTACCATATACAGTAATTGTTTAATTATGTAATCATTGTATAAAATATTTCCCTAGCTACATCATCTCTTGCTAACCAGAAACTCTGTGTTTTGTGAGATATACATCATTACTGAATTACCGACCAGCTTGTCCCGGACATGCTACAGCACCGGTACATGGCAAAAGGAAGTCACTCAACCGACATGTGACCTGATGACTCTGCACCCAGATAAGGAAAAATGTTGCACATAATAATACTTGCTTTTTCGCTGTGTGCTGATTCTCTCTCACTTTGTTGTGCTTAGATTGTGGTGAGAGAAGGTATTTTTATGCATAATGAAGCACATTGATAAGCATGAATCATGATTACAAAACCGGGATAAGGTTGCCTGAGGCCCCCTCCCCACATGCCGTCTCGGAATCTGCCGGTGAGCCCTTGGAAGTAAGGAATTGAGCAAAATCGTTCGACTGGATGTGTACTTATTTATCAGAATATTGCATTTGGTAGCGAGAACGTTCGGTGACTCATTCGTTGTATTTATGCGAAGTCCTCAATGTTGCCTCAGTAGCACGCAGGACTCAGGAGAGGCAACGGACTGTCGGTGAAAATCAGGTTCGAGCAACAACAAATCATCTTTCATTTCCGACAATTTACAATTAAGATTGCCTCTGTATTGCCAATTGTCTATGGGTAAAAGTGAGCGAACCATCAAGGCGTCGGGTAACCAGATGGGTATAAGCAAAGAAGGTATGTGAGTGCGTGGGATGTGGAATACAGATAAAGGAGTGGATGTAATTGGGATGTAAGGCGAAATGAGCGAACGCAGTGTAAGATATTACCTGCAACATCATAAGATTGGGTGGCAGACGAGAGAGTTATTCCATGCCCAGCAAGGCATAGAAAGAGGACGCAGGCTACCTCCGTTATAACGTGGAATACGGCGAACCGGGCGGAGGCTTTGCATCGAGCGAATCATACTTCGCATGGTATCCTCGCTGCGGAGAGGAGTACGGCATAGTTGGCATAGCCTCCAAATTGCTGATACTGGCATTTAGATTGACGTTTGATCGTGAGCGGGACAGCATCTCCGATGCGACGTCCGTGCCATACTCTTCCGCCAATTTACTGGGAAAGGATTAAATAAAGAGAAAAGAAAACTCACAAGGGTAGAAAAGGTACCTCGCATAATTATCCATGATCACCGCCATTGTGTCCATGTTCATACGATAAGCCTTGGGCATCATCCCCTTCCCAAACCTATACGTTACATGGTTTGAGCACAACAGGCCTGCAACTGTCACCCCAATATGCACGGGGACGATCAAGAATGCCACTATGTACCAACGTTTGAGCACCAAGGTCTCGAAGGCCAAGTACGGGCCTTTGCAACCAGGGAGGATGCTCCGGGAATAACACATCTGTGTGACTGTCGCTTCCACGAACGGCGAGAAGTACCCACAGCACGAGAGCTGGGTCTGTATCCGTGCGCGCCCCGACTGGCCGAGCACCTTCGACCACTGAGCATTGATCTTGCCCTGGAGATTGAACGTGTGCTTCTTGTAGGTGACATAGCCTGGGGTAACGAGCAAACCGAGGGTTATCCACATAAAGAAGGTGTAAATGGCGAGGAAGGAGCGGTTGTTGAGGAGGATGCCGGCCCACCCGATAAGGGATGTGAGGATGCCGAAGCCAGATGCAACAGTGGAGAAGATGAGCTCAGGGCGGTTGCCTACGCGTATAACGTCGGCGTGCTTCCAGATATTGAACCAGGTGAGGAGGCAGAAGATAAGTGCGACGATAGAGTAGGTCGTTAACTTGGAAAAGCGAAGAATCATATTGGCTAACAACCTGGTTTAGAGGGACGTCACTTACGAGGATATTGGCTAAGAAGAGGATCCACTTGAACTTGTTCCAGCGCAGCTTCTTCGGGGTCGATTTACCGGTTCCGCCGCCAAGCCAACCTCCCGTAACACCATCATAGTCCTCATCACCCTGTCCAGGCATCCGCGCCTCGCCACTCCTGAAGGCTTCAATACCTCCTCCTCGCTTTGGTACGGCTGGGGCAAGAACATCACCCGTCTTGCCTCTGCGCTTCCGGGTGCTGCCCCCAGTAAGCAAGGAGGCGGAGAACTTGGCGGGGATGTAGTTTACAGAGAGCGAGACGTCACTGGCGCTCCCGATGGAAGGAGCATTGTTGGAGGAAAATGGCGCGCTGGGGGGCTCGAGCGGCCCTTCGATGTCAGTAAGCATGTGTCGTGTAGAGCCTGCGAAGGAATAAGCAGAATTGGCGTGGGAGGCTACGGAAGGTGGTCTCGAGGAATCGCTGGTCGAGGGTGAGTACTTAGATACGCAAATAGGAGATGAGGAGGGCCTACGGAGAGTCCATCTAAGGGGGGAGGAAGAAAAAGTGAGGAGAGATGAAGGGACGAATTGCAAATTTCATGAGTTGTAACAAGAACTGTCAGGGGCGGCATAGTTACGTACCCTGGGAGAATCGTTAGAATGTTTGTGATCTTGGTTGTTGTTGAAAGAGTCCAGATAAGTAGACCATACTCGCTGCATGAGCGATACCAAGGAATACAACACTATAGACAGTAATAATCCACAACAAACGAGAATTGCTTGCGATGCCTTTCGATAATTATGCGTCACATGGTCAGGTGTAACAACATACACCCTGTTCTGATTCTAATTATAACCCGTCCTTGGCATCACATATCAGGCTTGGCGAATACATCACGAAGGACTTCCAATTCTGTGTTTTCTGTCCGGACACTTTTGGTCGATTCCTGTAGGACCCCCGAAAATCACCCTATATGTATCTGCCGAATCCGGATAAAATTCTGTGTTTTGGCGGTTAGGTATATGCCAATCCGTATAAGATTGGGCCCAAATTTCAGATGATGTATGTGCCGAGAATCCGGATAAAATCGTCATGTCATCAGGAGGTATGTTCCCAATCCGGATAAGTCTAAGTCAGGGTTGCATTGTTCAACTCGAAGAAATATATCACAGAATAGACAAAAAACGGCAAAAATGGCAAACACGCTTCGGTTCCAAGCGCCACTCACATCACATCAGTATCTTATCTGCCGATGCAAGTTTATGAGCATATGCACAACAGACAGTTTCGCGTGGTGCGTGTGTTGCAGCATCTTCATATCAAAAGATTTACTTTACTTCCCTCCAGCTTGTTTCTTTGCACGTTGAATTCCGTACCACACAACATCGCTGGGGAACAATACATTGAACTCTCCCCTACAGACTACACACGCTATCTGCAACTTCGTGCGAGAACTCAGGACATCGTGCTTGCACTCAAACTTCAAAAAGGACGAAAAGGAGGAGGAGGAGGACTGAAATATTGCTTGGAATTTATGTACGCGCCCTCCGCTACAGCACCAGAGCGTCGTAGAAGCAAAAAAATAGGTATTTCAGAAGAAAAAACCGATTTTCCGGATGTATCTTCCATTTGTCCGGATAAAATTTGGCCAAAACCTATGTATGTGCCGGTATCCGGATAAAATCGGGGCCTAGGTCAAAAAAATTACCCGGATAAGATTTTTTTTCGCGAAACATACATTAGTAGGCACTTTCGGGGGCCCTATTCCTGTCCGGATTGCATCTAGCCTCGACAGCCTTTTCGGGCTCCACACCTTCCTGAAAAGGAAATTTTTGATAGATGAACAGAAAAACACTGCCAAAATTGTGTCCTACAGGTTGAAAACACCGAAATTCACTTATTTTGACATTTTCTATACCTATTTCATTGTTTTCTGGAGGGCCTGTAGTGGTTTTCATCAAATTTTCCTGTCTGACCCCCCATATCCTGTCTGGACTGGCACTAGCATTAGGCCACCTACAACTTTTGTCCAGACACCACCACCAAGCTAGGATCTACCCTTTTGCCCCAAAAAGTCCAAAATCTGTCCAGATTGGTGTCTAGCCTACATAGGGATAATCTGGGGTCCTACTATCCCTGGCGCTGGGTGTGAACACAGGTAGGTGTTTGAACAGTCAATATTTCTACCACTTCCCATCCACTTCAGCACTCAGTACTCTCCAGGTAAGTAGTTACTGTAACTATCAAACAATGTATAAATTTTATTTCGCAGAAGAGAGCTACATTGTTGAGGAATTTTAGTTTTGAAGGTCCAGATTTGCATTGATTTGGAAAAAAAAACAATGTCTGGATAGTTTTTATGAATTGGAATTTCTAAAAGGAAATTGATACAGACAATCTCTTGAAGTGGGTACTGGCAACACCTGCCAGGCTTATGTAATGCAAAAGTGGCTGAAATGATGGTACAAAATGTCTAGTGTCAGTGCAGCCTTACATACAACATTTCTGATTAGGTTTGCAGAAGAAAGTTGTAGGTATTAACATTATGAAGACATTGTCCATGGAATATTTTGGGATTTCATTATTTTGGGTCAGTTTCTGAAATCCATAAATTGATCAAACTTAGTGTTTAAATGTCCAGTCTGTAGGACCGAAAAAAAGACCAAAACTGAACTGAACTGGACCGATTAGGACTGGACCAGTGGTCTATTTATGGACTGCTCTTTTTCAGTCCAGTTGCTGGTCTTTTGTTTTGAAAAATATAGTAGGACCAATGGAAAACCAGTTAAAACTGGTTGCGACTGGTCTTTTGTCCCAACATCTGTTGGACCTTACTCCCACACATATTTACTTCATTTTCGGTCCCTGGATCATCAAAAACGGTCAAGAATTGGTTGAGATATGACCAAAAACATTTTTGTATGAGTATTTTGTTGTATCAGAACAACTTTGATTGCATTGCTTATTACCTGAGCTATAATTTTTTTTGTACAGCTATATGACATCATAAAAGTAACAACAACACACCTAATTATCTGTACCATGGGATTTTATTCATATAACGCCCAAATGAGTGCAACTACAAACTACAAATTACAAACTACAAACTGCAACTTGAATGCATGTCCTTTCAGTTTTGGCCATATCTCAGTCAAGTCTTGACGGAATTGCTTGAATGTTAGGTCAGTCTATGGAGCATTACAATCTCTATCCATGAATATAATATATATGAAGTAATGGTCATATTTGTTGAGATACATATGGGTTATTTGGCACAATAAATGTTACAACAAAAGACCAGTCCAAACCAGTCTTTTTTCAGTCCATGGACCGATTAGGACTGGTCCTACAGGGTCTGGTTGTGGTCCTCCAATATCTGGGTCGGTCCTAGACTGGTTTTGGTTGCCAGTTGCCCCATTTGGAAGTCAAAAACCAGACTGGACTGGACCTTTAAACACTAATCAAACTTGAAAAGTGAGGATTTTTCATGGACAATGTCTTTGAAACACTTCAAAAATGGTAAGGGTGCATTAACAGAGGTTATCGGGGCAGTGTGCAACCTTCCACATAGTAGATGTGATTTCACGCATCACATTCATTATGTAATCATCTAATTTATCCTTGACAATACTCTAGCTGGCATGAAGACATAGGTAGCATTTTAAGGTCCAGTTAAGTCTGGTTTTTGATGTCTAAATGGGGCAACCACAACCACAACTGGTCCAGGACTGACCCAGATATTGATGGACCAGACTGCATAGGAGTCAACCAGTCCATATCGGTCCATGGACCGATGAAAACCAGTCTGAACCAACTTTTTGTTGTAAAATTTGTCATACCAATATAGCCCATATGTTTCTCGGTGACTATTACCTGCAGTTTAACCATTATGTAGGGAGTTGGATATTGTAATTGCGTCGGTCCAATTTTGAAGAGATTTCATCAAGATTTGACTGAGATATGACCAAAACAAAAGTACATTGTATTACATGTTGTAGTTTGTAGTATGTAGTATGTAGTTGCAGCTTGTCAGGTGTTAAATTAATCAAAGATACATGGTACAGATGTTTATGTGTGTTATTTTTATGTATTGGATGGTGTCCAACTGTACCCAACATTTTTGTAACACAAGGTATAAGCAGTACAATCAAAGTTATTTTAATCATGACAAAATTCTCGTGCAAAATGTATTTAGTGATATCTCTCTCAGTTCTCAACCATGTTTGATGGTCCAGGGAGCGAAATTGAAGTCATTATGTGTGGGAATCAGGGTGTATAGTGCACGTGACATATAAACCAGGTTTTATCAGTTTTTATTGGTTCAATGATATTTTTCAAAGTGAAAGACTGGCAACTGGACTGCAAAAGACCAGTCCTATAAATAGCCACCTGACGAACTGGACTTCAGTCAAGTTCAGTTCCGTTTTCAGTCTTTTTCTGGTTTGTAGGACTGGACCTTTAAACACTAGACATAGGACACAAGTAAATGTGCATATGAAACTATTTCATGCTTCATACATGGGAGAATGACCTGCAATGGATGGCATAATGTCTGAGTATTTCATTACATAATCATCATTGTGTTCTGTTTCATGTAACTTTGGCAGGGCCTTCCACACTTGTCTGAGGGTCTTGGAAACCTGGGGATGCAGTTTAGGCCCATTCTAAGAAATTTGTCCATGATGGATTTCAAATAATTGCTCCCAGCAACCTTCCAGCAGCAGTCTGACCCCTCAGATGTACTCATATTTGCCTTGGCAGCCAATATTTAACAATTCTGTTCTGGACAAAACCTGAAGAACTAAAGTAGGAACAGAAGTTTTCTGCTAAACTATTTATTAAATGTTCTGTGAGAGGCTGCACCTGTTAGGAAACCACCCCATTACCTAATAAACTTTCATTTTTATTTTATTATGTTGAATTATGCTACATGACACCAAATGACGCTACATTTTGATAGCGTGAGAATTTTATTTCGCATGCATCAAAATGTACGTGCATGTACGAGTGCGTCAGTAACAACAATGTACAATATATGTAACATAGTATATAAACCCTAAATATATGCCTAGGGGACCCCAGTTGTGTTCTCTTAGGTATTCCACCTACGCTTTTGGTGTGAAAGGCCTATCTCAACAAACTCACCTATTAATAACCCCTCGCATCAAAACCATCAACTCCCCCATCACGAGTGCGGATCCCACCCCCTTCTTGTAGAGAGAACCCGCATGGTCTTAGCTAGCAGATAGTGGGTGTTGCCCTAACAGAAGAACACAACTTCCCATATCAGTGCACCTTCTCTTACTTGTGCATACGTCATTGTTTCACCGTGCCACATCCGATTACTCATCCTTTTGGCATGAGCCAGAAGTACTTGTATATACGTAATCTACCTTTTCTTTCATAAGCCAACGCCAGGCCTCGCCTTACATTACGACTGCCAGTGATTGAGAGGCAGCGCTTGTCATTAGGACAGCTGCAACCAGACAACTGATCGGATCTGGTTTAGTTACGATTTACATCACTCTATTCAGACAACTATTTTAGTTACAAGCCAAATTCAGTGTTATCTCTGAGATCAGGCACTGTTGGAAGGGTTATTGATCTGAACTGTCAAAATAGGCGCCCAACGAACGACGAACCATTGACGAACCTCGATGAACCTTATCACGTGACCTGTAAACGTTTGGAGAGGTCTCGAAGAAAAAATTTTGAATTTGTCGAAGAAGTAATTCATCACAGATTCTACAATTATGTCCAAACCTTCAACTTCTAATCCTGGTCCTAATCCAGTTCCCATAGCAGCACTAGAGGCAAAAATTGATGCGCTCACAGCGCAAATGTTGCAATTAGTGTCAGTATTGGCAGCATCACAGCCCAGACAAGGGGAAGTACAGCCAGAGACGATAGGAGAAAGAGATGATGAGATGGAGGAGATGGAGGAGTGGATATCGCAGGAGGATGAGACAGTGGAGAAATCCGCAAATGGAAAAGCATGCTTACCTAAGTAGCCACCCCCGCAAATCTTTGACAGTACCATGGAGAATACAAAATCCTTCATCAGCTCTATAGTATTGTACATCCATGGGAGGAAGCCAGAGTTTTGTACAGCCAAGTCTAGGATTATGTTTGCTCTCTCATACATTCAGGGGGGGAAAGCACAGTTCTGGAGAAACAAGGCTATTAATCAAATTGCTGTGGGAAATAAACCATTTGCAACCTTCAAGGAATTTCTGGAGAGATTGGAGGCACAGTTTGGAGACCCTAATCCAAAGGTGACAGCCAATGCTAAATTAAAGACCATGCGCCAAGGTTCCTTAACGGTGGATGAATTTATTTTGCAGTTCAAAGCAGAAGCTTTGCAAACAGACATGGGAGAAGCCACATTGGTAGAGTTTTTGAAAGCAGGATTAAATCCCTCTTTATTCAAGTCTATCTACTGACTACCTTCTATGCCAGAGAAGTTGGACGAGTGGTATAATTGGGCAATGCGCCTTGACCGGCAATATTGGCAGGAACAGGCGGAGTCAAAGTTGATGTACGGAAGTAGTAAATTTGGAAAGTCATTAGGAGGAAAGTCTGAGAAAGGAAAGGTGCCTCAGGCACAAGCTCCAAGGGCACAGCCACCGGCCATGGCAGTGACACCTATAGTTACAGAGTCAGCAGCACCAGCAGAGGCAATGGAGGTTGATCAAGTGGGGAGACGAGCCCCACTTAAATGTTTTAACTGTGGGCAGTTAGGACACATTTCTAAGAATTGTAAGCAGAAGAGAAAGATCAGGGGAACTATATTTGAGGAAGTGAAGCAGGAGGAGGGCAAGCAGGAGAATTTTGTGGAAGAGTCCCAGTGAAGGTTTCCCCATTGGTGACCCAGAATCATTACAATGTATTAGTATCCGAGGAAACCCAGAGTAAATCAGAAAAGGAAATCAAGGAGGAGTACAACTGTTGCGAATCACGTGACAAAGAAAATTGTCACATGTCATTTCCAAAAACCCCTAAATTCTTTATTTGCTCTGTGCAAATAGAACCCGAAATTACCTTGACTGTGGGACTGAAGACAGTGGACACGCATGCAGCTATTGATGTGGACGCATTGCTTGACAGTGGTGCTACAGGATTATTTATTAATTGATCCTTAATTGCTGGAAACAGTATTAACACATGCAAGCTGGCGCAACCTATAATGGTGTACAATATTGATGGAACAGTCAATCATGGAGGAAGTATCAAGGAGGAGGTGACTATGGTACTAAAGTATCAGGAGCATCAGGAGTGAGCTGTATTTGAAGTGTGTGATCTTGGAAAAACCAATCTAATAATAGGATGTCCATGGTTACGGAAGCATAATCCCGAAATTGATTGGAAAACTGGGAAAGTACAAATGACTCATTGTCCTAAGGAATGTAATGTGTATGGGAGGAAGATGAAGAAGGAAAAAAGGAAAAAGAAAGAGAAAGAACATCTGAGAAAGTATTCTGTTATGATGGAGGAAGTGGAGGATGAGGAAATGCCAAATGGGGAAGTTCCAATCATGATTGAGAAAGAAGAGCAGAAGCAAACCTTTAGAGCAGTTTGTGGAGGACAGTCGTGGGACAAGAATATCGTGAAGGTGGAGAAGCCAGTGGAGGAATGGGTGCCAAAAGTGTATCATGAACATTTGTCAGTGTTCCAAAAGAAGGAGTCTGAGTGAATGCCAGTGCGGAAGCCATGGGATCATGTGATTGAGATGAAGCCCGGGTTTGTGCTGAAGAAGTCAAAGGTATATCCATTATCTCCGATGGAACAAGAAGAAGTGGATGCATTCCTGAAGGAGCAATTGTGCAAAGGATACATACAACCTTCGAAATCACCGCAGACATCACCAATATTCTTCATGCTCAAAAAAGACCAAAGAAAGAGGATGTGTACCGATTATAGGTATCTGAATGAGTGGACAGTGAAGAACATGTACCCCCTGCCATTGATCTCAGAAATAATTGATAAGGTGGGAAAATCCAAGGTCTTTACAAAATTGGATTTACGATGAGGATACAACAATGTATGAATAAAGAAAGGAGGTGAGTGGAAGGCTGCATTTGCCACGCGTCAAGGATCCTTTGAGCTGCTTGTCATGTTTTTTGGGATGACTAATAGTCCCCCAACCTTTCAAAATATGATGAACAACATTTTCAAGGACGTAATAGATAAAGGCATGGTAATAATATTTATTGACAACATTCTGATATTCACAGAGGATGAAGAGAATAGTGCAGGACATGTTACAGAGGTTGGCGGAGAATGATCTATTTTTGAAACCAGAGAAATGTGTGTTGGGGGCAAGCGAGATCGAGTTCCTAGGATTATTGATCGGCCCTGATGGGATCAACATGGATCTGATCAAGGTACAGGCGATCACAGATTGGCCTGTGCCCACCCGTGTCAAGGAGGTTCAAGCCTTCTTGGGACTCACAAATTATTATCGTTGCTTTGTGCACAATTTTTCTAAAATTGCCGCACCCTTACATAACCTTATGTGAAAGGGAGTAGTATGGAGGTGGGGAGAGCAGCAGCAGACAGTGTTTGAAGAGTTGAAGAGGAAGTTTGTGGAGGGACCAATATTAGCCCCAGTAGATTTCACACACCCTGTGCGAGTGGAATCCGATGCATCCGATTTTACTACTGGAGCAGTGTTATCAATGCTGTGCAAAGATGACAAATGGCATCCTTGTGCATACTTGTCAAAAGGGTTGAATGATGTGGAGAGGAATTATGATGTGCATGACAAAGAGATGTTGGGGATAATACAAGCATTGGAGGCGTGGAGGCATTATTTGGAGGGATATATGCATCAGATTGAGATCTGGATGGATCATCAAAATCTGCAATACTTCATGTCCGCTAAAATGCTTAATCACCGGCAAGCACATTGGGCACTATTCCTATCGTGTTTCAATTTTCACTTGGTCCACAAAGTGGGAAGCTTAATGAGGAAAGCAGATGCATTATCCGGACGTATTGATCATAAAAGGGGGGTGGAGGAGGACAATAAAAATGTTACCTTACTCAAACCCAAATACTTTCGCATTTGTGCTATGCATCATGGGCATCTATTAATAGATAGCTCGGAAACGGAAATGCTGTCTAAAATTAGACAATGTTTGGAAATGGACGATGAAGTAGTGGAAGCCGTGAAAGCTCTGAAGGGAGAAAAGAAAGGTAATATCAAAGGAGACGAATGGGCTGAGGAACAAGGGTTGGTGTTGTTTCAAGGAAAAGTGTATGTACTGAAGGATCAGGATTTGCGAAGGGAGATCATCTGGTTACATCACAATACACTGATTGCCGGACACCCAGGAAGATGGAAGACATTGGAATTAGTAATGAGAAATTATTGGTGGCCCGGAATTTCGAAGTATGTGTTGGGGTATGTGGATGGATGTGATACGTGCATGAGGGGGAAGAAATTTCCAGAGAAACCTGCAGGAAAATTAATGCCGAACCCTATACCTAACATGCCGTGGCAAGATATATCTGTGGATTTTATTACCAGATTACCTGAGGCTCAAGGGTACGATGCAATATTTGTAGTATGCGACCGCTTTACAAAGGAGGTCCATATTATTCCTACTACTACAGAAACCTCATCATTGGGCTTGGTGCGCCTCTATCTAAATCAGGTATGGCGGTTACATGGGTTACCCAATACCGTTATCTCTGATCATGGACCACAATTTGCTTCCGTGTTTATGCGAGAACTAAACAACATATTGGGTATTCAAACTAAATTATCTATGGCATATCACCCACAGACTGATGGGCAGACAGAGAGAATGAATCAGGAGTTGGAGCAGTACCTACGTATGTTTGTCAACTACCGACAAACTGACTGGCCCGAATTTTCCCACAATAACAAATTCCATTCGGCTACTCATATGTCACCCTTTTTCGCGAATTATGGATATCATCCTCGCATGGGAGTAGAACCCAGAAGGGAAGTCAAAGTACAGTTAGTAGAAGATTTTGTATCTAAGATGCAAAAGGTACAAGAGGAAGCAGAGGCAGCATTGAAGAAAGCATGTGATGACATGATGCGACACGTGGATCATACTTGAGCACGCGCTCCAGAGTACAAAGTTGGTGACTTGGTATGGCTAAGTACCAAGGATCTGAATATTCCACGACCTTTGAAGAAACTTACAGAGAAACAAGTTGGCCCATATGCGATCTCTAAAGTGATCTCACCTAATGCGGTAGTGCTAAAATTACCCCGATCATTTAAGATTGATCCCGAGATTAATGTATCCCGCCTATGCCCTTACTGTCCACCCACTATTCCTGGCCAACAAACTACTCCACAACCTCCAATAATAGTAGAAGATGCTCCAGAATACATAGTTGAAGAAATTCTAGACTCACGTCTTCAACGGAACAAATTGGAGTTCTTAATAAAGTGGAAAAACTATACCGAGAAAAAAAATTCATGGGAACCCGAAGAGAATTGTAAGCGAGCGCATAACGCGATCGCCCAATTCTTTAAACGTAATCCGAATGCTCCGCGTTGCATTGCGAGAATGGTGTATAAGGGGATGAAATTCCAGCCTTACCAAAATTTCACAGAGGGGACAAACATACTATTTTCTCGCCTGGAAGTCGAGGCATAAAAGGGGGGTAATGTTAGGAAACCACCCCATTACCTAATAAACTTTCATTTTTATTTTATTATGTCGAATTACACTACATGACACCAAATGATGCTACATTTTGATAGCATGAGAATTTTATTTCGCACGCATCAAAATGTACACGCATGTACGAGTGCGTTGGTAACAACAATGTACAATATATGTAACATAGTATATAAACCCTAAATATATGCGTAGGGGACCCCAGTTGTGTTCTCTTAGGTATTCCACCTATGCTTTTGGTGTGAAAGGCCTATCTCAACAAACTCACCTATTAATAACCCCTCGCATCAAAACCATCAATTCCCCCATCATGAGCATGGATCCCACCCCCTTCTTGTAGAGAGAACCCACACGGTCTTAGCTAGCAGATAGTGGGTGTTGCCCTAACAGCACCGAAGGAGGATGCATAAAATGAGCATTTGGCAGGGGGCCAAACAAAAGCAAATAGGACAGAATTTGGCAGGCATTGCCAGTACCCACTTGAAGTGGAGATTGAAATGCATATGCGTTTGGGTCTCATGATAAGTATTGAACTGCAGAGCTGACATTGAATTCAGCATGTCAGGAACTGTGACTGATGTGACTGAAACTGTTCAAAAGCCTACTTTTTGGCATACCCTGAAACCGGCATCACATTGCCAATTGCACAGTTGGTTATACTTGTGTTTTTACTACATGAAAGTCTAGATAAGAAGCACATATATACTCTTGAGAAAGCCAAAGACCAGTAGTCATCAGGAACCACAATTCTGAGACACATTTTCAAAATTTGTTCAAACACCTACCTAATGATAGTAGCATCTGAAACTTCAGATAATATTTCCAGACTGAGCAGGCACTAGCAGAAGGAAGTGCACACAAGATGAGCATAACAGCAAGCAAGAAGGGCACAGTGACAATCATGATGGAGATATTAAACTCTGAAAAGAGGATGACCAGACTGGAGATTGAACCCGGGACCTTCCAGACATATACCAAATGCTCTAACCACTGAGCTATCAGGCCTTACCAGTAGAATTCACTTTTTAACTGATAAGCTCTACCCTCAGAGTAACCATATACTCCTTGAAAGACTTATATCATGCTCAACCCTGTGATACAAATGACTGCTTAGGTGAGAGGCCACCTGATGGTCCATTCACACATGTGTCAGATTACCTAATCCAACAGGAGACAGCAAAGAAGCAAAGGAGTGGTATAGCGATGATAGCAAATGCCACAAAGAAACTCCCACCTGGTCCTAAGAGCCACAAGTTCATTGATGACAGCAATGAGTACAGCAGTGAAGGATGATTCAACAGAATCACTGGCTTTACCACTCACTACAGACTGAACCATGCCCAGGGCCAGCTGTTCCTCTCTCTATACCTACTGCACCCTCTCCTGTAGATCTTGTATATCATAGAATGCATCATATTGGCAGTCTACACTATCCAGGCACTGTTGAGACAAATGAGGAGTAACAGGTGATTTACAGATAGAAGCCCTACTTATGATTGCAGACAGGAAGACCAGAGTAGGGAGAATAATTGTGCTGGGATGTTGTGTGAGAAGGTGGATACAAAGTATGGTGGGCATCCAAGCAAATCTGAGCAAACATGTTGAGAGATGATGAGCAGGAGGGTGGAAGTACAGGTGTAACAGTGACAAGACAACTGATTGATGGGCGCCATATGTCCTGTCATGATGGGCGCTGTCTGGATGCTATTGATGCCAATGATGGTGATGCCAAACAATGCCACTGTGATGCTTGGCACATTCTGAGGAGATTATCCAAGGGCAGTGACCCAAAAGATGCTCCACCTGATCACAAATTTCACTCAGGAGAAGCATATCAGATGTCTGTAGTCGATGCATAGTGTACTGGAAGTTGAAATTTGTGTTGGCTCTTGAACGCAATGTGTCTCGACGCAACTTTTCAAAAAAAAAAATTGTTTATTAATAGAATACCAGTTGTCAGCAGCTAATCTACTAATTGGAGAAATTTTGTGGTCACAGATGGTGGGTAGCTGAGTTGTTTACAGTTGTAAAGTGCCAGCCGCTGTGCAGGGGTTGGAGAAAATAAGAGTTAGGGGTTTGAAATTGAGGAAGTTGTCAGCTCATCTAAAAATACATCCTCTACTGATTTAACATTGCATACCACTTTCTCCCTACCCTGAAACTGTGGCTGGGCAGGAGACTGCCCTCTTCCAAGTTGTGCAGAGCTTGATCACTGATTATCAATCCATTATCTATGGCTTACATAATAACAAAGGGCAGTGGAGTAGGGTGTGTGGGCACCTACTCCAGTAGTCATGTGATCACCTAGTCAGTAGACAGTCATGCATGTACATAGTCATGATATCACTACAACTACATTGTCTTGGGCATAGCTAGAGCCTAGGAGGCTCAGCACATCTCCATCTTGGTGATGAGAGCATGATTCGACACATGCGCCACTGCTTTGTTCTATTCTTGCTAGCTTCTACTTTTACTCTTGCATGCCATGTCACAATGCAGCAAGCTCGCAACTAGCTATACTTCTTAGTCTACTGCTCTCGAGTCTCCAGCCCTAGCACCCAGTTACAGCCACAGAACCACAGTCTACTAATCCCCCAGTCTACCAGTCATACAGAACCAGCATCAGTTATACCAGCACCCAGAACCAAGTACCCAGAACCCAAAAAATGGACATCATTAACACTGGCACAGCCTCCCTCGACTTGTTGTTCATGACTACTGAAGAACATGCAGTGAGCGATGGGAGCTGCATGCTGAAAAAATTGGTAAACTATATTTTAGACCACCTGGAAGACAAACAATTACCACCAAGCATCCAAGACCTGTGGAATGATGCTTTCGCTCACGGTTTTCAAGCTGGTTACAGAAAAGCCTATCAGCAATGGAGTGAAGAAGTGGAGGAGAGGCATACAGAGCAGGAATAGCAGATGGGCGTAAGCAGTGCAAATGAAAGCAGACAACAGAACCATGTGGCGAACCTACCAAAACCACTACTGCAACCGTCAAAACACCCATGCAGACCAACCCAGCCCCTGACCATCAGTGTGCTGCCATGCAAGCAGAGCCGACAACAACAAACTTGAGCACCCAAACAATGGCCAATTGCACTGCCGCTTCGAGCACTCAAACCACCTCTAACACCACTGCCAACACCGCTGTGCAAACAACACCCCTCACTGATGAAACCCCCACCAAGCCATCACTGCCAATGACACCTGCACAGCCCCCATCAATGTCATCAATGCTGTCAATGTCGTCAACAACGGCCACCACAACCCCCTCCACAACTTCAATCCAGCCCCAAACACCTCTGAAACAATGCTATACCCTGCCAAGTCGACATATAGGCTCCCTGCAGACTATACAGCCCCTCGTCTCTCGTCCAGAACCACCTACTACCACTACCATGGCACAGCCAACAACGGCAATGAAAACTGCTGCAACCACCTGAAAAATGACAACTAGGGTCTCGTCTAGCATGCAAATGACTGCTCCCACTCTATGTACTGATTCCCAGGTCCCAAACAACATACAAACACAGTCTATAGCCCAGGAAACAACATTACACAATGACAAGCAGGTGTGCTCATTGAAACACATTGTCCACTCGACAAAACAAACCTGCTCCCCCCCAAACTCTGAACGACATCCTAAGAAGCTTCATACACCACCCACCTCTCCCCAACTTGCTCCCCAGACCCCCATTTGCTCCAAAACACCCAGTGCAACTGCCACATCATCATCAATGTGTTTGTCATCGACAACCAAATCCCCTGCTCTGCCCAACTCAGGACCACCATTTGCAGCTCCAGAATGATGATGTACGCAGCCAGAACCAGCAAAATGCCCCCAAAATGAGTCCCAAAGCCCTAGCTCACCCCTGAACCCCCCAAAACGAGCTGTTTTGCCACCACCTGTGTTGTACACCACTGCCACATCATTTACAATGCCGTCAACAATTGTCGACACCCCCCATTCACCATTTGTCACCCCATTACTCCTAGTGCACCCCAGCCCACCCCAGCTTGGCCCCAAACCACCTGTTTTCCTGCCTCACATCTTGACTGGGCAGAAGATGCCAAATCCCTGCATAGTCCCCTGCATACTGCACCTCCACCTCCCCAAGACATCTCCAGTCTGAAGATGGGCTGTCCACAGCCATTTGGGACCTTACGATGATGGACTCGACAATGACAAGCCCCCCCACAGTTTTTTCTGTCTCGAAATTTTTATAATTTAGCTCAACCTTTTATCACTTGATGCCACCCCTCCAGTATTGGACCAGGACAACCCATCATCATTGTGCCTTTGGGAGTAGCTCCTGCTCCTCCTGCTCCTCCTGCTCCAAAGCTCAACTAGGATCAAGACCCCCGTCTCATCGACTTAAGCCGAGCCCTTCATGCTTTGGGATGGACACCACTGTGTTGAGTCATTTCTTGTCATATTTTTTTTATCAACCATAGAATTTTCTTAGCTTCATTGCTACATTATTTTTTATACCTACTGTTCTTGTTTCTCTTTTTTCTCTGGCGACAAGGACGTCGCCATTTGGGAGATGGGCAGATGGAGTAGGGTGTGTGGGCACCTACTCCAGTTGTCATGTGATCACCTAGTAGACAGTCATGCATGTACATAGTCACGATATCACTACAACTACATTGTCTTGGGCATAGCTAGAGCCTAGGAGACTCAGCACATCTCCAGCAGCCTATGCTGTGGGCAGGCTAGGTGGGATACCTTACATGGTTGAAGTCTATGATATTGAAGGGACATATCAACAGGTACTAGAGACTGCCCTCTTCCAAGTTGTGTGGAGCTTGATCTCTGATTTGATTTATTATCAATCCATTACCTATGGCTTACATAATAACAAAGGGCAGCCTATGCTGCAGGCAGGCTAGGCAGTATACCTTACATGGTTGAAGTCTATGATATTGAAGGGACATATCAACAGTTAAGGGCAATAAGCAGATTTACTACAGATCAGTGGCTGTCACATGCATGATAGGATCTTGTCCACTAATGTGTGGCATCCTGTGGGAAGGTTAGGTGAGGTGAAGTGGTCACAGACTTCCTATCATAAACATGTACTAGCAATACACCAGAAGGTGAAAGTGGTGGCCTCAGTAGGGAGGGGATGCACCATTGGGTAACATCCTACAAAGAAATAATATACATTAAAGGTGTGTATGAGAGTCTCTTGGTAACAACTGCTGTAGAGCTTTTGACTTTTTCTGTAGAAAGAATTGTCACATGTCACAAAATGTAAAATACCTCATTCAATTGTATCACCTTCTATCTTCACCTGCCTTCTCATACCTGTAGGTAACAATAGAGTATCTGGCTATTCAAACATAAGTTACACATATAACATATAAAGACTTGTTTCTCTTGTTTGAATGAAGCTATATCAGTTAATTGTCACATCACCTCAGGGACTCCCAAGTATATGTGATGTGACAGGGCAGGGGAACCCCACATTATTGGGACTGGCCCAAATGTAACATGGGGCTGCCCACAGCAGTTGGACCTCCCCAAGATATACTTGGTCCCGATATAGTTCTGTGGGGCAGACCAAACTGCCTTTTGGGGCTTCCCAACAGGGTGTCCAGGCCTAAGCATGGGAGGACCATGGAGCTTGGAACTATCCCCTGGTCTTAGGCCTACTTTAGGGTAGTCTTTTTTGGTGGGACAATCTACCCTAAGTAGGGGGTCAGGGGTGGTTGCCTGAAGTACAGTTCAGACATCACATCTGTGATGACCTCAGAGTCAAGCTCCAGGTCATCTATCCAAACAGGCAGTTTGATGATGAGGTTTACATGCATGGCTTGCATCTTATCAACAAGATCCTTATCAAATCAGACAGGCTTCTCAGCCAATTTCCAGACATGTCTGCCATCACAGGCAATTGACATATTGATGTTCCAGGCAATAGGCTTTTACAGGAACAAAGGGACTACAATGTTGACCAGTTGGCCACCATCATTGCTCACAATATCCAGCTTTTCAATTATCACCAAAGAAAGGTCTATGATGCCACAATGGATTCTGTCAACAATGACAAGGCAGCACTGATGTTTGTCCATAGTGCTGGAGGCTGTGGCAAGACTTTTGTCTGCAACACTATTGCAGCAGCTGTTCATGTTCAAGGGAAAATAGCTCTCTGTGTTGCATCATCTGGAATTGCTGCCTTGCTTCTACATGGCAGTCAAACAGCACATTCTACATTCAGAATTCCAATTGAGCTTGATGACACCTCCACTTGCTGAATACCCAGAGGTTCAGAATTGCACTAGCTCATTGATTAAACTTCCATCATCATCTGGGATGAAGTTCCTATGCAGCACAAGTATGCCACAGATGCAGTTGACCACACCATCCATGATCTCAAGAAGAAGAATATTCCTTTTGGTGGTATCACTGTGTTGTTTGGAGGTGACTTCAGACAGACCCTGCCCACTCAAACCAGTGTACCATAACACATACATGCTCAGTTTTAGCCATATGTGTACACCCTTGCACATCGATGGCCAAATCACTTAACTTGGCAAGCAGTGATTCTTCTTGAGCTGGAGAGATCCATGTTTTTATGCAGCAGTTGCCCACATGCAGATAGATAAAGTCAGCTGACTGGTCACCCGATCATCAGACATTCACTTAGTGTGTTGTGTCTGAGTAGTCTCCTTGTGCCACACACACAGCTGACTTGATTCCGTACAGCTCGTTATTCTGACTGAAATCCTAAGAGATTTATTTATGACAAGTTGCATTGTGATTCTGAGCTGAGCCTGTGTGGCATGAATGCATCCTTTGTGTGTTTCCAACAATGTAATTTTCTCCAAAGTTGAAGATGAATATCCAGTAGTGCAGATATGGTCAAAAGCATGTTGTGACCTCTGCTATGCTAAATTCATACATCACTCTCAGGTAAGCACAGGAATAATCGGAGTACTAGTGATGTGTAAGGCCTGGCCCAAAGCCCTTAAGCCCCAGCTGCCAAGCCCTGAAAGCCTGAGCCAAGCCGAGCCTTAGTGGAGGCTTGGTAGGGCCTAGGGCTTGGCTCGATGTTTCTGAAGCCTGAGCTGAGCCCTCGAGCCCCAGCTTGGTGGCTGTGATTCACCAGTGCTGCATCATGCACTTCTTGACTCCTTTTCTTGTGAATTGGAAGCTCCTGGGGCACAGCAGCAAATGCCTAATGTCCAGCTTACCAGGTGTAGGAATGCAGAAAAAATGACCAGACTGGGGATTGAACCCAGGCCCTTCTGGACATATACCAGATACTCTGACCAACTGAGCTATTAGGTCTTATAGGGTTCAACAGAACAAGGATACCATATAACCAGACACGGATTGCTACAACTATCACATCAATTGTGTCTGTGTGCAAACTATGGTCTGTTAAGCACTGATTAAGCAGTGACAGATTATATAATCCAACAAACCCCCTTAATCTGGCACATCTTAATCTGCTCAGGTAATCTGACAGAAGTGCCAGGGCCCATAACCTGTAGGAATGCAGAAAAGATGACCAGACTGGGGATTGAACCCAGGCCCTCCTGGATATATATCAGATGCTCTGACCAACTGAGCTATTAGGTCTTATAGGGTTCAACAGAACAAGGATACCATATAACCAGACATGGATTGCTACAACTATCACATCACTTGTGTCTGTGTGCAAACTATGGTCTGTTAAGCACTGATTAAGCAGTGACAGATTATATAATCCAACACCAGGAGCTGCACAGACAATGTAGGAGTCAGGGAGCTGGGATAGGCAGGTGTGCATGATTGCACCGAGGGTGAGTACTGTCTGAATTCAAACTTGTGAAGGAGGGTGTTAACTTCATCAATGGGGTCAGCCAAAAAGGAACATATTTAGTGAATACATGCCTTGTGGCTGTCCTGCCAGGCAGATCTCCAGAAACATCATATGAATCACACCAGAAGTGGTGTATACAATTCGAGTTCATCTGAATTAAACCTGGGCCCTCATGGTCAAGATCAAGAAAATTTCATTGTCAGGGTATGTCGAAAGTGGTATGTCGAAAGCAATGATCTAAAGTAAGAAGAAAAAAAGTATTAATATCATAAGTAGAAAGAAGACACAAGGCCAGCCTCATAATTTCTCCTTTCTGAAATATAGTTAGAAATTCTTTGTGAAATATTATATTTGAGACTAAATTTCTACAAACAGAAATTCAAAAAATTACCCATTAGAAATATACTTTGAAAATCAAGATTTCTGATTAAATTTCTCATGACATTTCAGTGTAGATACTGGAAGTATTTCTGTAAGGTGATGTTTAACTTATCAATTGCCTGAAAGGCTTTCAGAAATTAGATCAGAAAGTTTTATTTTCTGGTAATGCTTTCTGATCCATAAAAGAATTTCTTTCTGGTTGGTCAAAGTCTGTGTAAAAGCATGACTTTCACAAAGACTTTCAACAAACCTTTCAGCAGCTGTTCAGTTTAACATTCTGGGAGCAGAGGGGCTGGCTTTCAATCTGCAGAAATGGTTTCAGAAAGGCTAGCTTTCAATCTTGTGATTGGTATAGTGAAAGTAATAAGGTTTTCAAGATCATGAAAGGCAAACATTCTAATAGAGATTTCACCACCTAGAAATATTAAATTTCAAATTTGTGAAAGGTAGTGCCCACTAGTGCCCACTCATGAAATTTAATATTTCAAGGTGGTGAAATCAATGTTTGCCTTTCGCAATCTTGAAAACCTGATGTGAAATTACTACTTTCACTATACCAATCACAAGGTTGAAAGCTAGCCTTTCTGAAACTATTTCTGCAGATTGAAAGCCAGCCTTTCTGCTCCCAGAATGCTAAACTGAACAGCTGCTGAAAGGCTTGTTGAAAGTCTTTGTGAAAGTCACGCTTTCACACAGACTTTGACCAACCAGAAAGAAATTCTTTTATGCATCAGAAAGCATGACCAGAAAATAAAACTTTCTGATCTAATTTCTGAAAGCCTTTCAGACAATTGATAAGTTAAACATTGCCTTACAGAAATACTTCCAGTATCTACACTGAAATGTCATGAGAAATTTAATCAGAAATATTGATTTTCAAAGTATATTTCTAATGGGTAATTCTTTGAATTTCTGTTTGTAGAAATTTAGTCTCAAATATAATATTTCGCAAAGAATTTCTAACTATATTTCAGAAAGGAGGAATTATGAGGCTGGCCTTGTGTGAGCCCATGTTGCAACTACACTGAGCAGAACAACAAGAGGTGTGTTGAACAAATTGTGCATCATTGATCAACATCAGCAGCAAGTTCCAGACAATGTTGAACACTGCAACTTCAATTTCATACCAAAACTTAGACTCATGGTCCCACTCCCTCTTATAAACATGAGCCTGTACATATGCTATACATCAATGCTTGCTCATGTACTAGGGATCAACTATGGTAAGTCTGTCAGACTTAATTTTAACAGACTTTTTGAGGTATTTTTACCATTATATTTATATCCTCTACGAGATTTTCAGATTCCCTACTCAAGCCGCGGCCTAAGCCTGAGCCAAGCCTGAGCCAAGCCAAGCCTGCTACTAGGGCCCGGCTCGCGATGTATCGAAGCCTGAGCAGGCTGCTCAAGCCGAGCCGGGCCCTGCACATCACTACAGAGTACCAGTCGACCTTGACTTACTAGGTCGCCAAGCCAAGCCAATGGCAATATCACACATCAACAATCGCGACATGAGTTGAAACACTTACGTCTTTACTAATCTGTTGTGACTGAGGCTTCGGGTGGAGAGGAACTCGAAGTTGTTCCATGCGATGCTGGGTTTCCCTGGGGGGGTGATGGATTATGGTGACCCAGAGCTCCAGCACATGCTGGGACATGGAACTGCATGGCATGTACATCTTTGCTGATCTGCATCGATTGCGGAGGGGGATGCCAATGGGTTGAGGTTCCCGTGGCTCTGTTTTGGAAGAGAAAATGATATATTGTAATCGTGATATTCTATGGAATGTTTACGGTTGGCTGCCTCGCTACGAGTTCTGGGATGTTCTGCTATGGCAGATTAATGAGATTGACATCAGGAAAAAAAAAAAAAAAAAAACTCACGGTTAGATCCCGTGGAAGCGCAACAGATTCGTAAAGAGGTAAAGCAGCGACGGTAACCGTGAGAAGGGCAGGAGAGAGGAGTTTAGATATAGGGGACAGACATGAGAATATAATTTCAAACTGCGTTGAGACCAGCTCTGGAGGAAGTTCTAGTCTGACATTTATACTGGTGCACGTATCCCTCTAATTACGGATAGCGGTAGAAAGGAGTTTTTTCAATTAAAAAAAAATCTTTGTCAGTGATAAGTATGGGGTACGTCGGGCATTGACGGAGAGGATTAGTGATACCTGAAACGAGTGGGAGTAGACGTGGTTTGATGCCGGGGCTTACGAGTACGGTCAAGTGAAACCTGACCTCGTTAAGAGAGCCGCGAAATAGTCTGTGGAGAAGCACCACCTCCGACCTCGCACGGTCGTTACCAAGTCAGGGCCGGGAGTGATATGCAGTGGACGTAGCGCTGCTCGCTCTGGTCGCAGAGGATGGATTCAAGGTCCGCCCTGTGTACAGCAAGTGGGTGCGCAGAAGAGCGCCGAGAAAGTTCAGAGTTCGATGGAGCAAACCCCTCGGGGCATAACGGTTGTTGGAGAATCGATAAGATGATGTCATGATAAATCTCACAGTAGCGCAGCAGGATACTTAACACTGCCTGCGGCCGGGATGAGATCTGTCCCAAGGTAGAAGAGGATGGATAAATCAATAGAGTTTGGAACCATCAATCCAGATCGAGAGTCTAGTGTGGTATATATTCTACTTGGAACTCACCCTTTGACGACGTGCGTGTGTATGTCCCAAGGTCTGCTGATGATTGTAAAGTCTAATTCGGTTCAGACTGTGGTGGGATCGGACCGAAGGTTAGTAGAATTTTGGTGAAGGTTCAGTGAAGGGACGTCAATGCCGGTATCAATTGGTGTGTTATGGATTTACGTGTGTAAGTGACGTACGGGTGCATTATCAGTTAAAAAGGCAAAGGAATTTAATGTAAGTGCGCGTACGAGGGAGGACGGAGGTGGAAGATAGTAGATTGAAGCGTCAAGGTGCATAAGTAAGTATAGTATACTTACTTACAAAGTTTTGTAACAAAGGGAAGCACAGTTGAAACTGAATTGCGATCGGGATCTGCAAAGAAGCCGTAAGAGATGATAGAGAGTATCCAAGTGGAGGAAAGAAAGATGCCGGAACTGGTAATTATCAAGCGGCTGTTGTTGTGGCTATGATAGAAAAGCTCAAACGATATACGAACATTCTTTGACAACCCACCTGTCCCTCTCAGTGAAAGCCCCTCCCCCAAACCCTCAGGCCTCAACCCCCCGGCCTCCCCGAGCCATCTCCACGGCAACAGACTTGCACAGCCTATACTCACGTGATGACAGAAAAAAATTACGGGCTTAGTTGTCAGGTCGTGGGAAAGTTGCCCCTCCCCGCGTTGCCGCCTCGCTCCCACCATCGCCAAACTTGAGCCTAATAAGATATGCAGCTCAGACGTTCATCGAGGCTTTCAAATCCATGTCCATGTCCCAGGAATACCAGCCTCAGTCCCAGGAGTCCCAGTCCAAGTCCAAGTTCAAGTTCAAGTCCCAAACGACCAAGGAAGCGTCCTCGGGACCGTGAAGTGCATGACACTCCCTCTCCTCGTGCCATGCGCGCCGAGAAACGCCGGCGTCTGACATTTCCTTCTCCTACTCAGAAGCGCGTATGTCGATTTGTCATTCATGTAATGTTTTTTATTTACTGACATGAAGAAAAAAACAAAAAAACAAAAAAATACGGTTCTGGCTAAACATGACGACGCCAAGACTCTTCAGACAGTCGAACAACCACAACAGCCGCCCTTACCTGCAATACCTCCACCTCCAGATCCAGTCTATTACAACTACTCCCCTCTACCCCCCAACGTACATATCCCAATGTGGGAAGAACCCATGCCCCCTTTCGACAGGGAGGGACTTTGGAAGACGGCCTGTCGCGTACGAGTATGGGAAATGTAAGTCACATACCCTACTAATCCTAATTTTTTTTAAAAATTTTATTTATTTCAATAGACAGCGCCGGTATTCAGCTGCTACTATACGATCAGTAGTCACCCAGGAGGCGAACGACTTTTACGTGAAGCATGGGTTACCACGATGGTGGGGCGGTTCAGGCATATGGGTTGGCGGACAATGGGTCGAGCTCAAAGTTGGTGGTTCGAGGGAAGCAGAAGCAGAAGACGACCACGATATCCATGCAGACGCAGACGCAGACGTCGCCTCATGCTCAGCTGTACACCCATCACAAACCACTAACAAAGCTGACGAACCAGAGAGCAGCGACGGCGAAGACTGGAGCGAATACGAGAGCGAGCTTAGCGATTCAGATGATGCTCTCACCGACGCACAGTCCGGCGAACCAGGTACGACCGGAGATGAATGCGATGCAGAGGGAGAACTAGATCCAGAAGCGGATCCTACCTACAACGCCGAGCTCTCCAGTCCCATATTCGGGTCAACCAGCTCACCCTGCATAACCGGGTGTCCAGGGGGGCAAATGAGTTCTTTCTACGTTCCTCCCTCTCGACCTCCCCTACTAAACAACGGATACACCTTTCCAGACGCACCCCCACACCAAGATCCAGATTATTCATACCACCACCACCCCCACCACCACCCCCATCACCACCATCACCAACAGCCTCTATACCCTCCTACGTCCAACCCCAGCACGTACCACACCCACACCTACCCATATACACATACTACCCCCCTCCCACCACCACCACCACCACCACCAGTCCTACCTCTCCCCCCACCTCGTCTAGCGAGTATCCGCGTACGTGCGCTTAGCGCACTCGAGATCGCAGTGGGCACACCTGTCCTTGGGCGTGGTACACCCGTTGATCGGGGGCGTGCGGCGGAGTGGGCCGCAGGGATGAAAGGGAGATTGGTGGTAGGCGTGGAAAGCAGAGGGGGGAGAACGGCGGGGGAAGGAGGAGGGGGGGTGTTTGAGCCTGATCAGGAGGCGTGGGATGCGTTTTTAATGAGTTTGGAGAGAGATGGGGGGGACAGTGCTGTTAATGCTGTTAATGAGGAGCGAGCCGCTGCTGCTTGTGCTTGTGCTGGTTCGTGTAGGAATGCTGGTGAGGGGATGGATGTCGATGTGGGTGTAGGCGTTGCTGTTGCTGATGCTGCTACGTCATCTGGGTTATTGGATTACTCTTCGTCTTCCGCTTTGTCGCCTCGACCTCCGTCGTTACCTTTCGTCGACGTCAAACCTAGTTCTCCCACCACCACCTTATCATCATCATCACCGACGGAGTCAGCACAGTTCACCTCGCAGATCCTCGACGACCCTGATTTGTTGCTGAATATGAACATGTTCGGAATGGGGTTTACTGCTGGCGTTGGGGTCGGCGTGGGCATGGGCATGGGAATGGGAATGGGAATGGGGATGGGGATGGGAATGGGGTTTGGTGTGGGTGTGGGTGTGGGTGTGGGTGTAGGCGTTGGTGTGAGTGTGGGTGTGGGTGTTGGTGTGGGAGTGGGTGCTGGCATGATGGGCATGTCGACAGAGATGTTTGGAGCTCCATCGTCATCGTCGTCATCCATGCAGGCAGGGTCGATATCGATGCCTACGTCATCTGGTATGATGGTGGATGGGTTTGGTATAGGGATACCAGGCTCCGAGTCCCCTCGAGACTCTCGAGACAAGGACAGGGAGGTTGTCCTGGCTGGCCGGAGCACGAGCACGACGAGCTCAAGCTCTTGTGCGGGGTCTGGCTCGAGCGCGTTGAGTTTTGCATTGGGGTGAAGTCATTGTGATTTATGTTTTTTTCCACAAGGTGTGTGTGTGCGGTTTTTTTCTTTTTCTTTTCGTAGTGCAGACGTCGTGCTCACTCGCCCACTTTACTTAACTCATCAGCAGGACCCCCTCACCGCGCTCTATCTATATTTATGCTATTAACTAAACTATATCTATCACGCACCCTACTCATTTCATATATGTTTCCTTTTTTTTCGTTTTCCGTTTTTCGTTTTTCGCTTTTCGGTTTTTACTACTATATCCCGTGTCTTTTTTTTCTAATGTGCGCGTTGTATTGTTGTTACTATACACTTTGTAGCGGCATTGTAGGTTTGCCGTTGTGTATTTCTACTTTACTTACTTATGTATACGTTATACCCTGATATTCAGCCGGAATGGAATTGTCATGGTATTTTGAATGGCTTTGGTTTTTTGGGGGGTAACGTTCGACTCTATGGCCATTTCAGATATACCGTCTGACGTTGCGAGTGCACCAACTTAATAACGTCGACTCTCGACTCTTGAGCTTGATTACTCGGCGGGCCATGATATAATAAACTTGCCGCTGCTCCTACTTACAAGCTGCCAACTTGACACAAGTAGATCCGATCAAGTTTGCTAGAAGCCCTCGGACAGGCCGGACTATATACCGTACACATGCTAACTTTCCTTCTTTTTCTTTCCAAGGTTTTCCTACTCTCAGAGTACGTCCTTCTCACACTACTTCGTTTATATAATATAATCTGACAGGATTGCGTAACAGAACCCGAATTCGTAAACTTGAATGGGGTTATGGGTTATCCGAGTGAGAGGTTGTATATTGTAGTCTGACGTCGACTCGAAAAAGACAATACTTGATGTGATGAGGGCGAGGGGGGGGGTCAGTTATGATCGTGCTGCGGTGAATAACATCATCGTATTGCAGTGCACTGTTTTACCGATAGACGGACATAATAGAGGCCGGTTCGTGATCGATCCCATCCATCAGAGGCTTACTTATACAAGTTAGTTTTCACAATTCCATTACAAGCAATCCAGGCATCTTTATGGTCGCACTGGATTGCAGATTTATGTGTTTTTATACCGCAGCCTCAACCCATTTCCACCACTGTTGAGTATACTATATCCCATCCATGGTGGCATTGCCTTCTCTACCAAATTTAATCACCACCCCCTAGTTCATTTCCAGATGTTCCGCTACCACCGTGACGAATCCGTTTCTACGGACGTAATTGCGGACTTCGAGAACGTAAAACTATATTAAGAGAAGCCGTGTTCTCCATGGGACAACAACAAAGGGTGTGCCAGTTGCGTGTGGCTACCTGGCTTTTTTTTGATCCTTTTCGTCTGGCTGCTTCACTCAGACTGTTATTGTCCTACTCGCACGACGGAAGCCGTTTTGTATTTCTGACCCGCCTACGCCAGCTCACACTGTTATTCAGAAGACAAGTGTTAATATTCTTGGAACGAAGGTTTATAATACTCAAGGATGACCGAATTGTACGCAATTTTCTTCTTCAAATCTCCGGCTATGTTCTTTATAACTCTTGCGACGGCTCGACTGATCATTCCTTCAACGCAGAACCGAACATCAGACCAAGGCTATACGAGATGTCATTATAGCAGCTCAAGTCCAGCCGACATCCGTCTCTCCACAAGAGCATAATCCGGATGACGTGGCTACCCCAGTCGTTGACTCGGAGATTCCACAATTTGGGTTCAAAGATTTCGAACTCGACTTATCTTGTCTTTCTCCTCCTCCTTCTCCTGAGCCTTCAGTCTCTGAAATACGGCACTCAACTCCCTCTCCTCCCCCATCATCTTCTCCATCCGCACGTTCAGTATCATTCGTCTCACACACCCCATCCCCAACCATAGGAAGGTCACCCAAGACGAGATCCATGTCCAGGCTATCACCAGTGCCTGCGAGCTCTATCCACCGCGGATCCTGGCAGTTGATGAAGTACGTCGGGCGTGGAACTCCCATCGACAAGAACAGGAGAATAGAATGGGCTGGAATCAGTGGAGATGACGTTGGAGAGGACGGGCTCTTGTTCTCGAACGTACGATCTACGTCGTTGGATTCAGCCGTAGGACCCTCGCAACGTTCTGTTTCTCCGGAATGGCATGTCCTCCCGCCTACAAGGCGCCCTTCCACTCTCCCAACACGCTCTAGAAGTCGTACCTTTGCGACAGAATCCGCGGTAGAGAAACCAGAGATTAAACTCGAAGGAATCGGCTCTGATAATTCCGAGTGGTCATCGTTCATGCAGACACTCTTAAGCTCTACAGAATCGACATCCAAGTCGTCAGCATCAGCCTCGACCTCTGCATCAACGTCTAATCTTCCTCCTACTCCTGTTATTCAGGATATACCGCCCGAGGTCCCGCCTCAACCCCCGACGGAACACCTAATGTCGCCCGAGGAAGTACAACAATTGGATACCGGGTTAGAGATGGACTTGGATATCAATAAAGCTCTCGATTTAGGTCTGGGAATGCGCGGAGGAACGAATTGGTTCGATCTTGGTCTTCTTCCAATCACTGGTCGCGAATCTCCGTCATCCGTCTACTCATCCGCCCTCCAAACTCCTCAGGCTTCTCGCCCGCCTTCTATCACTGCTTCTGACCACCAATCAATGACGAGTACAAAGGCAGAACCAAATGTGGTGGTCGAGTTCAAATCTGCTTCCAGGCCGTGGTGGAGAAAGATGCTGTCGAGGCTGCGAAGGGTGTCGTTTTTTGGCCTTCGTTGATTCATCCTTACTGGAAACGCTTTTCACCCACCATTCATGGTCGGCCGGCCTCTCTCACTCGGATATTCAGCAATTTTTGGGATAGCTATGTGTAGTTTCTTGGTAACGATTCTTGCTCGTATGGCTCGGGGGACATGTTGTTCGATTTTCATTTATACTTCCTTCACTGACCAAGTGATACATGGCCGTGTTTTTCTTCTTCTTCTTCTAGACCAAACCAACACGCTCGTTCGTTGTTTCGTACTATCATCAGGAAAACTATACAAGGTCTGTTTTGAGGACTTTTTAGGACTTTTATGTAAAAGATAAAAAAAGAACAAAAAGGACCGAATAGGGCTGCGCACCGTGCCGTACACCGACGGTTACGGCCGTTACGGTGCCAGATCCGCCTTCCACCCAACCCTAAATTGACCTATTGAGTTGATGTTCACGAGCCGATTCACCTGATAATCCCACCAATCACCTCTTATTAGAGGTGGAATAGGGTATGCCGTCCCTCTCTAACACGAGTTAGTTTAATGTGTACACACCTCTTTCAATAAACCTTGAATAAATACTACATAGCAGTCCTGCTGCCTCCCATGGAATACACTCCCCTCTTTCTGCCTTGGCTCTCTGATTGACACTGTTGAGCTATCTTTGAGTTATTGCCTTTTTTGAACACTTGCTTCAACCTACCTCTCTAGTGCATGGCACAGCCTCTCCTGCTATCTGGATGGACTAAATCTCATGGGAACCTGATAATATATATTACTATGCACTATTTTATGTACTACATTGAGAAGCTGAAGCTCTGCTGGCCTTTGGTGAGTGAGTATAACCTATCTCAATACATTTACTCTCCACCCCTCTTGTATAGACTCATGGACTGTTCCAAGGTGTTAATTCTGTTAAAAGCACCTTTGTATGTTTGTCTATACTGCCACTAACAGGTACTATGAGCTAGCATTGAGTAACAAGGAGATTAGGTAAGTTGGTGAAAATCCTATCTTGTAGACCATTTAGTAAGTTGGGGGAGGTGTAGCTTAGCTCAACAATCCACAATGACATGACTAATGTATATCATGGGGGGTGAACAGTTTTAGCTCACATACTAGTTAGTAATCCACTGGTTTTATAGAAACCAGCAGCATTGTAATCTAATATGTTGTAAGAGATTCTCTCTTACCAGCTCACATTCTCGCATTCACAACCTGCTTACATAACATTCATGGTCACACCTTAGATTCACGATCATGTGTAGAAGAGCCCTATTGTAATTGATTAGTGATACCTTACTTACTTCTTCTTGAAACCAGACTACTTTCCAGTTTACGTGCATTTCCTCATATCTCTGAGTGTTTGAAGGAGAACTTCATTCCACTTTTTTTTTAAACACTAGTCCTACCTAACTGAACGTGACTGAAAAACAGAACACAGGACACCCCCTCAAAGCGAAACACTGAAAGACTGACCAATGCGTAATCTACAGACCAAAAATGAGCAATAACCCCTACAATAAAGGATCCTAACAAGAGAATAAAGAACCTGAAACAGCAAGCTTGGTGGGAAGGAAACTAGGATAGAAGCCTTATCAACAGATGTGCCTGGCTTGGTGAAGTGACGTGCACTACTGCACACATCATAACAGATTGTATCCCCACACAGATAAAAAGGGAACAAACCACTGTGTATCACTGCTCAACCCTTGTTTCCCCCCCCACAAACCCTTGTGTATTTCCACCTCACCAGCCATTGACAAGCTGTCTCAGCATCCTTCCATTGCCACACCATTGACAACACACAGCCACACTAGGCAACCACTGTTTCCAGGCCATAGCCAACCCAGTTTATCCGACCTGTCAGAATTGACATCAACCATCGACGTAACCAAACCCCACCAAATGTTCCTCACCTGCTGAATTACCTGGACCTGCCCCACAAGCAGCACTGACCATGCATATTCCCATCCCGAATCAATCCCAGCACATTAGGAAAATTACTTTCTGACCCAGACTTTCCCAGGGTTAAGGCTATTTCCCAGGGCACACTGAATTACCCTGTGATGCCCTGTGATAGCCTGTGATGCACTGCGACACGTCAGGGTTCATGAAATATGACAGGTGCAACACCATGTATATTCACTGTGGTTTACCCTAGGATGCCTTGGGACATGCCAGGGCATCCAAGGCTATTGTCTATCCTGGGCACTTTGTAGATAAAGTGCAATTATCAGGGTAGTGAATCTCAGTCCAAAGTGCTCCAGTCCACCTCAGGAATGTATGATTCATATGCTTCCTGGATAGCCTCATCAGAAATATCCCATGCCCAAAGGCCTGCCCTAAAGATGTCACTAACATCATTACAAATTTCTTTACCAACTTCATTATAATTGTTACAAATATGTTACTAACTTCAATACAAACCATTACTACTTATGAACTTGATGACATCTTCATCAGTCACTACAGGACTTGAAAAAATCCATGAGTTTAAGTAGTAATAGCTTGTTAATACACAGACAGAATTAGGCTGCAAATATAACATTAATTGAAACTGTAAATGCATTGACTAACAAAGGACTTACAAAGTTAGTGTAGTGCAGTAGCAGCTTGTTGATGCAGCTACTAATATTATTATATTAGACTATAAGTATAGCATAAATGGGGGTCCCTGGGTTCACGAGTAATGGTTTGTATTGAACAAGTTTGTGATTGAAGTCAGTAATCTGTCAGTAATAGTTTGTATTGAAGTTGGTAATTGCTTGTAATAGTTTGTATTGAAGTCAGTAACCTGTTTGTAGTTTGTATTGAGGCAGTTAGTAATTGTTTGTAATAAGTTTGTATTGAGACAGTCACAGTTAGTAATTGTTTGTATTGAAGTCAGTAAACAACTTTGTAGTGCAGTATTGGAAGCTTGTTGATACCACCAGCCTGTAAATATGACATTTGTTACCCACTGTCAATACATTTACTAACAAAAGACTTACAAAATAACAAATAGTAAAGAGGAAGTCATTACTTCTCTTGTAGAAGGCAAGGGGTTTTGTTTGGTTGTATTATGGCTGGAAACCGTGAGGTGTGAAACTAGGTGTCCACTATATCGCATCAGGCTTTTTTCATGTGTAAAGTCCCTACAACCTCAAAAATTGTTACTGACTCCATTACAAAAGTGTTACTGAATTCATTGCAAATGGTAATTGACCAGTTACTAGCCTCAATACCAATTGTTTACTTACTTTATTACAAACTTACCTGTTTACAAATTGTTTACTTACTTCATTACAAACTGTCATTGACTTGTTACTAACCTCATTACAATTATTTACTTACTTCATTACAAACTGTCATTGACTTGTTACTAACCTCATTACAATTATTTACTTACTTCATTACAAACTGTTATTGACTTGTTACTAACCTCATTACAATTATTTACTTACTTCATTACAAACTGTTATTGACTTGTTACTAACCTCATTACAATTATTGACTTACTTCATTACAATTGTTTACTTACTTCATTACTATTGTTGGCATACTAGTTTTTTGGGTCTTTACAACTTATCTACTGAGTTTGAGTGATTAGGGTTTATATGTTCTTTCATATGTACAAAATAACTACAAAAGAAAAAAGTAATATGTACAGAAAGTCCCTGGGGCCTCCTCCTCATCCATGTCAACTCATCCCCATCATCCTGTCATCCCCATTGTCTCAGTCATGGGTGTATGATAGTATCATGTTGGCACATGTCTCTGGCAGTAGTATACTTCCTAAAAATGAACAAAATACATTATTTAGTTGAAAAGAACAAGGAACAGAGAAATGAACTTACCTAGGGCCCAAACGACGCAATTGTCATTTGGGCCTGCATTGCACCCAAGAGGGTTCATTGGTGGCCATTGGCGGCTCTTGCTGACATGGTGGTCGATGTTGATGGAGTGGAAAGGTGGTAATAGTGAGGTGAAAGGGAGGATGGTGGCATCATTGAAGGTGGTTATTATTCTAAGTTAATTCACTTAAACATTGTCATTTGGGCCCCTTGTAAGTTTTTATCTTCACTTCTTGTTCTTTTACTTCAACTAAATTAAGTTTTATTAATTTACAGGCTTTGAGGGCTTCAAAGGCAGCTAGTGTATGGCAGGGGTATGCCAACCCATGTGGGTATGGACCAAGGGTAGGGGTATGGGTATGCAAGATGCGACCCTCAATGTAAATGGCATGTCACATTGTTTAAGATGTTCTTTGTTGGTTTGTTTAAACTGACTCTTTTTTTTGTTTAGGTTCTATCTATGGTACAATGACACCACAACACCAAAACCACAATGATGGCTGCCACAGCCACCACACAAGAGACCCAGAACTACCGCCATGAGCAACTTCTTGTGGGGTGGGAACAGGAACAGCAATGTGCACCAGATGAAACAGAATGACAACAAATGGAACAATGGAACAACAAGATGACAGGGAGACAACAGAACGACAACATAACAATGAGACAATGGGAAATGAGGGGGAGGAGGTAAACCAAATGAAAAAAAGGTGGAAGAGACGTCATCTTGGGCCACCAGTAAGTTTTTTTTTCTTTGCTCGTTTCATGTTCTTTTTACTAACAGGTTTTAGTTACAAAGCTTTACTATGGGGAGGAGCAGGGGAAAGAGAAGGGACACAACAACAAGAGGGGGAGGACAAGGACGATGACCAATGTCAAAGCACCCAACCACAGCCATGAGCAACTGCTCATGGGGTAGAAACAGGGAGCAAGGTGATGGGAAACGAGAGACAAGAGACGAGAATGAAGACAGGGGAACAACAACAACAACCAGACAACAATGACAATGTGGGGACGAGGAGGAGGGGAAGGATGAGGGAACAATGAGAGTGAGGATGAGGACCAGATGATACAAATGACAACAGAAGGAGCACAATGACAGGAGGGGGAGGGGAAAGGAGAGGGATGATGACAAGACCATGACCCAGCACCCACCCCTGCCACTGCAAACCACTGCTTGTTGGGGTATTAAGTTTTTTTTAATTTTAATTTTGGTTGTTATTTGGCTAACTGCACCTTTTTACTCTTCTTTAGGACTTTTTGACAACAAGGGCTGTCCCAGCCCACCCGTGCTCTTCTCCCCTTGCACATGGGATGTGAGATTGAATAGGAGGTATCAGAGAGCCCAGTTAGTGGGATAACTAACCACAAGGTAGGTACCTCCTGCCATGTTGCAACCTCCCCAGCTGATGAAACATGAGTGACAAGAGACAGCAATCTCCTATGCCCACACCGCTGCGAGCCTCTGCTTGCAGGGTGGACAACAGGATGAAGAACAGCAGGATGAGCTGACACCATGACACCATCTCCAATCACCGCTGCAAGCAGCTGCTCATGGGGTGGAGATGGGGAGCATGATAGGAATGAGGGGGAGAAATAATGACCCCACCACCACTTCTCTCCTGTTTGTGGGGTGGATCACCAGTGGAAGAACAGGACAGCGATGGCCAATCACCACTGTGAGGAACTCCTTGTAGGGGGAGGAAATGTGCAAACCAACAATGACACCAACAATGGGGAGGGGGATGACACCAGAATGATGGGCATGACCCCAACTCTCCAACAACTATGATGATGAGAGGAAGACCAGCATGAGGATGGCCACCATCATCACCACCACCACCACTTTTACAGCACCACCAACTGCCACCACAAGCAACCACTCGTGGGGTGCAAATGGGGAGTGGTAAGGCCAGGGACGACAGAGAGGTAGCAGGCATGATGAGGATGACAGGCATGGGGAAATGGCAATAAGGAGACAACAGTGTCGATGCATGATCAGATGACCCCTGCCCCATGCTTTGCATGGGGGTAGGATTTTTTTCTTTTCAATTTACTTGTACTAGTCTGTACCAGGATATTGGGGGTATTAAATTTAGTGCTTTAGTAACTATACAACACAAATACACTATGTAACAATAGAGAATGTAAAAAGGAAGGCAAAAATTGAGTAAAAACCACAGTGAATATACATGGTGTTGCACCTGTCATATTTCATGAACCCTGACGTGTCGCAGTGCATCACAGGCTATCACAGGGCATCACAGGGTAATTCAGTGTGCCCTGGGAAATAGCCTTAACCCTGGGAAAGTCTGGGTCAGAAAGTAATTTTCCTGATGGATGCTACAAGTGCCATGTTTTTTATGCAGGACACATGTCAAGGGATTGCCCAGTTTTCCAAGTGACAATTGAGGCTTGCAAGGCTGTCAATATCAAAAATGTGATCAAAGCAAAGGCAAAGTTTGAATGCACCAATGGCATGACATCTATAGCAGCACTGGCAGTCACCCACGTAGCAGCTGTTCTTGAGGACAGTGACAATGAAGATTACTTTGAAGCAATTGGAAATGACAATGAAGGAGACGAGTTTGTGTCGCCCGTTTATGACTTTCTGAAGCATCTCAAGTGGAAGTGCTGCATTGACGTGCCATTGACTTGTGCACCTACCCTGATTGAAGCCCTCATTGATCACAGTTGTCCTCCAGTTATGATTTCAAATGAACTAGTGGAAATCCTCAGCCTGATCCCAAAGAAGCTTTACAAACCAATGAATGTGTTAAGCACATTTATGAAAGGAGAGAAGAAAATGGACTCTAAATTGTTATCATCTCAGTACTGTCAATTACACATCCAATCACCTGACTCTATATGGAAATCACGCGTCATCGACACGATCATTTGCCCCGAACTGCACACCAACCTAATATTAGGACTGGATTTCCTCATGAAGAACCACATCATGGTGGATGCTAAGTTGCAAACGGCAATTGCTAAGGACTCAAACTATGATCTGTTGAACCCACCAGAAGAGGGACATGAGACCAATGTCACCATGGCTATGCAGGAAAGAAGAGTGAAAGCAACCTGACAGAGGCCAGGTGCTGACACATCAAAAATGGCAAATGGTCCATGCAGAGCTACAAGCATGATTTGAGGAAGATCTGGACAGATTTGATTACTCAGGGAGTACATCAGAAGGTCCATGCATGATTGGAGCAATAAAACATGGATTGAACACATTGCCTCAATGGCAGATCTGCAACATTTAGATGGTGAATTTAAAAAGAGATATCAAAGGTGTTTCCCATCCGACATTCCTCATGTCAGGGACTTACCAAATGATGTATACCACAACATCGAATTGCTGCTGGGAGCTCCAGTTTTGGTGGCACAATCATACAGCTGCCCACCGAAATATTGCATGGGTTGGAAAACGTTAATAGAACAGCATTTGGCAGCAGGGAGGATTAGAGCATTATTGTTGCCCTATGCACCACCTTCATTTATCATACTGAAGGCAGATACAACTGTGTTGTCCAGGTGGGTAAACGATTACCGACACCTGAACTGCTTAACCATATCAGACAACTATCCATTACTGTGCATCGATGACATTTTGGCAGACTGCACAAAAGGAAAAGTCTAGGGGAAAATTGATATGATGAACTCGTTCTTCCAGACCTTGGTGAACACAGAACATGTGAAGTACACAGTGACATTGATGCAGTTTGGGCTGTGGGAGTGGGTAGTAATGCCCATGGGGATGAGAAACTCACTGGCCACTCACCAATGACGTGTTACATTGGCACTGCAGGAACTGATAGGGAAAATCTGTCATGTGTATTTGGACAACATCATCATTTGGTCAGCAAGCATGGCGGAGCACAAGAAAAATGTGGCTATCATTCTGGAGGCACTGACAAAAGTGCAACTGTACTGTTCAATGAAAAAGTCTTCTCTGTTTGTGATGCAAATCAATTTCTTGGGACACCATATTTCAGAGTGGGGTATTGAGGTGGATAACAAGAAGGTGATGAGAATCCTGCAATGGCCTGCTCTGAAGATGGCCAAGCATGTTCACCAATTTTTTGGCATTAGTGAGATACATCACCCATTTCTTGCCATCCCTGGTGGAACACATGACAATGCTCATGCCATTAACACAAAAGGAGTGCAACATATCATTCCCAGCATGGACAAATGTGCACCCATATGGATTTGAGGGGATAAAAAGACTGGTTGTGAGTAGGAATTGCTTGATGACTATAGAACACAAGATGCCAGGTGAAAACAAAATTTTCATAACCTGTGATGCTAGCAAACAACATACAGGAGTGGTTTTAGCTTTTGGGCCAACATGGGAGATGGTGAGGCCGGTGGCTTTCGAAAGCAGGTAGCTGAATAATGCAGAGTGAAACTACCCTGTACATGAACAGGAAATGTTGTCCATATTGAGGGCAATGCAGAAATGGAGGGTGGATTTGCTGGGCTCCCACATCAACATATTCACCAACCACAAACCCTTGCAGAACTTTGACTACCAGAGGGATTTGTCACAGCAACAGGTGAGGTGGATGGAGTACCTCTTGCAGTATGAATATACAATCACGTACATCAATGGTGACTCCAACACTGTGGTGGACATGCTGTCAAGACTGCTGGACAGCATGGATGAACAGGAGCCAGAAATTAATGTGGCAGCAACTTTCTCCATTGGGAGCGATCCAAAACTGATCAGGCAAGTGAAGAAAGGGTACTGGCAGGATAGCTGGGGTAATAGTATCCTTGACAACTTGAAGTGAGGCACCTTGGATGAAACATTGAGGATATCATTGAGGAATGGGTTGCTGTTTACAGGGGAACAGCTCATCATTCCGAGGTACAAGCACCTGCACAAACATTTGTTTTGACTAGCACACAACAACTTGGGGCATTTTGGCATGAACAAGTCTTATGCAAGCCTGAAAGATGGGTTCTATTGGCCACACATGAGGAAGAACCTAGTGGAAGGCTATGTACCATTGTGCACAGATTGTCAATGGAACAAATTGAGAACTTCACAACTGGCAGGACCATTGCATCCATTACTGGTATCTGATAGATGGTTTGAATCAATAGTGGTGGATTTTGTGGGGCTGTTACCTGTTTATGATGGGTATAATGCCATCATAACAATGACCAACCACCTAGGGGCAGACCTACAACTGGCGCCATGTAGAACAGAAATCACTGCGGAGGAATTTGCAGTAATTTTTTTCCACAAATGGTATTGCGAAAATGGATGCCCTGTGGAAATTGTCAGTGATCAAGACAAGATTTTCGTATCCAGATTCTGGAAAGCAATGATGAAGCTCACAGGAATCAAGCATAAGATGTCGACTGCATATCACCCAGAGACAGATGGAGCATTGGAGTGAACCAACCAGATGATGATACAGGCATTGTATTTTCATGTGGAGCGTAACCAATTGGGATGGGTAAAAGCCTTGCCAAAGGTGCATTTCAATATCATGAACATACCAAATGTGTCGTCAGGCATGTCAGGATTCATGTTGAAGACTGGGAGATCACCTAGATTTATTCCCCCATTGTTGACAAGAGAGAGAGAGGAGTCAGAGTAGTCAGAGGCAGTGGAGGCATTGATTGAGAGGATGGAGCTGTTGACAGAGGAGGCTAGGGACTCATTACTTGCAGCAAAAATATCACAGGCACATCACACAAACACCCATAGAGGAGCAGATCCAAAATTTAATGTTGGGGATAGAGTCATGTTGGCTACAGGACACCGACAGTGTGATTACATGCAAAAAAAAAGTGGGAGGGTAGTGAAGTTCATGCCAAGGTATGATGGATCATATGAAATTACTCATTCATTTCCAGACACTTCTGATTACACTCTTGCATTGCCACCATCATCAAAAACTTTCCCAACATTCCATACTTCACACCTTTGGCCATTCATGCCCAACAATGATTCAATGTACCTGGGACAGACACTGGTGAAACTGGGTCCGATTGTTACTGAGGATGGAAGCACTGAGTATTTCATCAAAAAGATCATGGACGAGCATCCGAGAGGCAGAGGAAAACACTACCTCATCTGATGGCAAGGGTATGACACAGAACATGACTTGTGGCTGCCATGCAGCAAATTACTGGAGATGGAAGCATTGGAGAAATATGAGAAACAGAATTGAGATGATGTTTTTGTTTAGAATGTTGGTGAGTGTAAGAGATTCTCTCTTACCAGCTCACATTCTCGCATTCACAACCTGCTTACATAACATTCATGGTCACACCTTAGATTCATGATCACATGTAGAAGAGCCCTATTGTAATCGATTAGCGATACCTTACTTACTTCTTGAAACCACACTACTTTCCAGTTTATGTGCATTTCCTCATATCTCTGAGTGTTTGAAGGAGAACTTCATTCCATATGTACAAATAGTCTGGCCTGGGGGGCCAGGATCACTACACTCTCCCCCTTTAGCTTCATCCCTGGGTGAAGCTAACAAAAGGGAAGAAGACCTCGAGCATTGATGCACAAGGAAATTGGAATTGAGACTGAGTAACTCTCTGGAAACTCAGGAAAGGATAACCACCTGGCCCAGCCAGTGGTAATCACATGACACTTGAAAGGGAAAGGCTGAGTAACCTCCGAGGAACTCAGCAAGAGAAAATATGAACAGATGAAACAAAGTAACACTTGGGGAACTTTGTTGGGAACATCCCACTTGACCCTGCAAGTGGTCAGGACCCCAGCAGTTCTGTGGCAAACACGTGAATGCATTTGATTGTTGTAGTGTGACAGGTGACTTTTGTCACACATTCCAACTTGAATCACATTCATTGAGTTTCTCTTGAACCAAACTGGTGAACAATGTGTATGTCATTCACGTTTCTTCCTCAGGGAGTAGCACACCCCAAGCTTCTCATGAACTTCCTCTGGCCTCCCATCAATGTGGGGAGTAATGGTGACTGTAAAGGGTGAGTATGGCAATTTGCCTCAGTCCTGTTGCCCTACTAACAAAGATTTTGACTTTGTTTTAGGTATAACACTCAGTGGAGATGTGCAGTCTCTAGCAGACACACGGGCAGTGACTCAGACAAGCTCTAACTCACACTGATGTGGCAAGACGCAAGTATTGAATGCTATGCTACTGTATCTACCACAAATGGATATCAACACGGTCACCTGACTACTATGGTGGTGTGACTACTGCAGTGGCATGCCACACAGTTACATGTGCCACCCAACAAAATGGCAACGCCCTCGTTGCCGATGAACTATAATGAAGGAAAGAAAACCAAGAACATGATGTGTAAAATGATATGTGCAGTGAAGGGATGTCCAATGGTATGTGCAGTGAATAAGAATAAGAAAAATTGCAGAAGACTCAGCATGATGAAATTCTAGTGGGGAAAACTTGATGTCTACAATATCTGGTGATAATATATGCAGTGGATAAAATTAAAATTAAAAAATAAGAATGACAGATGGTGAGCAGATAAAAAGGTGGTGTTGAGGACTGGAGAGGGGGATGGGAGGGTCCAGGGGGAATGAGAGGGTCTAGGGGGTGAACAGCAAGCTTCCCTGGGTGAAGACAGTGTTGTTGGAGATGCAGGTGGCATGCACCACGCAGATGGCGGTGAAATGGCACACTTATGGGGTCTGGGGTGAGCTGGGTAACTGAGACATGTTACAGGTGGGTCTCCTGGCATGTTTTGTCATTCCAGAGCCATGGTTCGTGGTCCTGAGCGGGGCAGAGCTGGGAGACATAGTTGTTGATGATGTGGAGCATGGGGTGGGCACGTGGGGTGTTGTGGTGCATAACTGGGGTCAGGGGCGGATCTGGTGGTTTTGGAGGTGTCGTTCATGGCTCTGGGGGTGTGGGAAGCTGTCCTGGGGCTGTTGGTGTCCATGGTGGTAATACCATTGACAGGATAGTTGATGGCAGGGTCGATGATGATGAGGGTGGGAGAGGCCAGGAGGGAGCAGGGGGTGGTTCAGGGGTTGCAGGGGCTCAAGAGGGTGTGTAGGGAGGTGGTATGTGCGTTGTTTGAGCTCTGGATGGCAGGTACTCAATGGTTTTCATGGGTGGCGCTGGCATCATTAATTGTGATGTGGCGGCTGTTGTTGACGGTGTGGGGAGCAGGGGGGGTTCCACAGACGGCTGGGGGGCTGCAGAAGATTGTGGTGGCATGCTGGTAGGTCTCTGTGGTTTGGTGTGGCTGCAGATGGTGGGTACTCGACAATTTCTGGGGATGATGGTGCCACTGTTGTCAATGATGTGGCACACATTGTGGGGCCTCTAGCAGGTTCAGAGGGGGTTTCTGGGGCTGCAGACGGTCGTGGGGATGCACCAGAGTGTGTCTCTAGCTCCATTTTGGCTGTACAGTGCCGGTTCTTGACAGATTGCACAGATGGCACTACCACCGTCATTAGTGATGCAGCACACATTGTGGGGCTTCTAGGGGGCTCAAGTGGGGGCTGGGATGTGTCTAGGGGTGTCGTTGATGAGCTGGGAGGGACAGTGATGCATTGTGATAGTGCCATTAGGTGTTCCAGGGTGGTTGAGGTGGGGAGAGTGGTTGTGGTTGTTGTTGATGTTGTTGTATGGCTGTGACAAAGGGATGGGAGGGGAAGTTTCAGTGGGGAAAATGGGGGGGCTGGACTCAGATGAGCTGGCGGTTGGTCTTGGAGTGATCCCATTCCTTGGCCACTCCTTCTTGAATGCATCGCAGAGGTGTTCCCATGTATCCTTTTGTGCTGTAGGTAGGGCTCTCCACCATAAGTCTGCATGTGAAAGGGACTTCAGGTGTATTTTGAATATGTGAAGTATCATTTCTTCTGTGACCTCCATTTCCAAGGGAATGGCCATTTCCAGTTGGTACAGAAAGTCAAGTGGGTCATCATGTTTGAAGTCTCCCCAAAATAGACCAATAGACATAATTTTTGTGAGCTGTGTGTTGAGAAGTAGGTGAAAATGTGGTAGACAGAACTGGATGAGCCTAATGCTCAGAGACAGAGACAGAGACAGAGAGACAGAGGCAGTTGAGAAGAAAATCCCTGTTGTCACCAAATGGAGATGTGCAGTCTCTAGCAGATGTGCAGGGAGTGACTTGGACAAGCTCTAACTCACACTGATGTGGCAAGATGCAAGAATTGAATGCTATGCTACTGTATCTACCACAAATGGATATCAACATGGTCACCTGACTACTATGGTGGTGTGACTACTGCAGTGGCATGCCACATGGTTACATCGGCCTTGAACGGTTTATGCATACAGTGTCTCTATGGCACTGTATCAACACTTCAAAATGATGACACTGCATTCGTTGGTGCAAACACAGGAAGCTTGAGGATACAGCGGTTTGGGGGCCATAGGAGTGGCAGGAACATGTGTGCAAACATGTAGGGCTTTGAACTACAGGTAATTCCTCTACCTCCATGTGTGGGGACAGTGCCAAATGCACTGTCCCTCATTGACTAACATTGTCATTTTCAGGACAACAAATTTTGTTGATCTGGCAGGACTCAACACCAAAATGATGACAATGACAAACATGACACAATTTCATGGGAAATCACGGATTGATTGATGATATGGCCCTTTGAGGGTCATTTGAGGGTTGGTAATGCATGCAGGGATGCATTAGGGCTTGGGATACAGGTGGGTCCCTCACCTGTATCATTGAGGACAGTGCCATGGGCACTGTCTGTCATTGGCTGACACTTTCCTTTACAGACCAACGAATTTTGTCATTCTTGTGCAGCCTGGCATTGGGAACACAGTTCCTCACAGATTCACAGAGGGATCAAGAAGACAGCCATTCAGGGGCTGCTAGAGGCAATGATACACATTCTTGAATGTGTAGGCTTTGGGGCATCAGGTATGCAGATCTTTTGAACTGCAGGGAGTGGTGCCATGGGCACCACTCATCATTTACTAACATTTTCATTCATAGAAGAACATATCTTGTTGTTCTTTGGGTCTGGTACTCGACACGACCACATTGAGTTCATCACCATGCCTCAGTTATCTGAATGCAGCTCCCTTTCCTCAACAACAATGAGCTCTGGGTCTCATTTCTCCTTCAAGGTCAGCAAGTCTCCCATTTCACCTTGTCCAACAGGTGAGGCATTCAATCTGGGGACCTTGATGTGGTATCTGTCATCCAGGCACCACAGGGTATGTTGAGCAACAACGATACATGTCATTTGTTGAGTGGTACCCTGAGTCTCACACTGAGCCCAGGGTGGAGTGGATTTTCCAATGGCACATTTGATGCTGTCCTCTCATTCTACAATGAGGTTTTTTGATGTCTTAACATGGTGTTCATCTCCTTGCTCATAACATTGAGGTAACTGGGGGGCATGCCCAGCTGTTCACTGTATACTTGTTTTTCAACAAGCAACAGGGATGGGCTGGCCATAGCCTCAGCTTGGGATGCAACCTGTTTCGTAAAACAGTTTGTGAGGGCTCTCACCTCTCGATCAAGTTGTTGAGAGTCATAGCTAGTCAATTTTCTGTAATGACTAGCTAACTCACTTGTTGCTTGAACAAACTCAGCAATGAGTTCCTCATCAGTACTAGGTAGAATACAAGGCTTGGAGGCATTGTAAGTAGATTCGGTTGTATGACCGACTGATATAAATTCTATTTGTTCATGGCCTAGCAATGGGTTGTGATGTGGCATGGCACAGGGACACATTTTGCTCTTGTTTCAGGGGATTCGGTAGTGTATCAAGGTTCAGTCCATAGGACCAAAGACTGAACCAAACCAAACTGTGGTCCATGCATTGGTCTGGTCTATTTTTCTAAAAAAGTGTGTAACCGAAACTGCAGTTTGGTTAACAGTTAGCTTACTTTGAAAACATTTGAAATCCAGTTGTAATCAGTCTTTGCACTTAGGTTATATACCCTATAGAATAATAAACTAATGTACATATTATGTATAATAAGCTAACTATGAGGGGGGGGCCATGTTGATTGCTGGGGTTTATATATGTAGTAGTAGTTGTACTTGTTTGTTCACAGTAAATGAACCACATAATATGCATTGTTGCATCATGTGTTGACATGTTTGCTTGTCATGCACAGTTGTGTTTGTTTACAACCCAACTCACTCCCATACTCTGTCTGCACTCACCACCAATGACATGCACACCACAACCCAAATGAACAAACACAAGGTAGGGTCTGAATGATGCTGGTCATCATTTGGGCCGCAGTGTAAGTCTTTCATATTATTATTAGTTGAGTTATTTCTGTTACTAACTAAATGCTTTTCTTTTAGGTTCTTGTATCATGACTATGACATCACCCACCCACCAAATGACACACCCCTGCACTGCCGCTGCAAGCCTCTGCTCGCAGGGTGGCAATGGGCCCCTTTCCAGACAATGGGAATGATGGATGACAAGGACAACAAATGTCCAGGAAGCCAAATGTCAGGGACAACAAATGGCGAGGACGACTAGGGCAAGGCAAGGGATACCCCTGGGTGTCAAATCTCATACCCTTACCCCTACCCCTGAACACCCTACCCTTAGGGGTAATGGTATGGAAACATATAAGGGTTGCCAAGGGTATGGAAGGGTTTGTCAAGGGTACAAGGGTTTGGCACAAAATCAACATATTTAGAGCAAAATTCATTTGAAAAGTGTTGATAACTATTGTATTTACTATTAATATCACATATTAATACCTCTTATTAACATATGAAAGCCATTATCATGTTGGACAATCCCAAAATCTGAATTTAATTGATGAAAATCTTGAATATGAGTCTTTGTAGCTGAATAAATCAAATGATATTCTTACATAAGCATGCAAGGGTATGAACTTCCAAACCCCTACCCTTACCCCTCATACCCTTATCCCCAAAACACAAGGGTATACCCCTACCCCTGCCTTGCCTTAAGGACAACCAACGATGGGAACAACCAATGACAGGGACAACCAACAATGGGGACAATGAACAATGAACAATGGGAATGATGAACAATGATGAACAACAAACAATGGGAACAACAAACAATGGGGAACAACCAATGGCAGGGAACCACCATTGGTGGGGAATGACAAACAGCAGGGAACGACAAATGATGGGGAACAACAGACAACAGGGAACAATGAACTGCAGGGAACAACAAATGAACAAATGGCAGCAGGACCCCCCACCCTTGCTACAAACATGAGATGGTGGGGCTATTTTCATTTTTTTTGAGGATGATGACAGGGAGCAGGAGCATGATGATGACCACATTGAGACACTGGGACAGGGACACAGGAATGGGGAGGGCCAGATGACAGGCATGAGAACAAGGACAGTGACAAGGACAAGGATGGCAACAAGGACAAGGATGGTGACAAGGACAAGGACAGTGACAAAGACAAGGACAGGGACAAAGACAACATAAGGATAAGGGAGAGGCACCCACCATGACTGCAGGAAGGGGAGGGTAATGACAATGATGACAACATGACAATGGGGAGGACACAATGAGGCTACAACAATGACAGGGTGACAGCAAGGAAGACTGGGATAGATCATATATTCAGTCTCATATTATGATGTACCCTTGCACCATACCCTGAGAGTATTCTCTACCCTTCATACCCTTGAATACCCTGACCCCTACGCTCCTATACCCTGTACCCCCACCATGTGTAAGGGTACCAGAGGGTAAGGGTAGGGGTAGGAAATTTTTACCCAGGAGTTACCCCTGCCAATCTCTGATCTAGCTTAACAAGTTAATTATCTGGACCTACCTACCTACCATGTCACAACACTTGGATGGTGAAACTCCCAAACAACCAGTACCATGCATACACTTTGTAGCCCCTAAACAAAGCAGTAGAGCATATCCTTCAGGTTTGAGAGCAAGGGAAGTCTGGGAGCCAGGAAACACAACTGATGCTCCATGCACCACACCTGCTTATGGTGATGAATCCACAGCAGGACCCCACAAATATATTGAACTAATCTGAACCAAGGAATATTTGAATGTCAGTAAGTTGTCTGATCATGAACATTTAATCATGGAGATGTGCCAAGTGCCTCTCTAGCTGTGGCCTGGACCAGACTTTAGTGTTGCCATGGCTCGAGCTGAGTTTTTTGCTATCTTGGGAAATGAATTACATAAATTCACTAAAATATTTGAGGAGCTAGATCCCATCAAAAGCCGAGGGGTCTCCTGCCAACTCTAAGCCACTGGAATATCTCAGGAACCACTTCTCTGATCGCTTAGAGTTGGCAGGAGACCCCTCAGCTTTTGATGTATACAGCTCCTCAGATATTTTAATGATTTTACATAATTTATTTCCCAAGATAGCAAAAAACTTGGCTCGAGCCATGGCAACACTAGGCCGCCTGGTAATGCAATGGGATAGCAAGAGATGAACTACTGACATGTGACTACCTACCTGTTCTATTGACAAGGTCACATGATCACCTGGAGTGGTGCCTCACACACTCCAACAGACATGAACTCTGGCACAAATGGAAGGAAAGAGTCTTTATCAATTGCGACATCACCAAATATATTACTGGAGATGTAGACAGACCCAATAATTCTGTAGGTGAACATAACTGGGACAAGACTGACACTTGGGCCCAACAGGTTATAATTCAGAACATAACCTCCACACAGATGAACTGTGTAAGCTCAAAGGATACTGCAAACAAAATGTACTGTGCACTTTTGGCAACTCACAAAAATATGGTGCATCAGACAGTTACATTTATATTGACTCAATTGTATGAAACCAAGGTATATAATGGAGGAGATCTCTTGAACCACCTCAATAGTACTAGTGCTTGAAGGTCCAGTCCTTGGTTATGTAACAGTCCTTTGGAATTTTGAGATGTAATTTGCTTGTTAAAGCCTTACAACTTATCCTGGCATTTTGGGATTTTTTGGTACACATTGTCAAGATATGATTGAAAAGGTTTTGTCATTATGCCTCAGTGGTTTTTACAGAATTAAACATATTAAACATAAGACAGTTTTTCCAGTCTATATATTGTCCGAGGTTTTGAGAAAAGTGTATGACCTGGAAAAATTGATTTGTGTTTAATACATTTAATTCTGTAAAACCCACTGAGGCATACTGACAAAATATTTTTGGTCCTATCTTGACATTGTGTACCAAAAGTCCTGAAATGCCAGGATAAGTTGTAAGGCTTTAACAAGCAGATTACATCTCAAAATTCCAAAAGACTGTTACATAACCAAGGACTGGACCTTCAAGCACTACTTGATATGATGAAGTCCCTCCATGACAGAATTTTCAAGTCCACTGTTTCAGCATCCTTACCCCCCAGTTGGCAGACCTCTGTGGATCCCTATAATGGGAACACCAATGACCCCAATGATCCAGATCCAAAATGCCAGATGTTCTCTGATTAGTTTATAGGTATAATATGGGAGGAATACAAGATATGGGCCAATCAAAGTAATAATGGGAATAATGGAAACAGTAGCACTACCCTGGTTAATACCCAGTCAGCTACTAGTAAATCCCTGGAAGCTCATATTATGCATAACAAAGAAAGTGCAAAATCATATTGCAAATACTGCAAGAAACCTGGACACTGGACAAGTAAGTGCCAGAAAATTCCAGGAAATAAATGTTATAATTGTGGAAAATATGGACACCATGCAAAGGATTGCTGAAAGAAGAGGGACAAGAATAAAGACAAGGGGAAGAAAGGCGAGGGGACAAGTGGGAGAAAGGATAAATCAAATGTGGGGGAGGAGCATATTGCCTTCCCAGTTGATGAAGAACTGCATAATTTTGATGCTTTTGATGCCTGTAACACTGATGGCAATGATGAGCACTTGATATTTTATGATTGGTTAGCAGATTCAGTGACAACCTTGCATGTCATGCATCAGTGTGAAGCCTTTACTGATTACACACTGTTGGGAAATATTTCTGTAACAGGTGTAGGAGGTAAAGAAGCAAAGATTGCAGGCCATGGAACTGTTGAATTAATTTCAACATGTAAAGGTCAAAGCTACATTCTACATTTGGAAAATGTACTACATGTGCCTGGCATGCAAAATAATTTGATTTTGTTGGGGCAATGGGACAACACTGGAGGAAAATATACAAGTGGAGACAGACAAATCACTCTTATTACAAGAGATGGTAATGTAAGTATGGCCTCAACAGACTCATAACATTTTAGATACACATCACTTTAAAGACACCACCTGCTTGTGGTTGCCACATGGTCATGTGACCACCCTCTCAGCTGTATACCAACCAATACTACCAACACCCCAACACTGGACATTGGCCTCTGATGCAGTATCTTCTTGTTGGGCTATGCTTGATGCAGCCTTCCTAAATCACACAGCTACACTTGATGCAGACATGTATTTACATGGTCTGGGAGCATCATATGTATAACATCTTTTTCCACTTCATTGGCTTATGCTTACTCCTGTGCAATGAAGGTAGTCATATATTTTTACCTTATGTATTGTACTGACTCTTACTCCTGTGCAACAAAGATACCTTGGTCCTGTCTTTCCGGTCCACTCTAAGTTAGTGTAGGCAGCCAAACTTGGCAGCCTTCCAGGTAACCAAATAGCTCATGGCATCAAAATTGATAACCATTTATACAAGATGGAAATGGTTATTCGACAATCACAGAATTCTAATACCTTTCCCAATGTTGACAGATCATGTGCACATCAAACATTCATCAGGAATGATGCACCTCCAAATTGGGAAACTTGGCACCGATGTTTCAGACATATCAGGTATACCAGACTTCAAAAATTATTGGACAGCAAATTAGTGGACAGATTCAACCTTGATACCCAGTCACCAAAACCAGATTGCATAGTGTGTACTGAGGCAAAGCAACATGTTGAACCCTTTCCTAAAACTTCCAACTGAAACATGGAACCTGGAGAATTGACACATATTGATTTGTGGGGAAAATACACAATCAAATCTATTAATGGACAACAATATTACCTGATATTTGTGGATGATGTAAAAAGATATATTACTGTGGAATGTCTGAAGGAAAATCAGGAACAGCACAAGGTGTAATCAATTATTTGGCTCACCTGATAACTCAAAACCAAAAACCAACGGGGATACAAATTGATTGTGGAAAAGAATTTGTAAATGAGAGACTGGGGAATTGGTGCAAAGACCACAGTATAGAAATTCATTTAACTGTGCCATACTCACCTTCACAGAATGGCATTGCAGAACATATGAACTGCATCCTTGTCAAACTGTCATGCACTATGGGACACTATTGTGGCAATGTCCTTCACAACATCAGGAGTTGACAGTTCCCCTACCCAAGCATCAACACATATGTTACATTGCATGCACAGTTAACCCACATCACCCTCCTATACAATCTGGATTTATGTACATCTTCCATCCCTCAACAAATCTACAAATTTGCTGATTCTATCAACTGCTCTCTATGGATGAAACTTACTGCATCACTTGCAACTCACTTTGATGTAACTGCCCAAACAATTTGTCAGCTCATCCCAAAGGATTCTCAATTTATTCAGTATGGCCAGGTATACCAGCTTGAAGGTGGGGATGTTATGCATGCTTGTGAGCTTAACCCACCCAACCTGAATGTCATTTGTCCAGGTATGTGTTGAGGTATCTGATGTGGTACACATTGATCATATTTCTAATTAGTATCAGCTTTTGGTTGATAAATTCACTCATCAACAACGCTGTACATCTGAGTTTGAACATTTATCAAGTCAGTTAAACTAATCAACCCCACCATGGATGGGATCAAATATTATGAAGACTTTGGATCCATGGAATTCATCAACCTCAACCAGGTGAAATGTGTCATTGAACAGATCATGGATCATGGGAGGTGGGCCATTGTCAATCACAGCACATTTTCTGCACAGCCACATGTTACAAAATAACTCCACGTTGTATTTGTATAGCTGTCTTGAGTAAAATTTCTTATTTGTTTCTCAAGGCATCGAGAACATGCCACTGAGCCCAAATTCAGCCCAAAATTTGATGCTGAAATTCACTGAAGCCTCATCAGAAATTCACATTGTTGACCTAGCCCAAACTGTGTGAAATTCCTATCATTGTCAAAGCAAAAAATCATCCCATATATTTCAGCCACTCCTGGTATGTTATTCCACCACACCAGCTTGGCATAAAAAGTAGAAATATACTGTATATGAAATTAATACCTTAAGTGCTTGGAACATTGCAGCTGGAAAGTCATCCCAAATTCATCCACCCTTAATTCAGCCATATATATTATGAAATCTGGGTTTCCCAAACTAAACAAATGAAAAACAGGCACCACTGGGTTCACAGTGGATGAAGTTAATGGACTCTGAGAATGGATGGTTATGCAAGCAGGTGTATGCAAAGGAGAAAGGAAGGCTGAGAAGAGAGCTACTACACAAGCTCATGCTCATCTCATGACAGGTGCCAAAAATCTTGATGGACCTGGGTATTAAATTTTGAAAAGATGACCAGACTGGGGATTAAACCCAGGACCTTGCAGACATATACCAGATGCTCTAACAAACTGAGCTATTATAAGGGCAACCTCAGCCTCTAGCAAAGGGAAATCCGAAGTTAAAATTATACTACATAGTACAGGGATTGGGGATGCACCTAGCAAAGGGAAATCCGAAGAGAAAACTCTAAGGATCCCTTTGCCGATGCCCAGTATATGTGAAGATGACAAAAAGCAAATAATAACCTAAAAATAGAAAAGGTGGAGATAGGCAGATCAAGGCTGCCGAATGACATCATACCAAGGGGTAGATGCTGGAAGGGGTGCTCCGCCTCTAAATATAAAACTATCAACATGCACAAACATGATAGAAAGGGAAAATTAGTAATAAAATCCGGAAAAATCATAGAAAATGAAGAATAGAAGGAAATGAAGTGAGGAAAAATATAGAATGAACATAAAAAATAGGAGAAACACACGGGCACCCCCCTAGTCCCCTTACATCACCCACTCTCTAAGATGCATCACCCCGATGCATTCAAAATTGCATACGACCAAAGTCCGTGACTTGAATGCAACGCAGTGCAGCAGTGTGCTGTTGGTGGAATTCCTTGACTAACCAAGGGGCATTCACAGCAGACTCTTCAATCCATGAGTTCTCCTCATACCCATAACCCTTCCAATGCACCAAATACTGGAGTTTTCCTCGACCCAAATGGCTGTCCAAGATTGACTTGACTTCGTATTGGGGTTCTCCCTCGATCACTGTAGGCAGTGGTGGTGGGTGTGAATGGCATCCCGGGAATGGATCTGGGGGAGCTGGAAGGAGTTTGACAACATGGAAGACTGGGTGGAGTCTGGACATGGAGGCTGGGAGGTGTAGACAATTCCAACACACTTGACAATGGGGAAAGGTCCCAGGAAGCAATGAGTGAGTTTCTTGGATGGACACATAGTGGAGATGTCACTGGAGTCAAGATAAACTCAATCACCAACCTTGTACTGAGGGGTCAAAGAATGGCATTGGTTGTAAAAGTGTGCCATGTTGTCCTTTGCCTTTGCTAAGGCTGCCTTTGCCTCCTCCAAGCTATCCTGCATGCATTCTGTGAACTTGTTCACTGTCTCGATGTGTGAGGGAGTTTGGCGAGGTTCAAATCCCATGCATGGATGTCGACCAGTGTCTAAGAGGAAAGGGGTCTGTTGAGTGGAAGCATGGACATGGTTGTTGTATCCAAACTCAACCAAGGGGAGAAGATTGTCTCAATTGTCCTGGCATTCATTGACAAAGATGCAGATGTACTGCTCCGGTTCCTGGTTGACTGGCTCAGTCTGGCCGTCGGTTTGTGGGTGATAAGTGGTCAAAGCAAGGAGTTTGATTCCCAGGAGTTGGTACAGCTTGCAAGTGAACTCTGCCATGAACTGAGGGCCACGATCAGAGAGGAAAGCACCAGGAAGTCCATGTAATTTCCACACATGGTGGAGGTAGAGTCGGGCGGCACCCAGGGCACTGACAGTGGTGTGAGTGGAAATGAAGTGAGTGCATTTTCCCACTGAATCAACCATGCACATCACCACATCAAACCCATTCGACTCTGGCAACTCCACCACAAAGTCGATGCTGACAACATCCCAACGACTCTCTGGAACAGGAAGAGGGTGTAGCTCACCAATGGGTTTGCGACAAGGAACCTTGGTGCATAAGCAAAGGTCACAAGGGTGACAATACTGACCAATGAGCTGTGACATTTGTGGCCACCAATAATTCCGTGAGGTGAGCTCCAAGGTCTTCCAGTGTCCAGGATGACCAGCAATCTGTGAGTCATGGTGTTGGGATATGATGCGCTGGCAAAGGTCTGGGTCATTGGGGATGTAGATGCGATTCCTGAAATACAACAAGTCCTCTTTCTCAGCCCACTCTGCTGCACACAAGGAAAGGGTGGATCCCTTCCTCAGTTCTTTAACAGCTTGGGCAACAACATCCTCATGTAAACCACTATGGTTTGTGCAACAAATGTCACGTAGGATGTCCTGCTCCTTGCCCTGGGGTGCGATGCCTTCCAGTGCCTGAATGGTGAACAGGTCTGGCTGCAACAACACAATGTTTTGGTTGTCATCACTGCCATCCCCATGGTCTGCATGTCGGGAGAGGGCATTGGTCTTCCCCATGCTGCGACCCAGATGGTGGTGTAAGGAGAAGTGGAATCTGGATAGATACAGGGACCAACAAGCTTGATGACAGTTCAATTTCTTGGCCGTCATAAAGTACTCGAGATTCTTGTGATCCGTCCAAATTTCCACCTTGTGTTGGGCACCCTCGAGGAAGTGTTGCCACTCCTCAAGCACAGGCATTATTGCCAACATCTCCTTGTCATGGATCTTGGAATTTTGCTCTACATCACTAAGGCTTTTGGAGTAGAATGCAACAGGATGCCACTTCTGGTCCTCCAGAGACTGCTGAGACAACATGGCACCCATTGCAAAGTCAGAACTGTCAGCTTCTACAAGGATGTGAATCGTCAGCAAAGGTAAGGATGGGAGCAGAAGTGACCATCTCCTTAAGCCTTTCAAATGCCTCCTGTTGTGCATTATCCCACCTCCATGCCTCCTTTCCTGTCAAGTCAAACAGTGGTCATGCATGATGTGAGAAATCCTTGATAAAACACTGATAGAAATTGATGAAGCCCTCCTCTTCTTTTGCCCTTGGTTTGAGTGCCATCTTTTCTCTTGCCTTGGCAACCATCTTCTGGGCCCATGCCCATTTTTCTTCTTTTGTCATCTCTTTGAAGGGTTTCCCTTCCTCTTTGACTGTCTTCTGGTGCCATGCCAGATGTTCTTCATCGGGTTTCTCCATCTGCACCCTCCCAATAAGGGTTTTTCCTTTTCCCATTGAGAATTCAGGGTGTGTTCTGTTGGTTGTTTGGAATTGGAATGTCCCAATTCTCCAGTTGATCACTGGATTGATTCTTCTGAGCCACGGCAGGCCCAGGATGATCGATTCTTTCCCCAGTCCTGCAATGAGGAAGGTTGTCAGGAAAGATCTTCCATTGATCATCAAGAATCCTTTGACATAGTGGGAGATTTCCCCCTTCTTGTTTGGGGTTCCATCCATGTTCTTGACCCTGATTGTCCTTTCCAGGGGATGTAGTTCAAATCCACTACTTCTTGCGAATTTGTGGCTCATGAATATTCCTCCTGCTCCTGAGTCGAGCAGGGCTTTGGTTTCAACAGCTTTCCCTCTGCCTGCCCCAGCCACTTTGATATCTAAACACATAGATTGATTCTTCAAAGTGGCTAGTAGTACAGAACAGACAGAGAGTTTGGTGGTACCTGGCATTGAGGCAGGCCACCTCTTTAAAAACCCTTGTCTCCTATCAAGGTGAGAGCCTTCTCCTTCCCTTCTTCATCGAGGTCTTTCATGATCGCTCAGTTCTTTGAGTAGGCTTCTCTGCCTTTGTTCTTTGGGAAAGGCTGGTCCTCAGTCCTCCTTTCCCCTTTCTTGTGTTCAGTTGCTCTGTGCCCAGGTTGGTATACAAAGCACAATCCCTTCTTCATGTGTTCGATCCTCTCCTGGTAGGAGAATCGGTTGATCTCGAGTGGGCCTTCTTTTGACTTGGAGTTGGGCAGCCTCTTTGCCAAGGCTTCCTGTGCTCTCCCAGTTATGGCCTTTGCTCTCCTCTATTGTCTGTCATACTTGGAGGCAGCGTTGATCATCCCTTCCAGTGTCATGGAGATTGTTTCCATGTTAAAGACTCTCTCGAGGAGTCTTGGGTTCAGTCCATCCATGAAGAGTTCAATGAGTGCAGTATCATCATTGATTCCTGCCTTCTCTCTCAGGATTCGGAACTGCGCGATGTAGTCCTCCAGGTCCTGTCCCTGCTTCAGTGTTTTCATTTCAGTTCTGGCTCTCCCTGCTTCATCAATTGGGGTGAATGCTGTCTTGAGTGCCGCTTCAAAGGTGGACCATGTTCCCATGTCTTCCTTCTCTGCCCATGTCTGTGCCCAGGGTGCAGCGGTTCCTCCATTCATAAATGACAGTGCAAAGATGATCTTCTTCTCATCGTTGTCATAGATCCCATGGTTCACTCTCAGATAGAGTTTCACTTCTTGTAAGAATTTTGCAGTTCTAGTTCGGTCCCCTGTGAAGTCAGAGGGGGTTCGGATTCTAATCTCCTTGGTTGATGCAGTGGGTTCAGTGGACATGTTGGCATTGTTGTTGGATAGGGAGAATGGATCTCGTTCTGGGGTTTCTTCTTTGTCGAAAGATCTAAAATCTTCTTCATCAAGGTATCGGGGTTCTTCATCACTTGTTCTCTTCAAGAACCACTTCTGTGCTGGTTCTGAGTATTGTACTAGTCAACCCTGGTATCTATACCATGGGGTTCTTCCTGATGATGATGCTCCAGTTGGAGGTCAGTCTGGGCTTTGTCTGAAAGACATTGTGTCTGCACCTAGGTAGGTGGACTTCATAGATCAGCTTGACCTTTTGTTAAGACTATTGGTCTTAACTCAAACTTGTCTTCATCTATCACACTAGGAGGCTTTCCTAGTGTTGTGGGCTTTCGGCCTTCGCTTGAATGCTTCCTCAAGCTATCATGGTCAATCATACTCAGAGCCTTTCTGAGTATACCATTGGTTCATGTATCACAGTTGGAGGCTTTCCTACTGTCAAGTTTGGGTTATCATGGCTAAGGGCTTCTTAGACCATTGAGTTGTTCGAGTTGAGTTTAAGACTGTATGTTGAATTAGGTCAAGCACAGAGTGTAGCTACAGCTTATATACTGTTCTAGGACTACTTATCTTCCAATTGGAAGGTGAGATGCTTATCAGGTAAATATAGACAAGAACAATAGAAACAATAGGCCTCATGCCTTGCATGAGGCATCCGATGTCACGGAGTGCTGCGGCGCAGCATGTCAGGGAACAATAAGAGATAAGCCTCATGCCTAGCATGAGGCGTCTGATGTTACAGATCCGATGTTAAGGATCCGATGTCGATTGTGAGAGTCTGATGTCATGGACCTCATGTCAAGGGGCTGTTGTATCACAGCATGTGTGGGAGTGGGTTTGGGTGCATGGAGTCACCATGCGTCAAAGCATCTCCCGTTGGAAGTGAGTTGAGTTGAATGAGAAAAATAAAGTACCCAGTCTTGCCGGCGTACATCTGGTTGTCCTGGGTTATGATAACAAAAATCGTAACATTAACAATGCCACCAACAACTGCTGACAGGCCCTGTTCACTGTCTGTAGTCCCATTTCTGCCTGCACATCCCTGCTCACCCTTCCTTGACCCTAAACAAACTGTTTTGCCACCTCCTGCATGTTTTGACTGGGCTGACAATGCCACATCATTGCCTACTGCTTCAAGTACCCAGCTGCAAGAAATCTTGGGCCTGAAGATAGGCCGTCCACAGCCATTTGGGACCTACAATGATGGACAAGACAGCAATGGGCACCCCCACAATTTTTTTTGTCTCGAAATGTTTTTCATGTAGCCCTGCCCCTGCCATCTCCCACTGCATCTCCACAATTTATTACTCAATGACATCCCGCTGGTATAGGACCAGGAAGACCTGTTGTCACCATTCCTGTTGGAGTAGCACCTGTACCTGCTGCTCCCATTCTGAAACTTGACTGGGATCAAGACCCCTGACTTGCTGACTTGAGTAGGGCCCTTTGGGCACTGGGATGGGCACCCCTCTGTTGAGTTATGTTTTTTATTTTATTTTTGATATCAACCATAGATGTTTTCTTTTTTGAGCTACAAAATTTTAGATTTTAGATCATTCTTATTTTCCTTTTTTTGCATGGTTCCTTCTCTTTTTCTGGTTGTTTTTCTTCTGGGCAACAAGGACATTGCCATTGGGGACATGGGTGGATGGAGTGATGTGAGGCACCACTCCAGGTGATCACATGACCTTGTTGATAGAACTGTAGCTGGTCACATGTTAGAAGTTCATCTTGCTATACCATCCCACTTGCACATTCTGGGAAGGAGACCTCCAGTGTCTCAAGTGTGTAACACCACTCAAAGTTATGGACACATAAGCACAGGGAGGCACAGCTCACTGTACTGGTGTAGCTGAAGCCAAGTCTGTTCTGCCCTTGTAGGTTGCCATGCAGCTTGCTCACTCCACATGCATATTGTGCTCTACTTGCATGGTTGTCTTTAATCAGCTCATAGATTTGGCCCTCATCTGCCTTACCCTACTTCTGTCTCTCACATGTCTCGGATTGTAACATTAACATGGTTCTCTCTATGTTGCATAGCTTGCACATAAGATGTTAACCATGCACCTCCTGTTAAGGGCAAAGCCTCAACCACTCAATCTAGTCGATGTCGTTCAATGAGGTGCTTCCTCGACGAGTCGTTTGGCACTAGTCTTACTTGGAGTGTCCGACGCAAGATAGGTAGTGCACTCTAGCAGGGCTTCTGCGTAGAGTCATTCAGGTTCACACACTAAGGGGCTTCCTTAGTGGTTTCAAGTAAGTTTGCAAGTTGCAAGTTAAGGCTGTTAATTGCCTAGATCTAAACTAAGGACATCCCTACTACTTATACTAGTAGGAAGGTCTTATCGTCCAATCAGAAAGGTAGATGCATATCAGGTATGAATAGAAACAATAGGCCTCATGCCTTGCATGAGGCATCCGATGTCACAGAGTGCTGTGGCACAGCATGTCAGGAAACAATAACAGATAAGCCTCATGCCTAGCATGAGGTGTCCGATGTCACAGATCCAATGTCAAGGATCCAATGTCAAGGACATGCTGTGGCACAGCATGTTGATCATGAGAGTCCGATGTCACGGACCTCATGTCAGGGGGCTGTCGTATCACAGCATGTGTGGGAGTGGGTTTGGGTGCATGGAGTCACCATGCATCAAGGGTGCCTTCCATGGGAAGGGGATCAAATGCATGCAGTCAGCATGCATTGTGTGTGTGTCTGGTGTCAAGGACATGCCCTAGGCATGAATCAAGGGGTGCCTCCTGTCTGGAGGGGATCGTCGGGTGCGTTGGGTTCCATGAGTTACAAGGAAAATTGTAACATTACCCCCCCGCTATGGTTGAAAGTCCCACACTTCAACCTAAATCTTCATCTCTCCTTCATGGTCTGATCGGGCGTGGTCTGGTTATGTGGGTAGGTCAGGGTCTAGAGGTACGATGGAGGAATAATTCATGTCTGAACTCGGACCATGATCAGGTTCTTCTGGTTCGCACTCCCCTAGGTAGCAGTGTCAAGGAGTCTGTAGTATCATTGAAAGGGGGGCATTGCAGGATGGCAAATTCAATGTCTGTAATCAGGGGTTCGGGTTCTGTTCAGAAGATGGCGTAGAGGCAGAATGTGAAGGTTAGGGCTGCCGCTGCAGCCAGGGTTGTGCCAATGACAATGGTGAGGATCGTAATCCCTGTGAGCATGGGTCTGTCTTGTCATGCCATCGTCTTGAGCCCTGCCTTTTAAATCCTTCCATATGGCTCCCCTGTCATGTTTCCCATTGCATCGTCATCAAAATCATCGTATCCGGAGTTAAAGAAGAGCCACTGTCTGTGTTCGGCTTCTCTTTGGTCAGTTTCTCAATCTTTCCGAGGTTTCTCCAGGCAGTTCATCCTATAGTGTCTGGGTAGTTCATCCTATAGCATCTGGGCAGTTCATCCTATAGTGTCCGGGGCCTCACTGTTTGCAATACTTGCAAATATATCATGGGCAAATCACGCCGAAATGGCCTATCTCTTGGCAGATGAAACATCTGGCATGTCTCATGTGTGGGGGGGACCAAGGCGGTTGGGTGGTTTTTGGTTCGGGTTCGGGGGTGGTCAGATTGATTACTTCAGGTGCCCTAGGCACAATCTTCGGGTTCTTCATAGAATCCGAGGAGTCTCCAGAGGGAGCTCATTGTTCATCTCTGTCGCTCTGCTCGCTGAATGGCGAGGGCGAGGTCGGTGGTCATCTGTGTCGATCTAGAGGGGTGTGAGGTCTCTCCATGGCTGTTCTCGGTCTGTCTGACCACGGTGCAATCATCTCCTGGATCGTCTGTTCGATCCCCAGGGCATCTGCATCGTTCATTTCTTCTAGATTTTGTTCCATCTGCTCGATAAGCACATCCTGGCTAGATGGTATCTCGGTGGATCGTGGGCGAGGTGAACGCGAAGGGTGTCAGTGTTCAATCGGTTTCATAGGTAGTCTCGGGTGAATCGTTGTTTGGCAGGCATATTGGGGAGTGTTGTTGTGGGAAGAGAGAGGGGTTTTTGGATCTTCATTAGAGGTGGTACCTCTTCTTATATGCCATCAGGATCTCGGGGGCATTTTTCAAGTTCGATTTGTGTTCCCATGTGTTTTCGGATGTCGGGTAGTCAACCCATTTCACGAGGTAATGGCGTGTCTTTCCATGCTTCTTGTGTGCGATGATCGCTTCCACTTCATATTCGTTTTCTCCTTCCACAAGGTCGGGTGGTGGAGTCAGAAAGTTCCATCCATGAGTGTCATTCTCATGGTATCGTGTGAGTAAAGCCACATGGAATACTGGGTGGATCTTCCATCTCGGTGGCAGTTTCAATTGGTATGTCGTTCTTGACAGGGCATCTTCGATCATGAAGGGCCCTTCTTGTTTTGGCACCAATTTTCTCATTGGGTAGCCAATCTTCAGGTTCTTGGAGTCAAGCCATACTTGTTCTCCAACCTTGAACGGTTTGTATCGCCCTTTTGTTCAGGTGGCCATAGCCTGTCTGGCTAGTTTGTGTGCAGCAAGAGCTTCCCTTCTCGCAGAGAGAAGTTCTTGGATTCTCTGTTCAGTGGCCAGCACATTCGTCTTTTTGTAAGGGGTGGGGATAGCACGTGGCTGATATCCCATCATCAAGTAAAACGGCGAATGTTTTACTACGGAGTGCGTCTTCTGGTTATGCGCAAATTCTGCAGTTGGGAGATAACACTCCCAATCTTCTGGTTTGTTCAAACAGAACATGCGGAGGTAAACCTCTAGTTCTTGGTTTACTCGCTCCATTTCTCTGTCGGTCTGGGGGTGATAGGTGGTGCTCATGGATAGCTTGATTCCGAGCAGTCGTCCGAGTTCTCAGAAGAGTTTGGATGCGAATCGAGGGTCTCTGTCTGAGATGATTCTTCTGGGGAGTCCAAATCTTGTGTACACATGGCGCAGGTAGAGGTCTGCGGCGCCAAGTGCGTCGATCATCTTCACGCAAGAGTCAAATCCGTTTATTACAGGCAGGTCCGTAATAAAATCTGTCGTTACCAGCTCAAATGGTCTGCTGGCATCGGATGATATCGGTGTTGGGGGTGGGGTTGTTGGGTGGGTGTTGATCTTCATTTGCTGGCACTTTGCGCAGCCTTTGACATATTTCTTTATGAAGTTGGCCATTCCTGGCCACCAGTAGTCTTGTCGGATCAGTTCAATTGTTTGCCATTGTCCAGGGTGTCCTGTTGTGATGCTATCATGGTATTTCCATATGATTGCTCAGTGGAGGGTTTCGTCCTGTGGCACATAGCACCTGTCTTTGAAAAAGAGCAGGCCATCTTCGAATTTCCAGGGTTAGGGTTAGGGTTAGGGTTAGGGTTAGGGTTAGGGTTAGGGTTAGGGTTAGGGTTAGGGTTAGGGTTAGGGTTAGGGTTAGGGTTAGGGTTAGGGTTAGGGTTAGGGTTAGGGTTAGGGTTAGGGTTAGGGTTAGGGTTAGGGTTAGGGT